>CP141148.1:38349560-38820203 GCA_035235625.1 Saururus chinensis
ATTTAAAATTCGAATTTCCTTTGTCTTCCCCGGATCTGGTACTTGGTGCCAGTTCACCCGATTTCATGACCAAGAGCTGGCGAGTTAGGGACACAGTGGTCTCTTTTAATGATACTCATCAGAGCTTGGATGTGAGAACTGATGAGCTCTTTCCAGAAAACCAAGCTTTGGCTGAAACAGGGTGCTTGGAAGCTTCTCTCGAGCTTCCCGAAAGAGAAGAAGAACCTGCTCAGAATTCCTTACGTGTCCTGAGCATTAATACTGGATCTGGAGCCGGCTTTCTTACCACAGATGGCATCAATTTCCAAGAGGACGCATTTTTTTCTGGTGGAGAAGTTACTTTCACTGAAGAAATGGTTGGGAACGGTGATGGAACTGGACTATATCAGACAGCCCGGTATGGTGATTTCTCGTATCATTTTGAATCTCTGGAGGCCGGTGACTACCTTGTTGATTTACATTTGGCGGAGATTATCTTCACTGGTGGCCCACCAGGAATTCGGGTTTTTGATGTATTCATCCAGGAAGAGAAGGTGAAAATCAGACAATTTCTCGCTGTATCCTGATCAGATTAGTATTCTATTGAACTTTCAGTATTCTTGTTTTTCATTGCACATGTGATCCTCTTATAGTTTATTTTTTTCAGGTTGCTTTGGGCATAGACATATATGCACAAGTAGGTGCAAACCATCCTTTGGTTTTGTCTGATCTGCAAGCTTTCATTACCACTGAAGAACGCTTAACCATCAGATTCCAAGGGGTAGTTGGATACCCAATCGTTTGTGGAATAGAAATAAGGAGGGATTTTAGTATTGGTAAGGATTCCATGATGCATCTGTTATATTTCGACACTAGTTGTCACAATCTGAGTTGCTAAGTTTTAGGAGTGATCTTAACTCAGTTTCTTTAGAAAATTGAATTTTGTTGCATTTTTTTTTAATAGGAAAGAAATTTAAAAGGCAAGTTGCCCAAGAATGTCTTCCCACTGGACTAGGGATGGATGTTTTTCAGATAGGAGAAAAAGCAGTGAATCAAGTAAGTGGGCCCCTTGAAGATTTGCAAGTTGGGTTTTAAAGAATTATTTTTTGGATGATGAGGGAATTTGGATGCGTCGACAGGAACCATGTAGGGGATGTAATTGCAAGGCTGAAAAGGAAGTGCAGGAGTTGAAAAAGATTTACATTTCGCTATGCAAAGAGCAAAGTGAAACTAAAAAGGCTTTGGAAGAGGTCAAGAAAGAGAATGGGCTTAAGAGCAAGGAGTGCACCGAAGCTTGGGCATCACTGAAAGAGCTCCAGAATGAGCTCATGCGCAAGTCAATGCACGTTGGCTCTCTAGGTATAGAAACTCTGTTTAATTCAGAAATTAAAGATTTCAGGGAGTTGGTTATTGAATTTCTGTTATTCTTCTGGCAGCTTTTGCAGTAGAAGGACAAGTTAAGGAGAAAAGTAAGTGGTGCTCATCCTTGCGAGAATTGTCTGAGAAAATCCTGGTAATACATTCATGAAGAAGCTACACTCTGATAATAAAATACTAAAAATGCTTATAATTCCTGTTAAGGGACATTAAGAGGGTCCAATAACAAGTTGCTTTTGGCCATGAGTTTACAGGCTCTGAAGTCCTACCAACTGAAGTTAACAGACGATGCCATGGATTGTAAGAAATGTGTCACAGATTTCAGTAACATGATGCCCATAGTACATTTGGCATGTATGATATCGTTTTTTATAAGCTTCATAGATGATCATTTTATATTGTTGTCCATCTAATGTCCAAAACATTAGATTTGTAGAAGCTACATAGATGATAATTTTATTTGAGAAAAGTTAAGATGCGATTGGGCCCATGTAAACGGGAATCATTTTATTTTATTTGTCTTTCTAGTGTCCCAAAAATCAGATTTGGAGAAGCATCTTGAAGATCTTAAGCTTAAATATATTGAAGGGGCAAAAGAACGGAAGGAATTATATAACAAGGTTCTGGAGCTCAAAGGTTGGTTAGACATTTTCATTATGTAAGCTGCTACAGATCACAATTGCTTGCTTAAACAAACTTAAGGGCTTACCCATCGGTTATCTTTGTTAGGAAACATTAGGGTCTTTTGCAGATGCCGCCCACTAAACACAGAAGAAATAGCAGAAGGAACTTTAGTGCCGATAGATTTTGAAGCAGCAAAAGATGGTGAACTTGCATTGAAAACCACTGGTGGAAGCAGAAAGGTTTTTAAGTTTGATGCTGTCTTCAGCCCTGAAGCTGATCAAGGTTAATTAACTGGAATAATTTTCTTAATTATTCTGTCTTGTAACAATATATTTGTCTAAATGCACAAGATATATGCAGCTTAGAAATTATAGATTTAAATATCTGGACTAAACTCTTGTTCAAATCTGCATCTGCAGCTCATGTCTTTGAAGACACTGCACCTTTTGCTACTTCGGTTATGGATGGATACAATGTCTGCATATTTGCATATGGACAAACAGGAACTGGAAAGACATTTACCATGGAGGGAATGCCTGATGCACGTGGGGTTAACTATCGAACCCTTGAGAAGCTGTTTAAAATTATTGACGAACGGAAGGGGAACTTCAAATATGAAATTTCAGTCAGTGTGCTTGAAGTTTATAATGAACAAATACGCGATTTGCTCGCATCTGCTTCTCAGCCCGGAACAGTTGCAAAGAGGTATCAATCTTGTTGCAATGCATTTTTACAAAGCCCCTTGCAGAGACCATTTTAAATTTGTTTCCTATTATTTAGACTTGAGGTAAGACAAGTGGCAGAAGGAATCCATCATGTTCCAGGATTGGTTGATGCAAATGTTCAGAATATGAATGAAGTATGGGAAGTTCTACAAACAGGCACAAATGCAAGAGCTGTAGGGTCCACAAATGCAAATGAGCATAGCAGTAGATCACATTGGTGAGTTTTGTTGCAACTTAGCTTGCGTAGTTTTAGGTTAGATTATGTTGGTTACTGATTGTCGATAGCTTCTGTTACATGATGCAGCATTCACTGTGTCATGGTGAAAGGGCAGAACTTGTTAAACGGAGAATCTACTAGAAGTAAACTATGGCTTGTAGATCTTGCTGGTAGTGAGAGAATTGCCAAGACTGAAGTTCAAGGGGATCGCTTAAAGGAAGCACAAAACATTAATAGATCACTTTCGGCACTTGGTGATGTGATAGCAGCTCTCTCAAATAAGAACCCGCATATTCCTTTCAGGTATTTAGATGTTGAATTATTCTATTTTGTAAGCTTTCTGACTGTTATTTATGTTTTCGTTACTTTGAAAAATTTGTGTAGGAATTCAAAGCTTACTCATTTGCTGCAAGATTCATTGGGTATGTTTTTGTGACCATCTTGAATTGATTGGCCAAATAGTGATTGTGTTCTAATCTCAATTACACATCAGCCTAACAACTTTTGCTTTTTTAGGGGGGGACTCAAAAACTCTCATGTTTGTGCAAATTAGCCCAAATGAAAATGATATAGGTGAGACACTATGCTCATTGAATTTTGCCAGCAGAGTTAGAGGGGTAGAGCTGGGAGCAGCTAAGAAACAAGTTGATATCAGCGAGTTCTCTAAATATAAACAAATGGTAAGAGAGATCATTTATAACAAATCTGATTTAAATAGGTTCAGGTTGCTTATGTTATCTGCTTCTCTCAGTGTCATTTTGACTGGGGAAATCCCTTTTCTTAGCTACAAATTTTTGGTCAATTTTTATCCTTCTTTTTGTTTTTTTCTACGACGCCCACAGTTTGAAAAGGCCAAACAGGACATTAGAAACAAGGAAGAACAAATTAGGAGAATGGAAGAGGCAAATAGTAATCTGGAACAGAAAGTAAAGACAAAGGATGCAGGCAACAGGGCCTTACAGGACAAGGTATTTAAAGTGTGGACGTGCTTTAGATGATTAAGTAATTATTCTTGATGTAATGCAATTAAGAAACACAACTGACATCTGTCCTGTGCAGGTGAAAGAGCTGGAGTCTCAACTCCTGGTTGAGAGAAGACTGGCCAGGCAGCACGTGGATACGAAAATAGCGGAGCAGCAACTGCAAGAAGACAACCCAACAATGAAACCTCCTCCTCTGGCATCTCGACAACCTGGGGGCAGCAAACAGGTTGTTGAGCAGTGGAAGGATTACGTCAACATGATCCGTCCACTTACAGAGTACAACAGCAACAAGCCTCAAGCATTGCCTCCCATACCGGGTAGCTTGGTCAAATATAAATGTGTGCAGAAGGAAAACAAACCAGATGGTGTAGAACCTCCATTATTGAGGAGGACAGCCAGGGCATCTATTTGCACAACAACACAAAGGATTCCGGTAACACCAGTTGCCCCACGTCGCAACTCGTTGATTCCCTTTCCAACACCAACAACAACCACAGCTCCACTAGCCGCACGAATCACAGGCACATTCTTACCGCCACCCTTACCAAGGGCACTCTCACTTTTGAAGAAAGATATAGATGCTGGTGAAAATATTCCAGAGACACCTTGGAATCCAAAGATTGGGTCAAGGAGTGCGAGGATAAACAACATACTGAGACGAAGTATACAAAAGAAGGTTTACATAAAATCGCCACTGCCCCCACAGAGCAGTAGAAGGATGGGAGGACTAGAAAAGGTTAGATATTCGTTTGGGACCCAAGGCAGGACGACACAGCGCGTGCTGGCCAGCAACGGTAAGGCACTGAAGGAGAAAGAAAAGGAGAGGAGATGGAATCATGGAAGGGTGAAAAGTTTTATATGACGGAGTGTTGATTCATAACAGTTGTAGAACCGGGCAACGACACGTTTAACTGGTGCTACAACCTCCTAATATGGTTCCACAATTACTTTATGTAAAGGTGACATTTTCTTGTTCAGTTTGATTTAGGATTGGACAAGCCAGATTTGTGTCTAGAATTTGGTCTCGAGACCTGGCTGTTAGGTACAGTTTTTTCCTACGGTTCATTCTGTCCATAAGATGTTGAATTTTCCTTTATCATTGTTTTTGTTTCCCAATTAGGCAGATCATGTGGGATCAATTGCCTTATCTCTAACAGTTGATTGTGACACTTACAAGATGGACATGTTACACTTTCATTTTCACTCTCCGAGGCTTGCAGGATCATTCTCAAAAACTTATGTACCCGACTACAATATGTTTATTAGGAACTACTATTTCTCCAGTGTAACCAATTAGCCTTGTGTTCTAGTGTCGAAAAGATGGCTTTGTATTTTTAAAGCATTGATTATTCGTGAAATTGCAAATTAGGTTATATATAGAAAAATATTTTCATAACTAGATACCATGATACAAAAACATATGACCAATAGACATGTAGAGCCGTTGGATTTGAGTTTCAACTTTCTCTTTCATCACTTCCTTGGTAATGTAGCAGCCTTTTGGTCACTGAGTTTTGGTGATAAAAATTGGTCATATTAGACAAATCTTATAACTGATTTACAGTGAGACTATTAATAGAGAAGGTCAATCCTTGTTAACATAGTAGCCAAAGTGGGTAGGCAAATTGCCAAAAAATATTTCATTCTTCTTCCGTATAAAGGCTAAAACATATGGCATTTGAAAGTGGAGTTGGAAACCGGAAACGGAGTGTTGGGGCTGTCTGTGATCTTGCACATCTGTGTTTATCATGTTAGCAATTAATTGACTAAAGACGCCGATATTCCTAAATTATTAAAGTTACTTATTTCAGTTATTTGTTTCTGCATTTCTTAACTGCCTCCTAATGGATAAACATGTACGGATTGAATAACAAGGGAGCTTGATGGCTTATCAAGACTATAAAATCATCTATTTAGCTGCTAATTACAAAGTATGATGGGCTGACAGAGATAATTTTGTTTTATTGGCAACAATATGACATAGTACATTCTGTTGCACGTCGTTACATTTATGTTAGACGTAAGTAAACCGTTCTAAGCATCACCATAGTTTCCCTCAAGAAGAACTGATTAGAAGGAACGGAAAAAGCATTTGTAAAGAGTCCCAGCACATTAGGACGAGAGAGAGAGAGAGAGAGAGAGAGAGAGAGAGAGAGAGAGAGAGAGAGAGAGAGAGAGAGAGAGAGACTGAGCAGAAGTACCACATCTATGGGAATAATATATATGGAGTCATGTATAAAGTGAGGATGAGGGGAGGGAAGAGATGTGTGAACTCGACTTTTCAGTTTCCTTGTTATAGAAATTGGTTTAGTTGTGGTCAAGAACGCCGGACGCCCCTCAACGACTTTGTGGTTTTATCTCTTTACGGAATCTCCTTTTTTTCAAAACACTCCTCAAAGTAAAAGAAAAGGAGGAAAAAAAACTGCAGGAGTTTGCTTGAAATGGGTGAAGCAAGCTCGAGAGAGAAAGGAGGTTAGGCAGGCGGCTTGTGCAGTCATGTCCTTATACCACAATAACAATGCCCCCTGAGTCTGTCTACGGCTGTACGACTCTGCCCTCCTCCATCATGCGTTGTCGGTCATCTCTGACCGTCCCATCTCCCACCTCTTGCCTCTTCTCGCTCGTCTCCTCTCCCATCTTGTGCACATCGGCCATCTGGGAAGAAGACACACATTCTTTGGCTGAGAACGAGGAATGGCCAAAGACTTTATTCATGGCTGGACTCAGCGATTCAACGGCCACTCCTTCCCTACGACAATGACTAAGACACCGATATGTAACTCTGCCGCATCCTCTTTCCTTTTCCGGCTTGGAAGGCGTGACATCTCAGATGATAGATGTGAATCATTGCCATCATCGTCATGCTGCAGATAATTGCCAAGCTCATGTCCAACTCAATTTAATTACCCACCTTCTGAGGCCTTCTTCTTCACCTGCTACTCGGCGAGGTCGGTCATTGATGATTGTTACTCCGTAGTTGCCTTGCAGTAGTACTACGATAGGGTGGCTCTAGCTCATGTCATGTTCGGTTATTTAGTACAAACCAACCCTCACATTTTTACAGATGGCTTCCCTCACAATTTAAACATTTGTTTGTACCCTTTTTGATTCTTGCATTGCAAGACCGTTTTACGGGCATGTGGCGTGGCCCCATTGGCACCTGTGGCAATAGAACACTAGGTTGGCCCACAGGCGAATCATCATCTCTTGATGTCACTTGGTTGTTTTCCCTCATCCAAATCCAACGTACGGGGGTCACAAAGGGCACAATCACGGCGGCACACACCCAAAATCATATCGTTTTCGTGGCATGTAACATGAACTATTTGTTTTGCACCGAAAAATCGATCCATCTTTGCTCTTGATTTTTTTTTTATCTTTTTCTTGTAAGCATCTTTAGGTAGTGGAAATAAACTGATTAGATGAAGTCTTCTCGTTACACTAAGTTCCGGTCTTTTAAGCAGTTGCCCGAGATAAACCCACTTCAAAGTTCATATCAAGCTCTTCCTTTGATAAATAGTGCAACCCTAACGTTCATTTTCCTACATAATTAATGAACCTACGAGCTTACCTTTTCAAAACACAATGGCTATCAATTTGACGCAAGCAAAAATGATGTAGACAACATCCCTTGGTTCCGATCTGTATAGACTACTTAGTGTCCATGCATTAAACCTGATCTCAACTCCATGAAGATTGATGAGAAATCAAAGACGAACAAGCTTTTTTATTCTTAGTAGAATGGGAAATGGGCCTCCAATTCTCTTTCATCTTACAAAGTAGAGAAGCAGCGATCACAAGACACATGTAAACTAGTTTTTTGATACATAAAACTAGTTAAAAAACTATATATAATAGCCTATCTACAGAAATTCTTTAATATGAAGTGAAGCATATATTGGAAGAGGAAATGAAATCAGAGCCAAAGAGCACCAGCATCTTTGAGGAGGGGGACGAGGGTGCCATTGATGTGGCAGGCCATGACACTCTCGAGGCCGCCCACGAGCTTTCCGCCCACGAACACAGCCGGGACGGGGGGCTGCTGCTGCTGCCCAATTCCGATCAGCTGATAGAGCACCGCCTGGATCTCCCGGCCTCCCTTCTCCTCGTCCAGCTCGTACACCACCGGCCCCACCCCCAGGCCCAGCAGCAGCCGCTTCACCACGTGACACATGCAGCAGCCGCTCATGCTGAACACCACCACCGCGTTCCCTGTCGCCAGCCTCCTCAGCCTCTCATAAGCCGTCTCTCTACCACCACTATTATCCTCCTTCGTTATCAGCAGTCCTCCTGCGGAAGAGGACCCCATCCGCCCCGCTCCTTGTAGGTACTGATACTGCATCACCACACACCACTAGCCACCCCCACGCCAATGTAACAAACAGGAACTGACCGTTGGCTCAGTCTACGCAGAAAATGAACATTAGCAGCTTTCAGATCATAAGGTTGACGATACTAGAAGTGGATCCAAATACGATAAAGATGGTAATGTTATAAGCATGATCATCGTATAATGATAATAAATAGTGAGGAGTTATGGAATGGCGGAACGGAAGGAAACTGATAGCTAGTAATGAACAATGAAAGATATCTACTACTACCGTTTGATGTTGGGAACGCGGAGTGAATGCAGAGGAATAAAAGGACGCCAGCTCGCAAGGTAGCCGGTCGTTTACTGGAAGTAATGTTTGTCGACGAGAAACGGAAGAGAAGGTTTGCAGGCGAAAGCGGATCGGATCAAATGCAGATGCAAGAGCAAGATGATCCCCCCGCCCCACCCAAAATGAAAAAAAAGGATGATAAAGAGTGCAAGAACTAACAGGAAAGAGGGGAAAGGCAAGAGTATCGTGGTAAATTGACGGTATGGTATAAAGGAATGGGAGTGATCGATCATCTAAGATTGGTCGCTAGACGAGAATAAGATTGCAGCAAACAGCAGCTGATCAGACCTGACATAGGAAAAAAAGAGAGCGAGAGAGAGAGACCTGCAGGTGGGATTTCTGGGGCCGACAAACTCTGAGCGATCTGTGTCTTTGCTTGGAACGGAGTGGACTGTGAAGAAATTATGATTGGGATTTCAATATCAATATCATCAGGTTATGTGGCGTGCCACCTCCTAGCCCTAGTCGTCTCCAATTTTTAAAACAAGAAATGGGGTGGCCAATATATACGTATATTGGTCGAGATGGGAATATTAGTTGCTATTAGATTAAAGAGGCACAAACGATGCATGCAGCTGTACGCGGTGAAGGTAAGAGGCTTAGCAGGCACGCGGGAAGGTTGGATGAGCCTTATTTTTCTATATTATAATTACTGGACAAAGGCCTAGAAAGGGCCGAGTTAGGGGGTGGCCAGGGGCCTTCTAGGCGGCCCCGTAGGGCTCACTTTTCTCTTATATTTTTTTATAAAATAAAAATTAATCAAAAAATTTGAAGAATATTTATTAAAATTTTATAAACTTATATAATGAATGCTATAAATTTTATAAACTTACACAATAGATATTAGAATTGTATTATTATAAAATAGGTTAATACCTACTCACTTATTTATTATTTATAATTATAATTTAAAACTTCAAAAATAAAAATAAATAAAAATTATATTACTAACTAATTTATTGTAAAGTCTTATAAATTCACCAATTTCCTCTTCCAAATTAGGAGCTTATACACTTTCTTCTACATCCAACTAATTCTTAAATTAAATGCACGTTTTATTGCATCGGTGTTAGTCGACTTCACTTCTTGTCTAACACCCTACCTCTTGTACTTAAAGATTACTCCCTCCGTCCTAATTTAATAGCTTCATTTTTCATTTTCGTTATTTTTATCGAGAACCTCTCTTTAGCGACTAACAATAATAAAGAATCCCAAAGAGTCAGCCTCCCGTTCCACTTTCTCCCTGCATCGGCTCTCCCCTCATCCTCTTCACAAATGCTATGAACATCCTTCAGTTCTCTGGGTGGAACAGGTCTAGCCCCATCATAAGGTACGTGAACATGCACATCTCCCTCTTCTCCCCATTCTCCTCCACTCCGGCCGTTGCCCTCAGGATCTGCTCGTGCGCCTTTTTGCCGTACCGCAACAGCACGCTCTCCCCCGCTAGCGACACCCCAGCCTCCTGCGTTGCCAGGCCCACCTGCCTCACCAGCTTCTCCTACAGGCATTGCGCCTCCTGCGGTTGCTTGTGGTCCTGCATCTCGATGCAGATGAAGTTGAACACGGTGCTGTGTCAGGCCAACATCAAAGGTAATCAGGAGGTAGCCGTTGTGTCCCCGGGTGTTGTAGTACCCGACTATCAGCTCCGGCGTGTGGGACTGGCTCCTGCAGTGCCGGTGGATCTCGGCCACCTTGATGGAGATCTTGACACCAGTGTCAATGAATATCGGCGTTGCTGCGGAGAGGATGTGCTTGCCATGGTCAAGCAACATCTTCGAGTACCACATCAGGAAGAACTAGCTCCCCGTAAGGCCCGCTCCAAACGCCATCCCAGCAGAAGAAGGGAGCATCCTCAGGCTAGTTGTTGTAGTGCCCAACGTCGCTAGGCCCTCTGTGCCCCACCTCCGGCTTCCCCACAACCTTTGTTGCCGCACTCAAGTTGCTGATCATGTACCTATCGTATCACTGGAAGGCCCCGATGCCAGGGAACTTCGAGGTCCCGTTCAGCTCCGGGTATGATGGGTACCTCAGCTCCCCTGCCGGCCCCATCACTACTTGAATCTCCTAAAAGAAAACAAAAAACTCAATCCATCATAATTCAAGAATTTCGATCATCCGCATAGAAAGAAGAGGCGAAGGAGGAGGGGCTTCTTCGTCTTCTTTGGGCCTAGGAAGCAAAAGCAGCTACTGCCAAACCAGCTGCCTCGGAGCTCCAGCTCCCGCGCCAGGTCGCTCACTGATTCGCTTCTCCCACCACAGCAGCTTGTGAACCATGCCAGTTCTTTTTTTGTTGATCATGGAGCAACGTAAATATGAGAAGCAACTTAGATCCATCAAGGCTTAAATTAAAATAAATGGAGCAATTAATGTGGAACATTATTATTTTTTCTATTGTAGCTATTAAAATAGGATGGAGAGAGTATAATACTACAATGGATATAAGAGGGGTTAGTAAACTACGAACTAAGGTATACAACATAAAATAGTTCTTTCCATATGTCTGCCACCAATTTAAAATATTCATATTATTAAATTTTTTTTCAATAAAAATAGTAAAAAATAAGTTTGTAAAATAGTTAGCTAATTTATTAGAATTAGAACTAAATTTTTATTTATTTTTTGAGTAACACTTAAGACTTAGTTTTATGTGGAGGAGGCGTATATGAGTAAAAGAAGAAGAAGTTGATTGATTTCGTCTTTACCAATAGGTTATTTCATATGTAATATAAAAAAAAATGTAAATTAATTAGTTTCTAACATTTTATCTAAAGTATCATTTCATAGGCATAATGAATCATTTTGTGACGTATATTATTTATTAGAATTTGTACACCTTCTAATCTAACACTAGGGTACATTACAACCCCTAAATAAATAAATACATAATTATGAAACCAATATATATTAAATTTTGTTTTCATTTCATTTAGAAGATGTGCAAATATTTCATTATCCTTATAATATTCAAATACTTAAGTTATGTCATACAAGTAGTTTAGAATTAAATAGGAAGTATGATAGTAAACCAAACAAATCTTTAGTATATTATAAAAAATAAATAAAAAATGCATCAAATAGATAGATATAACAAATGACCTTCATTAAGTCCTAGATAAGGGAACTTTTCTATTGCCCAATATATAACTAAAATTTCTAATCTTTCACAAGATTTCAACATTAAATATGTGTCATTCCATCTATGACGAATATTAAATTTAAAATTTTGTATATTTTTTACCATTCAATCTAGACAAGTCTTTAAATTCTTATATTTTAGAGAGAGGTGATATGTAACAAAATATTTTAAATAATTGAAGATGAGGTTTAACTATATTTAACCATCTTGAACAAATAAATTAATTGTGTGATATGCACATCTAATATATAACATGCTTGATTCTATTGTACTAATGTGATTACAAAGATATTCAAAAAGTCTTACCGTGACATTGTTATTAGAGCATTATATAAAGTAATAAACATAATTTTCTCATTAATTGAGTATTTTTTTAAAAAGAAAGTCATAATTTTTTTGTAATTAAAGTAGGATGAGGATATTCTATCATGTTAAAATATATTATTATTTTACTTAATTTTATGATTCATAAAAAAAATGAGCAGTAATACATGCATGATCGATATTTTGGATACTAGTCCAAATATCGAAAGTTAAAAATATCTTACCTGAAATTGTTTGTTGGGTATTCATAAGCTACATTGTACTCTTTGTGTATCTTGAAAATATCTTTCTTCAAAGTATTGTAAGAGATTTTATTAAAGGCCAAGTTGAGAGTTTGCCTCACATACGTCTCGAACTTAGAGTCATCAGCAAAAGAGAAAGGTTGTTTGGAGAGTACAACATACTTTATAAGTTCCCTCTGATTTATATATTGATCAAAATTAAAAGTACTAATAGAGATAGAGGAGGCACTCATGGTACTTAACTATACTTGTTTGGTGTATTTCCATCCATGCTTGGTTGAGCATGATTTAACATGTACGAGAAGATGTATGGTACCCCATCCGGTTCCAATGCTTAGAATATTTTAACAATAGTTACATTTGGTATTTAGGAGGAATGTGTTGGGGTTGTTGGGGTCGCCCACCCGAATGTTTTTTATATGGTTTCACACTATGGAGGGTTGCCGCTTTTTTTCTCTATGGCAGTCGAAGACATTGGTAGAATTCCTTCATAGTCAACTTTGCCTATTTCTAGAATTCTTCCTTCAAAAAAATTGGTTGTTAGGGTGATTGAGGAGGTGCGGCATTGTATTTGGACTGGAATGTCATATTCTTTAAAACAAAAAAAAGGTAAATTACTAAGAAAAAAATGAAGAAAATTAAACTAAAAATTAAATTATTAAATCAAAATTACTTAGCTTAGACGTTGATGCTTGAGATTTGAGTGAGTTGCCCACTCGATGGAGGAGGAGAAAGCTTTAGAATTGAGAAAATAGTTCTTGAATCTTGAGGTTTGAGAGTGTGAGAGCTTAATTTTAAATTTAAATTAAAAAAATTAAAGTGATCAAGAGCTTCAGAGTCTAGAGGATCGAAGAAAGAGAGTCCTAGAGAGTGGAGAAAATGGTGAAGATAAGGTTAAATTCTTGCATTTTTATAAAATTTTAGATGTGATAATTACCTCTCATACCCTTAAAAATAACCGTTATTTGAATGTTATTGGGGTTAAAATTATCTTTTTGAGGGGGATGACAATTTTGTAATCCCCTCCTTTCAAATATGTTTTTTTATTTTTTTTTGAAAAAAACAAAGGGGCTTAGACCCCAACAGGTCTTACATCTCTCTAGAGGCTGCACGGGTCACTACTCGTAAATGGTAGCCCAACTTGTGCATGCTGTGAATAAGATGTGGAAGTGTGTTGTTACCGGTGTTCCATGAAGTTTATTTAATATTACTTTAGAATAAAAAGTTTTGTCTACGAACATTAACGTGTCGGTGAACCGGTAGATGAAATAGTATTTCATTGTCAATGATGTTTGACATGTCAGTTAACTCACAGATGGGGTATTGTAGACACTGTTAGCAACCTTCAACATGTTGACAATCGTAAAATGGTTTTACCAATAAGTTTGAAGCTACATGAAAGAGTGGTTCCAAGTAGTTTCATGGACGATTATACACAAGAATTTGGTTAATTTATTCCCCTATAAATATCTTTGACAAACTTTGACCATAATTTGACGAATTCTCTGACTTTGGGGATAAAACAGTGGATTAAGGGGTTGTCAGAGCTTAGTAAAAGGGAACCAAATTTGTGGAGGCCTTGTTAGATTGTAGAAAGAGGTTGGATTGCTAGCCTTGTATTGTGATTTAACAACATATGTATACACACTGTAAATGTGATCATGATCCTTGTGTTGAATGAGTATCTTATTTTGTCACGCCTCGGGACCCGCCTGACCTGAGCCAAACCTAGTCCAAGGGATAGTCGAAGAGCATGGGGGCGATGAATTGATTTATAAGGTACAAAAGACTTTACCTCTCTAGCGGGTAAATTACACATACGAAGTCGCACACCTTTAAATCTTTGTGTAAGAGAAATAAGAAAAAGTGTAAAGGACTTGAAATCAGAAACAGTCCTCAATGACTCAACCCACAATTTAGAATAGTGAGTCGACAAACATAGCTCGAATTAGAAAGTCATAAACAGATCTAAAACCACAAGGGTTACAATAGTCTGAAACAGAATCAACTATACATAATGTTCTAACTTCATAGTAGAGTAAATAAAAAAACATAACAGAGTCTCGAGGGATCCACACCCACTCCAAAGCACTCCCGAATTGTTCCTCATACATAGGATCTTGCTTAACTACATGTCGCACTATACAGCCCCAAAACAAAACACGAGAAAGTGGGGTGAGTATAAACTCAATAAGGTTTTGAATACGAAAATGGTAAATCAGAAAAACAACCACAACATATTAACATGGTTTATCAGATCTACATAACACATGATATCCCATTTCTGATTAATTTCCTTACCATAACCTTACTTACTCATAAGCAATTATCATGCATGCAAGTATCTCAAACATACTACTCCTGACATGCATAATCACATTATACCATACACATCCATTCTGCATGATGAGAATGCCTCAAGCACACCCTACCCATCCATACATACCCATTCTCTTTCATAACATTCAACCTGCATAACATGTGTCTTCAACACACAATCACATCATGCATATCCATAACCATTAGCCTGCATGAGAAGTGTTTCTAACATATAATCATATCATAAATATTTATCACATTTCACCTGCATGAGAAGTGTCTCTAATACACAATCACATCATGCATATTTAATTCTCATTTATCCATAAATCATTCACCCTGAATGACAAGTGTCTTAATTACACTAGACCAAATCATGCATAATAAATCATATTTACATGTGTCACATAATCTCAATTATCTCTACACAACTTGTGTAACCTGGGCATAATATCATCTCAATACATGCATCATCAACAATTGTGAATGTCTAAATCATGGAGAGATACACTCATATAACATGCTTTGGACGTAGTCTGATTTCCTAAATGGAAACCTTGGGCATTGTCCACTTTGGATATAGTCCAAATTCCTTATGGAAACCTAGAGTGTTTGGGGTAAGTCAATCCCTTTGCTTGCTCTAGATAATCTAAATGGAAGGTCTGAATTCCTTACATAAACCTAAAGCAGTCTGCTCACTTTGGACAGTCCTGGTAGGAACGTTCGAATTTCTTACGAAAACCTAAAGCAATGTGTTCACTTTGGACATCTCTGTGGTAGAAGAGTTTGAATTCCACAAGGGAGAACTAGAACACGTGGTAAACGATGCACAAAGGCATACCACTCTAGATTTTCAGGGTCTAAATGACTTAATAAATAAACAACAACTACATCTAAATCAACTTAACTCAACCCGGGGAAGATCCATGTTCTAAGTAGGAACTCAAATCGAAATCATGTCCTTTCAGACCAACCAATTTTCAATAAGCTAACGATTGATTAATTTGGCAAGCAATCTCATTCAATTGCATCTAATCAATCAATCACGGATAATCTCGATAAAGTCTCATTCATGAATCTGTTTCGTGATGCATGCCACATAGTACATACATGAGCAATCTCTACATAAATCCTAATTTCATGGAACATGTTCCCATCAGTCATATATACATCATATCTAATCATGAGTATCAACAATTACTATAATTTCTCCTTTACATGTATGTGTACATAGTAGAAAACATTCAATTCCAAGCATATGTACATGCATAATAGATAACCTATCAACATACTACACATATGCTCTTTAACATTTAATTATGGCTCATTACTAAAATCATGAGTAAAAACCTTCAAAAAACACAATTCGAATCAAGTGTAACCTTACACTAGATTTAAATAAGCATATTCATTACCATACTTAAAGCTAGACATAGCACCATCAATCACCCACAATTTAGTCATACTATGTAAAGGCATACACATCAATTCTCATTATATAACCTTGCTAGAATCATAATTAAAACATGAAAAATCATTCAACATGGATTCAAGACAAGAAATTATAACATGCTTAACCGAATAACATGAATTCCACTTAACATTTAAACATTTATCATAGCTTCGAACATCAAATTCATAGCCATCGAGTGGCTCTTCTTAGCGTAAACTACACATCATAAACCTAAGAAATGATACTTAAGAGGAAAAACATAAAAAAGGAGCAAAAGAACCAAAATGGCCAAAACTATAGTGCTGCCGTTTGAATGCCTTGCATGGCCATTAGAACGGCTGGCCGTTCGAATGCCAACACAATGGCTCTGGTTCATGTTCTTCCTTTCGAACTCAAAACCGAAAAATGCACATAAACATCATAACCTTCAAATCTTACTCCCAAACATCATAATAATGAAATCCATGCTTAGAAAATAGTAAATCTAACTATTTACAACCAAAAACACCAAGAATCGCAAGAAAGATTAAACTTTTCTAAATCCACCATTAAAGCTCAACTTCATGCAAACATACATAAAACACTATCACATTTCAAATATGAAATCATAGACCTATTTAGGAGGAAATCCCTTATCTTTAGTGAGCTTCTTGACTTGAAATCACTGCTCCAACACATCCAAATCCTACCCACATTAGGGTTTTGTTAATACTTGCATAAATCTAAAAATAACTAAATCTCTTAAAAACTTGGTAGATCTAGGGTTTATTGAGTTTAAAAACAAAATTCCTTTCATAAGGGTTTGAAATAAAGATTGAAATTAGTAACTTCATTGGTAGGAATCAAGATCAAACCTTAGTAAAAGAAGAAATTTAAAAAGTTTTGGAGAAACCCTAAGAAATTAGTAGAAGATTAAGCTATTCTTTACCTTAATTACATTTTCTTCTTAGGAAATAGGGATTAGGGCCTCTTAAGCTCCAGATTTCAACCCTTCCCAAATGGGAAAGTGGTCGTACCTTTCTATTTAGAGTAGGCTTTGGGGTAGACCTAACAAATATGTGGGGTATAAATAGAATAACACTAAAAATAGAACACTTACTTATTTTAAGCCCAAATCCATGTCCAAAAATTTTGAAACATTTAATTATAGTTATAAGATGTTTTTAGGGTCATTTGGGACCTATCATCCCAATTTCATACGTGGAGCCTACGGCGGGTCCCACCCCCTAATTTTTTGAGAAAATAGTAAAAAATTTTAAAAATTCTAGAAAAATTTGTATTGCCTTATATTTACATAAAAACCACCAAAGTGAAGAAAATTTGATCAAAACCACCAAAGTGAAGTACCTTAAATTAAAGTCAAACCGACCAAATTTATCCTTAAACCACACAATAACAATTAAGTAAAATTAAAATAAACTTGTTTAAGTTAGGGATCTTAAATATTTTATGGGATCATGATATATCATTGATTATGGAATATTAAATGTGAAATGTTATGTTACATCATATCTCTAGTTGAATTTAAAATAAAAGTGATAGTTTTGTTACTCTTCCTGATCATCGGTAAGTTTACCAACACATTGGTAATGCTACAGATAGAACAGAGAAGATGAAGGTATGAGATATTGACATGCATTAACACGTCAATGTACTACTGATGGGTCACCGGCAGTGAGTTTGATGGTCAATAAAGCGTTTATGAGAATGATTGTTCATGTCATTCTACTGTCGGCAATGGTGGTTTGACATGTCGATGTGTGACCGATGGTGATCAGTGACTTGGTCGACACAACAATGAGTTTATCGACAATAAGTTAATTTTGGGGTAAATAGTAAAAAATATAATAAGTATTAGGCTATTATTATGAGATATAACATGATATTGAATGCATAAAATATAATTATATGTGATATTATGATTTATGATGATGTTTGGGTATATGTGACTTTATGTGTATGAAAATGCTTATAATAGATCACATCCTAATATTGTTGTATAAAGACACTTAAGGACAAGAGGGTCCTATTTGAATGGCTCATCAAGTGAGTCTTTAGCCACATAAGGTTAAAAGTTTGGTATGAAAGATGACTAAGGTCTTTCGACTATATGAGGATGAGAGTTATGTAGAACCGCTTCCCTAGTATAGTAGATATGTTCGAATAGAGTAGAGTATTAAAAGATGATTGGTCCCATGCAACGAAATATAGGATGTTTTGATGATCATGAAATTCGGGACTTTGACTACTTGGGTCTATAAGCCCCTATACGCCTTACCTTCATAACGTGGATGGAGCAGGTAGGCCTCAAAATATTTGAAGTCCGTAGTGAGTAGTTCATGGTTTAGTGAGGTGAAGCTATACTCTTAGATGTGGCTACCATGTCATAAAGAGCCTTATTGATTTATACTTATAGAGCAAGTCTCCTGAGTGAAGTTAAGCTATGATATTTGAAATTATTATCAAACAATTATAAATGTCTTACTTATTCCATTTATATATAGTGATGAAGATTACTATGGTATATGATAGTATTGTTGTTGTGATGATGTGAAGAAATCATGTGCATTGTTATTATATAGTACTTGTTTAGCAATCATACTGGGTATATTCGTGTACTTAACATCGTCGTGATGTAGGTTTGTTGGAAGAGTAGTCAAGTTGGGATTGGGATCATGAAAAAATTGACAAACTCTAGAAGAAATGTAGGATTTCTTATCTTAGTTAGTAAGACTTTTAGTGTGGTATGTAATTTAATCATAAGTACGTGAGTGTCAATTACTTATGATTATATGTATATCGTGGATTCTTAGTATGCACTCAAGCAAGACCCTATGTGATTTATATGTAATTTGACATTGTTAGAATTATAAATACGATAGTTTGAATATTCATAGATTAAAAAAAAGTGTCATCACAAAGATAATTTTGTCGTTGATTGACCAAAGAAGTTTTGAAAAAGAAATTCGTTGATGCTGATTTTATTGTGATAAAAGAGTCTTAAAAATCATGGGAGCGTAACATGAGTGGATTTATAAACAAACTCCCACTTTTAGATGCCAGAAGACCATTTTCTTTTCTTTTTTTTTTCATATCATGCTTCTCCTCTATATGGTTAAGACAACTGATTTTTGGAGCTAACTAGACATTAGGATAATATAAGGTCAAGAGTGTCTATCTATTACAAGGATTCACGCAAACATCAAGTTTACTTACCATGATATCATACTTGTATATCCTAACGTACATTGACACATTCATCATGTCCAAAAACCCTATTATTATATATTTTATAGATAGTATATACTATGATACAAATCGTGCTCAAGATTTATGAATTGATACACATCAGTAGCCCAACCAACGTTCTATCAGGGTGTCGGTGACCACTGACATTCTACTAATGCATTGAACCATTATCAACAATGGATAGGAAGAGGGAGCCCATCTTATCGACTCCACCACCGACGCATTTGTCACACTACTGATGGCCATATTAACATCAATGCGGTACAATGTATCCATGCTAATATTGTTCATCTTTATCCAACCACCCACTTAATCATCGACGTGTCATTGATATCCATAAGAAAACAAACAAGCACCGTGTTGGTTCCCTAACCATTTTCTTCCAAAAAGAATGTTAAATTCATTTTAATAACTAGGATTCTCACATTTTAAACATGAAAAGATGGCCTAAGATCAACATGCAATGAAATCGCCATTGATGCTCGAAATATAGTGAAATTCTCCAGTACACAATTATGTGTGCAATCAAACTAGCCGAGACCTATGAAAAGAACAAAGGGCATGCAATTTACACATGTAGTTGTAACGAAGCTTTGTGATCCTACCTCGAATCTGCATAACTCTTTCTTCCTGTCATGAACCCTTCTACACCCCCACTGTAGTACTCTACTTTCTCTTGGATTCCATAGAGACTCTTCTACTCTAGGAAAATTACGATCCTCTATCTTTAAATAGGACATAATTGTCTCTAAAATTTAGAATTTCTTAACTACCTATGATTCCGAGGCAACCACAACTTATGGTTTCACCGACGTGACCATCGATATATCGGTGTTTGTCAATAGTTAAAACCAATTTTCATAGGTGTGCATACTGATACGTCGATGACTTTGCCGATGACCAAAAATTGAAAAACAAAAATAAAACTTATTCATTAATACATGGTGATAACATATCCCAAAAAGATTAGGCTACTTTGAGGAAATTATTTTTCTTGAGATTAATGCATAGTGCATTATCTTGCAAGGCCTAGAAAATTGGTTGCAACTAATGTAAATGTAGACGGCATGGAACTTTTCGAAAGAAGGCCTTAATACCTATGTCATCAAATGCATAAATGTGCTAGGGGCATTTGATAATTTGAAAGGAATATTGAGCCATTTGTACAACTCATCTTTGTTCTTAAAAGTCATCATCTATCCATCCCCGAGTCTTATTTAAATCTGGTGATATCCTCTTCGAAAAAAATATAAGAACTCACTTGTTGATATGACATATCATAGAGCCGAGGCATCGAGATCTCACTACTCTATTTTCCACACACATTTGACAACAATAGTCTTTTTTTTTTGGGCACAAGGAGGCTAAAGACGATGCAGGGACTGAGACTGTCACACAAATCTACAATAGTTTTGCAACTTGCATATGTTATTCATGATGTTCCATCGGGCTCAGCCTTAAGTGGGGAAGGTAGGACAGGGTGGGAACAAGTATAAAGGTCAAATGCAGTGTTAAGTCTCTCATTGGTGGCAATGCTTGGGGAGATTAGCCTAGAATCGATGATTGAAATTCAGCTAATAAATCCTATAGTTGTGTTGGCAATTGGGAAATGATCTCTTCAAATTTTTTTAACAAATATAAAAAATGTAAAAGCTTCTTTAACCTCCTGAACTTTTTGCACCACCATGATTTACTGCTTCACTTTTAGTTTCGGTATGACTGTTTGTTCATCATGATTAAGGAGTAATACAATCTTCATGCCATTATAAGAAAAATAGATAGGTATTGACGCTACCATCATAGAGAGTTCACATAAAACTGTGAGGGATGTCCAAGCAATAGTGACAACCACTCATATCTACTACGTCATAGAGAATGCTTGTCTTGTTTAATTTTCCAATAGAGAAAGAAACATGCATTACATCTCTTTGTAACCTTAACTTCTTTATCCAACCAAGGATGTAGGGGTGATGGTGAATTTCAGTTTTCAACTGAAGCTTATATTCCAATCTGCTTTTGGCAATTAGATTCTCACCACGTCCACCATCCACAATCATTGTGCACAACCCCTAATTAAATGTGCCCTTAGTCTTAGAAATCTTATGGCGTTGAGTTTTAATTTCGTTTTTTGGAACAAGCAATACTTTTCTAACTATCATGCACATAGGTTGATCATCATAGCTCAATCCATCTGCTTCTTCAACCAATTTTATTGACCCCTCCTCTACTGACTGATTTCCACTTTCATATTCCACCCCTTCAATCTGCTGAGTAGTGGCGTAAAATATAAAACATATAACCTTCGTCTGGGGATAATTATTCGACTTTCGGTTGGGTTAACCACATTGATTGTACTGTATTGGAGGGAGTAGAGCTAGGGATAGCCCTTAGTTGAAGGAGTTTTAGGGATTGTTTGAGTTTGACCTCAGTTCCAATCTAATCTATTCACTTTTGCTAACATAACTTTGGGTTCGACATATTTTGCCTCACCATAACTACATTCAACATTAAAAGACAAGTAGTGAACGACTTATTACCCAATTGCTCAAAGGGAAGTTCAACTTGTGTTGCCAATTAACTGGCATTGGCCGGGTGTACTCAGGATTGATGCTCACCCGATCCTAAATATTGGTTCTTAAATCCCCATCAAATCTACACACCTTCTTGGATTTGAAGTTTTCCAAATCATTTTGCATACAAACAATGAAACTCTAAGATGTGCTTCCTAATAGACCGATTGCCATGTTTATCATTGCTAATGTTGTTGGAAGCTAATTTGATCACAGTCTTCCTGTAAAAATTGTGCCACATATATTTCATTCACCCCGAGATGCTAATGGGGGACCTTTCCCTATCGAGTGCTACCCATTTAGACTTGATTGTTGTGAAATTATACGCTTGCTAGAATCAAACTAGCCCATAGTTTACGCAGCATCAATCGATCGATCGTTTGGCATTGGTGGTCGATTAATCGCTCTGGCACAGTGATAAGTCGCTTAGTCCAATTTAAGCTTCCATAACTAACAATCTCCTACTAGGAAGACTGGTCGGACTTTACCTTTCTCCAAAAAATCTCCCACTTGAAGTGAACAATCGTTTTTTGTAAAATAATGTAACTATGTAATCATTATTGGTCCTTTAGTGTAGAAGACTAATGGAGGTTGAGTAAAGGCTCAACTGCACCACTGTTACCACCTTGGTAAACATATATGTCGGGTTGTTGTTTATATAGATCTTCTCAAGAGATTTCTTCTCCTCCACCAACACTCTAATAAAGTGGTACTCGATGTCAATATGCTTCATCATATCATAGAATATACTATTTCGAGCAAATGCAATAGCATTATTATTAACACAATACAAAACACCATCTCTTGTGCCTTCCTAAGTTCTTTCAGGAAATTTTTTAACTA
Source organism: Saururus chinensis (assembly GCA_035235625.1). Classification (NCBI taxonomy): domain Eukaryota; kingdom Viridiplantae; phylum Streptophyta; class Magnoliopsida; order Piperales; family Saururaceae; genus Saururus; species Saururus chinensis. The sequence continues at coordinate 38,372,263 of CP141148.1, forward strand.
GAATAGTTATTTGTTGGCTTCAGCCAAATAGTTATTTGTTGGCTTCAGCCAAAGCAACATATTTTGCATACAAAAAATATACCTGAGTCAAAGGGACACAATCTATCGTAGAAATGAGAATCTATCTCCAAGAGCTCTCCAACACATACCTGCAAAAGCCTCCCGAACAACAGGGGCTTAAAAATAGGGTAATGAGTATTTTCATACTCAGTAAGAAAATACCCAATAGGGGAGTTCTAAATAGTGAACTTAGTAAGTCCATAAATAGATGTGTTCATGCAACTCAAACATAAGGCATACAACATATAATAATCATATACATATAATTACGCATAACACACCATCAAATAAAACTTACACAAACACCCTTAATCAGGGTCTTACAAACTTACTCATATAATCGTATGTTTACTCATATAACTTACATATACTTGCATGGCCTTACTCGTATAATCTTACTCATAAACATACATTTACTGTCTTGCTCAAAATTATACTCTTACAGTTGTGCTTATACTCATACTCTTATAGTCATGCTCATACTCATAGTCTTACAGTTGTGCTCATACTCATACTCTTACAGTCGTACTCATACTCATAATCGCATGCTTACTCAGAAACACACATACTCACTCATACAATTGTACACATATTATCAACCATTGAAGCTCATTACAACTAATAAGCTTGAGCATCGAAATGGAAAAGGATTCCATTGAGGCATCACCTTACCCTTCGGGGAGTGACTAGATGTCATTGATTTTTTCAAAGGCAAGGCACATCAATGCTTATGGGGCACAAGATCAAACAGGTAAGAGTAAGTCTATGATACTACTTACCTAAGCGCGCAAACATAAATACCCACACATAAGAGGTCATACAATTGCCCACACTTTAGAGGTCTTATAGTGCCAATGCCACTCTTCGGCAAAAATCATATAATGTCACTCTTGGGTAGAATCATACAATGCTCTCAATAGAACATCAAATGTCTGGGCTAATACAGCACATAGACCAAATTGAAAACATATATCGTTCTCAACAGAGCATCAGATGTCTGGGGCTCAATACAACACACATACAACATCCCGTGGGATAAACACCATGGAAAAACATAAGAAATGCTCAACTGACTCATTATCGGCTAGCTCAAACACAGAGCTTAATCCGTCGAACCTTCAGGTCTAAAACTCACAACGCTGTCATTAGTTTTGCTTATAATTAAAATTTGAATTAAGTAAGTTATGCGGTATAATTTTCACAAAGATTCTAAAACATACAGTGCTCCATCGATCAAACCGAAGTTATGCCCGATCCAAAACCCTAGTTCATCAGGGCAGCATACATCACTTAACCCAACGATCTCATGATCATAACTCACCATATGAAACGCCCGAGATTTTTCATCCCTTTTTCTCAAAACTCATAGAAATTTTTTTTTCCATAAATTGGAGTCAAAACGATAAAATCAAAACCTGTTTATAATTTAAAACATCATACGGTTAAACATCATACTGCCAAATCAAATATCCTCAGGCGCTACTCGAAAACACACGTATGAATAAATTTGCTATGATCATAGACTTTTAAATACAAATCACTCCCAGACATCCCTGAGTACAAGTCCCATAACAGTCCACCGACTGATCCAAATGAAAGTCCAGAATAAACATCATGATGTCTCGTCTCACCCAATACAGGAGATCGTGGCACAAATAACTCGCAAAGAGTCAAGCAGATACCTGAGTCAACGGGAATCAATCCACTGTTGAAACGAGCGTTCATCACCATGAGCTCTCCGCACAACCTGCAAAACCTCCCGTACAACGGGGCTAAAAAGTAGTAGGGTGAGTATTTTCATACTCAGTAGGAAAATACCCAGTAGGGGAAATCCCAACGGTGAACTCCATAAGTTCATAATCACATGCGTCATGCAACTCAAACATGAAGCAGTCAACATAACGTAATCATATCATACACATATGCATGCAACATACCAAATGCACCAATGTGCCAAAGACATACCGAAGGCACCATCGTGCCAAAGTCATACTATCCAATCAACTTACACAAACACCCTTATCCAGGGTCATACAACTTACTCGTACCACCGTACGCATACTCATACAACATATGCATACTTGTACGACCTGACTCGTACAATCGTATGCTCACTCATACAGCTTACCCATACATGTACGACCTAACTCGTACAATCAGACTCGTACGACCTCACTCGTACAGTCTGCACAAAATCATACTTACTGTCTTACTCAGAAACATATTCTCACAATCGTACTCATACTCTTACAGTCGTGCTCATACTCATATGCTTACAGTCCTGCTCATACACACTCTTACAGTCTTACTCATACTCATACACTTACAGTCCTGCTCATACACACTCTTACAGTCTTACTCATACTCATATACTTACAGTCCTGCTCATACACATACAGTCGTACTCACACTCGTACTCGCACACATAATCGTACACATATCAGCGACCACTAAAGCTCATTACAACTAATAGGCTCCAGCGTCGAAAGGAAAAGTATGCCACTGGGGCAACACCTTAACCTCCGGGGAGTGACTAGACGCCATGGATTTTTCCGAAGGTAAGGCACACCAATGCTCATGGGGCACTGGATCAAACAGGTAAGAGTAGATCCATGATACTACTTACCTGAGCGCGCAAACATAAACACCCACACATAAGGGGTCATACAGTTGCCCACCATAATGGGTCTTATAGTGCCATAGAATCGCCCACCATAATGGGTCTTATAGTGCCAGAGAATTGCCCACCATAATGGGTCTTATAGTGCCAGAGAATCGCCCACCATAATGGGTCTTATAGTGCCATTGCCACTCTTGGGCAGAAAACATACAGTGCCACTCTTGGGCCGAAACATACAACGCTCTCAACAGAGCATCAAACGTCTGGGCTTACACAGCACACAGACCAAATCAGAAACATACGTCGCTCTCAGCAGAGCATCAGACGTCTGGGCTTCATACAGCACACAGACAAAGTCAGAAACGTACATTGCTCTCAATAGAGCATCAAACGTCTGGGCTGATACAGCACGCAGACCAAATCAAAAACAACGTCGCTCTCAGTAGAGCATTAGACGTCTGGTGCCCTATACAGCACACAGACAACATCCCGCAGGATAAACACCATGGCAAGACATGATAAATGCTCGGCCGACTCATTAGCGGCCAGCTCAAACACGGAACTTAATCCGTCGAACCCTCAGGTCACAAACTCACAACGCTATTAATAACATTCTCATAATTCAAGTTTAACTTAATTATATTATGCGGTACAATTATGCCACACAAACTCACAGTCCTCGACTGGTCAAACTGAAGCTGAGCCCGATCCGAAACCCATGTTCGTCAGGGCAGCAGACTTCACTTACCCGTCCACATCATGGACAAAACTCATCGTACAACAAACCCTTACAGTCTTATGTACTTCGCCATCCATCTTATGGCCAAAACATCTTACACTGATATCCTCAAATAACGCTCCTCAGAGCTAACCCAGTTGTTGCCCTCTTACTTATATCTCACTTATTATACTTATTTTTCACTTCATAATATGTACGTTATGCTTGTACAATTATGAACACTCTTACTGTCTGACAGTTACCCACCATACCATCCAACCCGAACCGATCCATTCTAATCCTTGCCCGTCATACTCATATCCTCTGCCATCCGCTTACACAACTGTATCCAAATCCATACAAAGCCTCTGTCACCTCTTACTGTCCATCGCCCATACCTCTGCCCACATACACTTACACACATCCAAAGCATAGGCAAAATGCCATCATACATACGTATGTCTCACACATACGTATAACATACACATATGGTAATACGTACATAACTTACAAACATGCACGCTAGCCATCACTAGCACATGCATACACACGTCAAACATGCACGCTAGCCATCACTAGCACATGCATCCATCAAACGTACACGCTAGTCATCACTAGCACATGCACACACATTCTTACATACTTCAAACATGCACGCTAGCCATCACTAGCTCATGCATACATAATACGCTAGTCATCACTAGCACATGCATAATTCATACGTAGCATACTGACATATTTGCTAGCCATCGCCAGCGCATACATAATCCACATCCATAAAACGTGCATACATCTCATGCATATCAATCATACCATACAATCATGCTTACACGCACATCATGCAATTGGATCGTTACTTACATCCAAGCATGGAATCATACAATCCTAGCATGCTGCTACTCATTCAAAGCATGCTTCATGAAATTACGAGTTCAAAGCTCCCCTACCTCGTAATCATGACGTTCGATGGCGAGCACACGACGGCGGCGGCGGCGGAGTTGGCGGTCAAAACTGTTGCCTGGCTGAGAGAGCTGCTGTCCCAAGGATTTTAGGATGCGCCGGAACTATCACGGCCAAACAGAGTGTCAGAAATCAATGCGGTAAAACCCACGATCCACGGCGGCACACTAGGGAGGCCGGGAGAAATATCGTGCCAACATAAGTGGCGGTGCGACCAGATGTCGAGGGTGTACACTCTAAAGATCGGCCGGTGGCTAAAACGTGCTCAGCCGGCCACAAAGACGTCAAAATCGGCTGTGGACAGCACCCAACGGCGATGATTTTGGTCAACAAAGGCCCACATATGGGCAGAGAGCGTGGGGCAACGCTCGAGAATCAAAGGAGAGGTGGTGGAGGACGGCTCTGTGGTCAACTCCACTCGGTGGCAAAGCCAACCGATGGTCAGGCGGCACGAATGCGGCGCCTAAACCCAGAAGTACACGCGTGGCCACATGCGCACGCGGCCTAAAGGGCGGGGGAACTGGCTGAAATGAGGCGACTCAAGGCCCATAAAAGCCAACAGGGCTAAGGCCCTTAGCTGTGGCCAATCTAAGCGGCGACATCGCCGATCGCCACCCACAACCAATACCCATGGTGCGGGCGGCCCTCACTATCGCCGAGCCGGGGTAGAGCCCACGATGGCCAAATGGCCCATAACTCGCCGATGACCACAGCCCAAGACGCACCCAAAGCGTCTAATCGGGCAGAGCAAGGCAATAGGGGCGAGGCGGGGTCGGAAACGGCAACCCCCTACCGACACTGGGTCGAGGTAGGCTGGACGGAGCCCATCCGGTGGCCGGACGACGACTGGAAACACACCGGCGTCCAAAACATCCCACGGACAGTGAGATGCAAATAGTAACAAAAACCCGACCAAAAGATCAGTAGCTCACCACGGAGCGAAGAAAGCATGGCGGCGGCTCCAGCTAGTGTCTATGGGTTCCTAGCGGCCAACTAAACATAAGTCTAGTTGAGAGCGGCCGCAAACGATGTCAAAATCGTACACCCACAATGCAAAAACGGGATTGAAGGAGAGAAAACCCAAAAAAAAGTTCGGTACCTCGTGGAGGAGCGAAGAGGCCGTGGCGGCGGTCATAGCCGATACCTACGGACTCGTGGCGGTGAGGCAAAGCGGATCCTGACAAGAACCGCCGGAATCCGACGACGGAAGAGGGAAAACGGAGTGACCGGATATGCCCTCGGGTTTTCTCTTCTCCTCACAGAACGTCATTTTTTTCCTTCTGTAAGTTTCTGGAACGAAACTTACTGTGGTCGGCTTAAAAGCCATGATTTCACTATTCACCTTTTTTATTTTTACATCCATGTCCCCAATGCGCGTTAACTTACTAGTTACGCGCTATAGCTCCAAACTTTGCGCCGTAAGCACGTAGCGAGGCCTGTGGCCCGCGACTAAGCCCCACACCCGACTCTACAGGTATAAATACGGGGAAAAATATACAAATATACATATGCTGAAACGTCACATTTTCCTGCCAAAAATGACCAAAAAAATGACAAAAAAATCCCAAAAAATCGTAGAAAAATCAGGGACCTTACACCATACATCAAATCCTTACATAATCGTACAATCTCCGCTATCCACCTTGCGACCAAAACATCTTACTCGACATCATCAAACTAAGATCCTCATAGTAGATCCCCGTTATCACTCTCTTAGTTAATACCTCACTTATTATGCTTACTTTGCACTTCATAAATTGTATGTTATGCCTGTATAATTATGTATCACTCTTACTGTCTAATAAACTGCCATAAGGCTCCAAGCCTAAGTCCTCTTACTTATCGAATCCCTAACGTATGCTCCAAACCAATCCTCATCCATCAAACTTGCATCCTCCATTTTCCGTCACACGCTTACCCATCCACATTCAACTGCATACAAAACCCTTTGTCACCCTTACCATTCATCTCCCAAACTTCTACCCACACACAATCCACATACGTAACTTACCAACATACTCGCTAGTCATCACTAGTACATACATAATACACATATGTAGCACTAACATCCACGCTAGCCATCACTAGCACATACATATTCCACATCCATAAAACATATGTACAACTCATACATATCTTATGCATTTCAAAGTGTCATAATTCATTCTCTTACATCATGCAAATGGATAATGATTTAACATCCACAACATTGAATAATACAATCCTAGCATGCTACTATACATTTAAAACATGCTATTATGAAATTACGAGTTCAAAACTCCCCTACCTTGTAATCATGACATTTGATGGTGAGCACACGACGGTGGCGGCGTTGGTGGTGGAGTTGGTGACCAAAAGCATTACCCAGTTGAGAGAGCTATTGTCCCAAGGTTTAGGAAGTGCTGGAAGTACTCACAGCCAAACTGGGTGACACGGATCAACACGGCAAAATCCGCAATCCACGGTGGCACATTACGGGTGGCCGGGAGAAAGGTCGTGCCAACGAGTGGCAGGTGTGATCGGAATTCGAGGGTGTACTAAATGAAATTTGGCCAACAGCTAATAAATACTCGGTCATTTGCAAGATGTCAAAATCGGCCATGGACAACACCCAACGACATTGATATCGTGTTTATAAGGGCCCACGTAAGGGCGGAGGGTGTGGGGCAACGCTCAAGGATGGAAGAAGAGGTGGAGGAGGGCTATGATGTCATCTCCAACCTATCTGATGGTCAGGTGGCGCGAAAATGACACCTAAACCCTAAACCGCATGCGCAACCACATGCACATACGACAAAGAGGGTCACTTGAGGAGGAGATGGGGAGGTGGCTCTAGGCCCACAAGGGCAACAAAGCTATGGCCACGATGTGGTGGCTGACTGAAACAGCGACTTCACCTATCGCCATCCATAACCAAAGCAAATGGTGCGACAGTTGTGCATCTAGCACGACATAGGGAAGGGGGAAGGTTCAGGGTTGAGCGAAGGCCATGAGGCCGTTACTAGCCAAGGTCTATGCAGGTGAACTAGTCCACCTTCCGTCAAGATAGGCCATATAGAATCTTAACAGAGGTCATCCGGTACCGATGATGTAAAATGGGGAAGGGTCAACGAGCCAACATTATAGTGAGGCAAAACTAGTTGAGGTTGCGACCACAGGGAGGACCTGGGGTTAGACTAGGTTGAACTGGCCTAGGTGGGGCCGTCTCTGGTCGTTGCTAGGTTGGGACGGAACCCACTGTGGCCGTTTGACCACTGCCATCCTATCATGGCAGCGTCAAAATCCAAAATAGGGGGGCTAACCAGTGGAAAAAGTGGAGCCAAGATGAGCCGGGGTGGGTGTACCAGCTACAACAAGCTGAGACTAGCCGACCATAAATCTACCGGAGGCTACCGGCCATTGGCGTATTGTGAACAAAGAAAAACACGATTTAAAAATCCAGAGCCAGAATGACTGGTGGATGGTGGAGCTCATCCAGGGTGGAGGAGGTGATGTCGGACTGGGAAAGACTGCCTACCGCCATCACAGGGCTGGGGTGAAGCCGAACAGAGGTCCGGTTTGTAGTGGCTCATCGCCGGCGGCCACAGTTTAATCAAAACAGAGAAGGGCGTATCGGTCAAAAAATAGGGGAGCAAATGGAGGAGAGGAGTGGAACAGCAAGGAGGCCATGTGGGGTTGGAAGGGGTGGCCCCCTACAGTCGGTGGGCCGGGGCAAAACTCACGGCATACGACTGGCCCTTGTCAGCCCACATTGGTGGTTGCCGAAACTCAAAACAAAGAGATAGAGGGGGAGGAGCTAACCAAGCAGTCGTGGGGGCTGGTGGAGCGGCTGGGGGCCAGTCTTGCTATCACTGGCCTGTGGCTGGCAGGACGGAGGCTAGGCGGAGCCCACCGGCCACCACCTAGTCATGAGACAGAGAAAGTGAGGAGGAACCGAGGGAAACAGGGGAGAGAAGTGGGGCGATGGGAAAAGCAACTGGGGCCAGGTACAACCGTCCCCGGCTATCGCCAGGCTGGGGCAGAACTAGTGGTGGCGGCCCTATGGTCCACCAGCAGCCACCAACGACTAGGGCACAAGAAACTGGATGGGGAGGGAAATGCCCTGTTCTCCTTCTTTCTGGATTGTTTTCTCTTTTTTTTCTTTTCTTTCCCTTATCTTCTGCAATCTTATTCTCTCTTAATTTTTTGTGCCATAATTGTGCATTGAGGTCTGAGGCCTAAAACTAACCCCACACCCGACTCTATGGATATGAATACCAAGGCCAAATATGCCTAAGAGTTATAGTTTCTTGCCAAAAATGATAAAACAAATAGCAAAAAAATTACAAAAAATCATAGAAAAATCAAAGAGATTACATAACTACCTCCCAATGAGTTCGCCCTGGGTATGCCATAAAAGCTAGCCACTTCACTAGTTGAATAGGAGATGTTTGGCCTAGCATAGGTAGCAACATAAAAAAGAGACCCAACTGCTGAGGGATATGAAACATTATGCATGTGAGTTTTCTCCTTATGAGTCTTAGGAGACTGTTCCTAAGAGAGTCTGAAATGAGATTCCAAAGGTGTACGCACTGGCTTAACATCCTACATGTTTAATTTCATTAGAACCTTTTCAACATAATTTGTTTGAAACAACCTCAATACTCTCTTCTTCCTATCTCTACAATTTCTCATGTCAAGAATATGTTTTGACGGTCCTAGGTCCTTCATGGAAAATTTCTAAGACATCTGTTTCTTGATATTAACAATCTTATTCAAATAAACTTCTACAATCAACATATCATCAACATAAAGTAGTAACATAATGTATGATGATGCTAGCTCCCTATAATAACAACAATGATAAGAATGACATCTATAGAATCCAATATCTTGCATGAACTATCAAATTTTCTATACCATTGTCTTTGAGCTTGTTTTAGGCCAAATAATGTAACGTTCGGGAATTTTCTAAATTTTCAAAGTCGACCACATGAAGATTAGGGTATTTAACCCCTTGGCTTTTTTGTGGTAATAACACGATCAATAGTTGGACCTGGTGAGTGAGACCTATATGGATGGAAAGTAAACAGAAAGAGCTTCAAAATTCCATAAAGAATGCACAAATCGGAGTTTGGATGATACAACCGTTTGAAGTTATATGTAATACGCAAGCCCCGTTTACACGAATTTGACGTATAAATTATTCGTTTAAGTCACTATAGGGGCATGATTAATTAATGTTACAAAATTAAGCTTTAAGGGCACCTTTAGATGGCCTAAGTGGGGAGGTTTGGCCTAAGTCTTTGGGGGATTAGGAACCCTAATCCCAATATCTTTATAAAGGCTAATTAGGGCTTTTAAGAGGGGGGGCTTGAACCTTTGAGGGGAGGAGGAACCGCTGATGAAATTTTTTGGTGAGTCTCCAGTGGCGGTGGATCGATGACAACTCGGCCTCAGAGGTAAGATTTCGCATTGAGATTAGTGGAGAATTTGTTAACTAATTTGAATGAAAATTATATTGATTTCTGCAAATATTGTTCACATAATTATGTGAACAATAATTTGATTTCCGGTCGCCGGAATAGCTATCGGAAAGGGGCCGCACTAGCCCTAGCCCTGGCTCTGTCTGCGGTGACCCTTGCTCTGGCGAGTCCATGGCTGCGGTGAATCCGGCTACCACTGTGTAGGCTGCTGAGTCATTTAACAAAAAACATAGATCTTTTAGCTCCGGCTGGCCACCAGGCGGTACGGACCTGGCCCAACAGGATCGCCGCCTGGTGACGATTCAGTGAGGCTAGCCTCCTGCCCCGCCATGGCCAGCCGCCAGAGGCTAAGCCTCTGGCGGGCAGCATCGGTAGAGTTTGTGAGGCCCCGACCGGCTGTCTAGTGGTTGCGGGGTTAGGCTTGATGGGATCTCAGCCAAGCAGCGATCCTGTCGGTCCTGGCCATCGCCCCATTGTGGCAGCCTGGGAGCCTCCGCCAGAGGGTCCTCATCGGAAGTAGGGAAGACGGCCCACCCCGGGTCGTCTACATGGGTTCGGGTTGGGTGACCTGAACCATGTGGTTCAAGACCCGGTCTAGGTTAAAAAAATTGAAGGGTAGTGAACTGGGTCTAGTTTAGGGGGCTACAAATGTCAAACTAATTCTAGAAAATAATAATGGACCTTGAGAAGTGTGGGAGTATTTGGACATGTTTCAATCCCAGGGAAAATCCCAGAAACTATAAAATGACCATTTTACCCCTTATAGTTAAATTACCATGCGATATTCACTTACCCAATTTAGGGGCTTACATTCAGGGGCCTATGAATTGATTTAAAAATTAGAAAAATTTCCAAAAAGAGATTAATTTGTACCCTATATATTCACCAAGCCACGTAGTGAGGAAAAATCCCAGTGCATGGGTAATTGACCATTTTTCCCCTAGGGTTAATCATAAACCGTTAAGGTAACCAAGGCCGGTTCAAGGGGTTCACGACCCCGTCACATGCCAAGAAAATTACATAGAGTCCATGAAGTCAAGTAGTACCCTTGAGTTCAGTTTTGGGCCCATTGGATGTCAATAAGTCCCTAAACTAAATAACAGAAATACCCTTTGAGTGAATAACTGACATTCGTGTCAATTGAAGCGTGATTGAGTTTGAGAGTGGAGCCTTGTCAGAAGTCAATGATTTAAAATAAGTAGAAGGGCAATGAAAAGATAAGAATGACCCAAGGGAGGGTACCATACACTAGGTGATAGAATTACCCTAATGCCCTTAGGGGCAGTATATTCCCTTTTCGTCAAAACGGATAACCTAGTTAACTGAGAGTTAAGGGTTAAGGTACCCTAGAATGATGTTAAATGGCTTCAAAAGGAAGGTGTGTGACTAGTAAGTGACACGAAGACCTTGTCAGGTCACAATGTCATGAGAAATAAGGGGAATAACCCTAATTCTTAGGGTTTACGATAGCATATTATACGTGTCTGCAACTCAGTGCATTGATCCACTAAAATATTATAAATGTAACTAGTGTGATGCGTTAGAGTTATTTACATTCACGGGCTTGAATTCACTGAGCCCTAGCCCAACAAATGAGTGCAACAGGCCTTCTTTTATTATTTAAGCACTTGTGTGATTGAATGTTATTTATGTTAATTATTTTGATGCATGTTTTATTATTTATGTGTTGATTTATATCGGTAACTTAAGATTAATGAAGTTTAATAAAGAGACATGGGTTGCCGTTAGATTGGGGGGAGAGAATCTAATCAAGATAAAGACTAAAATACCCTCAATAGGGATTGAGACCTGTTCATGGAGTGAACGGGGCCCTGACATAGAATTTTACCTTTGTTAATGAACCGATGGTGGTTTTGGGATGTTCTTTGAGTCATAGCTTAGTGGATGAGCTATTTATTGGGTCAATTCACAAGGTGAAGAGGACCCAAATAGTTGGGTGAATACTTGACTGGATGATAATGATCTAGTTTAAGTCTTAAATGTTTGGGGGAGTCAATGGTCATAAGCACCTGAGACCTCTATGGATACATTAGTAATGTCTTAGAAAATATTTTCCCCCTAAGTTGGGGAATGGTAGAGATAGCGATACACTTCTTCATTGCCATGACTGTTTGAGTATTGACCAGAGGATCTTTACTGCGGGTCTTCAGTAGGTCTTCCCAGGACAATATAGTACGTATGAAAAGTAGAGTTGTATGGGTATTATGGAAAGCTCGTGCTTTTTGCCAATCTGTGTCCATGAGCACAATTGAGATCCTCTTATCCAAATTCGTGGCAGACTATTGAGAGCCCTGAGGATTTGGGTCAAATTGTTGTAAAGTAATTTACTCCAATGTTAGAAACCTATCTTTGGGGGTTTCTTTGAGAGTCAAGTTATCTCCGAGTGAGTATATATTATATTTAAGCTAGAGTTGCTTTTAAAAGATGAAGGGTATTAATTATTGAACAACAGTTCTGTTTGATATTGCTTGTTTAATTCAACAAGTGGAACAATTAAAGGATTTACATATAATGTAGGTTGCTTTAAAATACTTAAGTATTGCATGTGTGATGATATGCTTCTTAGGATAGTGTAGATTTTTAGGCAGAACTATGTCAGGATCCAATCTTGTTGGAAACATTGGAGATATTGTCTGATGAGTACATAGGCAACTAAGATCGGGTGATACTGGCCGAATCTGAAGAATATTAATAAAACCTTCTACTGAGATTCCATTGTTGTTGTGGTTGTTTGGTTTGGTTGGTTGTAGGTTCTCCTGGCGACGACAAGTAAGACCAAGATTGTGGAGCACTTGATGAAGTTCTTCATTTCTACAACTCCGGTACGTAGTATATCTTTACGTGAGAGTTAACTTAATTTTTTATTTTCAGATGGATGACAGACTTGTACTTAGATGGATCAGTTATTTTTATTGAATTTTGAAACATGTAATAATAACATATGATTTGATATTCGTATTTGTGAACCTTAGTTATCATGACTTGGATATTTAATCGATTGATTTGTTTTGTATTTAAGAAAGAAAAAAATTCTCATGACTTATCATTCATGCTATTTTAAAAGACATTTCAAAATTCAGGTTGTGACATATAAACTCTTAGACAACCTATATACCAAGTACTCTTTGCCCTTCACAACATAACATTGGAACTGTGCATATAGATTTCTTCCTCTAGATCACCATGTAGAAAAGTCTTATTCACATCTAGCTGTTTTAGATGAAGATCTTCCATAGCTACAAGAGACAACATCATTCTAATGGTAGCAATCCTGACAGCTAAAGCAAATGACTATATTTAATCAACTTCATACATTTGTTTAAATCCCTTGACTACCAGTCTAGCCTTAAATCTCTTGCTTCCATTTGATTCTTGTTTTAACCTATAGACCCACTTGTTATGTAAGACCTTCTTACGCTCAAGTAACTCAACCAATTTACATGTGTGATTGGACATCAATTAGTCCATCTCATCATCCATGGCATGCTCCAACTCAACTGAAGTATTTATTTTACATGTTTCTTCAAAGCTCTCAAGCTCACCACTATTTGTGGGCAACATATGATTCGTCTTGGGATTGAAACTATGTTTCTGCACACTTAGAGATAGATCAAATATCTACTTTGCCTTTCTCTGTGTAGTAGTGGTCCACCCTAATGGCGTCTATAGTGGGGCCGTTGGGACAAACCCAGTCTAATCAACCTACTCACCATCTTGGTCCTCCTCAATTTTTAGTGTGCTAACCCTATGAACACCAGCACCCTCAACATCTGGAAGGAGGAGCTAGGTGTGTAGTCAACATCAAGTTCAACAAATTCTTTATTAATTCCCTTATCCTTTTGTTGAACTAGCCTCTACTTGTAGAGCTTAGTTTCATGGAACACCACATTAATGCTTCTGACAACCTTCTTTTATATTACAACCATGATAGCCAAGAAAATAACACTTGTTGGGTTTCAAATCCAACTTGCCTTTGTGCCTTGCCTCAATATGAATATAGCCTGCACAATTAAACATCCATAAGTGGTCAAGGGAAACCTTCTTTGTCCATGCTTTCTCAGGAAGCCCACCATCCAAGGTATAGCTAGGATGGGGACCTATTAATCAGATATGCTACAACATCAATATCATAGGTCCAAATCATAGGCGGCAGGCCACACTAAAGTTGCATGTTGTGTGCCCTCTTTAGAAGAGTTCGATTCATGCTTTCTACGACATCATTCTGTCAGGAAACCTAGGCGTGGTTAGCAACCTGTGAATTTCATGCTTTTCACAAAATGATTGGAATTCTCTTCCATAATACTCGCCAACATTGTTTGATTTGAGGCATTTCAACTTTAGTCTTGTCTCATTCTCAACAAGCAATTTTCATTTCACAAATACATAAAAGACATTAAATTTGTATCCACAAAAATAAATCCACAACTTGCGAGCAACATCGTCGATAAAAATAACAAAGTAGCACGCACCTCTAAGGGATGGAACCTGGGCTAGCCCCTAAACATTAGTGTGAATAAGATCAAGACACTCAGTCTTTCTATCAGGGGCTAATTTTGAGAAAGTAATTTTTTTCTATTTTCCCATGATGTAGTCCTTATAGAAACTCAGATCAACACTCTTTAATCATGACAACTTCCCCTTACTATGTAGTACATTCAACCCTTTTTTTGACATATGACCAAGATGTCTATGCCACACTTGTGCATCAACATGTCCTGATGCAACTAAGATAGAACTCTTAACAAAACTGGCAAATATGTAAAGAGTACAATTTTTCCCCCCTAACAATCACCATGACGCCCTTGACCTTTTTCCAATAGTTATCCAAAAACTGAGTGGTGATGCCACACATGACCAATTGTCTAACGTAGATAATATTATTGGTCAGATGCGGAACATATCTGACACCATTTAATAAGAACATTGTACCATTATCCTGTTCAAGCAAATATTACCCTTACCAATAATTTCACAAGCCATGTCATTGCCTATATAAACTTTTCCCAAATAACCAGATGTTCTAGATTTTGCATGAAAAGATGCATCACTATTAATTATCCATGATTCATATTTACTTTCACAAGACAATATAATGTAATCAAAACCATTGATAACATTAACAACATTAGCATTTTTATTATTGTTATTACCTCCATCTTGTGATGCATTCTTGCAATCATGTTTAACATGACTTGTTTGGCCACAATTTTTACACTTATCATTATTCTTCCCTCCTTAGACTTGGAATGTCCTCGACGAGACTTTCCTTTTCCTCCAAATTATTTTTGTTCTTAGCTAGAATCAAAGGTCAAAGCCAACCCTGATGAGGAATTGACATCTTTGTGCCTTATTTCCTCATCCAATAATAATTATAAATATCAGCCAATTTACAGCTACCAGTAGAATGAGAACGATGCACAACCACTTTAAAGGGTTCCCAATCAGTGGGTAGAGATTTTAACAAAGCAATTTAATGAATATGCTCATCAAATTTAATTTTAACATCCTCTAATTGATTTAGCAAGTCATGAAAGGAGTTCAAATGTGTTGAAACATTATCATAATTAACCATATACAAATAAAAGAAGGGAGTCACTAGATGTACCTTGTTTATCAAAGAAAGGTTTGCATACATCGATGCAAGAAGATCAAAACATTCCTTTGTGATCTTTGCCTTCGAGATATTCAAAGCAACAAATGAAGAAATAGACAATCGGACCACTCCTAAGGCCTTCCATTCGAGCAACGCCCAAGTTGCATCCTCTATGTCCTTTGGTTATGTGCTAAATATCGAAAGATGCAACTTTTCCGATAAAGATAATCCTTGATTTGTATGCACCAAAACCCATAGTTCTTGTCCATGAACTTCTCGATCTTGAACTTCTTGTCTTCTGTCATTGTCTCGTTCACTAAAACCTTCTAAAGCTTTGATACCAATTGTTGTGAAACTATACACATGTTAGAATCAAACTAGCCTATAGTCTACGTAGTGGTTGGATCTTTATGAGGAACAAAAATAAGCAAGAAAAACACTAGAGAGAGAGTACACCAGGGAATGAAAGCTCCAACTATCCAATTAAGAAGAGTCCAAATTGGGGCATTCCGAAATCTTGTACATCAATCGATTGATTGTTTGGTACTGAAGATCGATTGTCAATGGATTGCTTCTGAATGCCAATTGATTGCTAACTCTCGGCTTCATTTCTGTATAATGAAATCAAGTGTCAGTAGATTGCTCTCGACTGTGATTCATCATTCCAATGATTGTGCTTATGTAAACAGGGGCCAATCAATCACTCTAGCACAACGATCGATCGCCCAGTATGATTTAAGCTTTCATGATTCACACTGATCGCATCAAATAGAAGCACTACTTTTCAACTTATACGCCACCCCAATTTTAGCTTTTTTTCTTCTGAAATTTCCATTTACTCAAAAAATTGCTCCACTTCACAAATCTAATCTAAGAAATCCTCTATATGTAATTGGCTACTAAAAGATTTGGTTTTTCAGAATCTCATCTTGCCAATCTTCCAAGAGCAGCTAATCACTTTCATCCTTAGTGGAGCCTTCATGAGCTATTGTTGCAGCTTTGATCCTACCATTTCGCCGTCCATTCCTCAAGGGCTCCAAATCCGGAATTTGTTGTTCATGTAAAGAAACCATCAACTACTAAAATTGTTGTTGGATTTACTATTGAAATTGCCGAAATTGAGTTTGCATATGTTGTTGGAATTGATTCATTTGCTGCTGGAGATGAAAATCATCATTGCTGCTGCTTGCTATGGTTGTTCAACCGAGCTTTGATACCAATTTGACATAGATGGAAATGGTTCGAACATCAACTTCAAAGAGGAATTGGGAATTGGAAGGGAAGTGAGAATCTTATTACAATTTGAAGAAGAATAACAGTAACTGGCTGAAGTTCACCTAATCAATGCCTTGACTCTATAGAGGAACTCGTCAATTCTAGTTGATTTTAAAAAACCAAATATAGCCATTAATATGCCACGAAGGAAGTATAATTGATAATCACAAAACGAGAAGTGAGTGGGGGACGTTCCGACCACTCCCGCCTAGCTATATGTGGAGCAAAATGCAATATGAAGCCCAATTGTGGAAAGCTGAGTAAAAGTTATTCTGTGGCCCCCTCACGCAAGGAAAGTGGTTTCATTCAGGTTTTGAAGGAAAGCAACATCCACAACTTGATAACCAATATCAGTAGCATTATCTGATGAATTCCTTATTTATACTTTCTATTCCAAAGCATTGTTGTTGATTGTTGGATGGATTAGATACTCTGGTAAGTGATCGGGTTCCGAACCAATTAACCAGAGTATTGTATGATTTCGAACACGATTGTTAATCATCAAGTTGGGGTTTGTTGCTTCACTGACATTCCCCAAGAGGATCCTCCATCGGTTGCAGCCATGAACAAGCAAATGAAAGTAGAGATCCTCCAGGCCTCAAGTTGATTCTTGGAGCTTCTGCGAAAGTATGAACCGTGATTGAAACCTACCATCTGCCTATGTTTATTCGATTCTGAGATGAATTTTTACAATGATTTTGGGCTGGTGAAAATATCTTCCAACTCGTTAAACCTGATATATATCCTTAGTTTTTTAATATGGAACTATAAACCTGTTATCTCAAAAAATGATTATGAATATTCTGTCCTCACTTTTCCGCGTCTGAACTCCCATGCTACTTTTTGTTTATTCAAATGTGGATGATAGTTTCGTAACTTTGTAGCAAAGTGATGCAGGAAAAGAGAAAAAAGATGACTAAAGATTCTCCTTTTTTTTTCTTTTTAAAGGAATCGATCAGGTAACGCAAGGGATTATAATCTTGGGACCACATAGGCATGTGTGGTCCGAATTGCTAACTTGTCCTCTCTCTTACGGTGGTAGGAAGAGGTTTTATACTCAGGAGCTTAATATAAGCCGGAGAGCAGCCACATGTTAATAAGTAACACTTACGTAGTTACGCTAACGATATATATACTGTTGATTTGAAGTGTTTTCTTACACAAACTTACGATAGGCTCATTAGTGAGAGCATGAAAAACACTTATAAAATACTGTAGGTCACGGGGATAAGCAAAAATCCGTCCTTCGAGTTGGAAAAAAAAACAGTACCATTATGTCAAAAACGCCAAATCAGCAAAAAGACAAGTTGCGTTGAATTCACCCGCCAACTCACAGCAAACAATTTTTTTTTTTTGGAGAAAAGAGCTCAAACGCAACATTCATCCCCCAACAACGGATAATTCCTTTTAAATTTCTATCTTTGGCTTACTTTCAGAAAAAAAAAAACTGGAAGAAGAGGCACACTATTCAATGCATCGTCAGAGATATCTCATGCACCCGGAAACCTGCTATTCGTAGTAACTACCCTATGACCACGAGACTGACACCTGTTGGTTTTGTATTAAAACCGGCAAGTTTTTCAAAGCAAAATATAATTTGAACTTTGAAGTTTGAACTTGCCAGTTTACGCATTTGTTTCTATGTTCATTATTTACTGGTAGGTTTGGAAATTAGGCTTTTGTCATGGGCTCAGTAAATATATTTACTCCAGCTTAGGATCTTCTTCTACTACTCATGGGCCATGGCGACTTCTAAGAAAGGAGTTTCGTCTTGGATCCTTCTTCCATTAAGCTGGGCCACCAGCCATCAGCCATGCCATGTTGAACTGAAAAAACCACTCTCTTTCCCGATAGAGATAACACGCCTTTTAATTTCCACCTCTTTTTCAATTTCTGTCACATTGTCTTCTTCATTTTTTTTCTTTCTTTCTCAATCACATGTTCTTGACGTCAAACGCTTTGGGCCCTACCCCCTACATTATGCTTCTTATCTTTTCTAGCAAAAGTTTTTTTTTTAAGGAAAACAAAGTTAAATGAGTCAATAAGTAAACGACGAAGCAGTTTGACTAGTGTTGTCAGGCCGGATCTTCATTTCTGCGTATGTAAGTACCCGGTGTTTATTTAAATAAGACTCCAACATCCACCGCACGCCATAAAATCACACAATTTTTACCTCCGTTCTTGCTCTCCAGATCTTTCCTTGTTTCTTTCTAGCCCTCTAGTTGCATGAGCCGGACTCCACACTTGTCTGTGTGAGAGCACTTGCTTGGAAACTTCTAAGTCCGGCTCTTGCTCCTTTCGTTCCTCAGGCTGATGGAATTTGTATACAGCTGGTAATTCTGAGGGGAGAGATCGGGATTTCCTTTTGGTTACTGAGTTTTCTACTGCTGCGGCCGCAGAAAACCATGGAAGGAGGAATTCACCCGGGAACCGATTCGTCCGCGTTCAGGGACTGCTTCTCGCTGGCATGGAGGAATCCATACGTTCTTCGCCTTGCATTCTCCGCCGGGATCGGTGGCCTGCTCTTCGGTTATGACACAGGTTTCCTCCTATTTCTGTGTCTTGTTCCCATCGGCCCCCCTATACGACTTCATTGGTTTTTTTTAATGTATTTATTTATTACAATATTTGTTATTATCGGTGTTTTTAGGTTACTTGTATGTTTAATTGACACTCTGGTTATATTGTTCTGCGGGCATGAAATACCACACTTTCAAATATTGGATAGTTCACTTAGACCAACAATTTTAATCTTTTTATCTTCACAAATCTTTTGCTTCCATACATTTCATTTTCATACCGGCGGTGACTTGTTGATTTAGAACTTGAATCTCAGTTTCCATTCCTTTAATACATGAGCTTCACTAGTTATTACAAAACTTTAATCTCAGTTTCCTACAAAACTTTCACTAGCTACCAATTGGTGAGGTCACCAAAAAGTGAACATTAGGAACACTTGAGCGAAAAAAGTAGTGAAGCTTCTGGCTGATCAGACTAACTTTGAGTCAACTATTAGAAAAAATATGTATTAGAAAACTAATTTACCCTCCAACCGCCATGATGCCAAGACTCACGCGACTCCAATTATTATGCCATAATAAATGCTAAAACAGTGTACTTGTCGAAAGATGACCGTGCATAAGGAGCTTTTTGCTTCGCTCTAATTGGCCTATTCTTCATTGGGTTCCTTTCTCCGTGTTACTTCATCATTTCAAAACCGTCGATGAGTGGGACCTATAATTGAAGATTTCGCCGACTCTTCAGTGGCTTCGTTCTGCGTTTAATTAAAGCCTTGTTAATAATTCTCCTAGTATTGTAGTAGCAGGGGCAGGGACAGAGAGTGTATACAGCGAAGCGTTTTTGTCCTCCTTCCTTCGTTCTGCTAGAGCTAAAAATCAAAAGGAACATAACTGATAAGTTAATAACTCGGTAATTTTTGTTATCAGGAGTCATTTCCGGTGCCCTACTGTACATACGAGATGATTTCAAGTCGGTTGATCGGAGAACAGTCCTGCAGGTTTGTCATGAACTCAACTCCGCTAATTTTAATCGAGGGTTTCAACTTTTTATTTTTTTATTATAATTTTTTTACCACTTTCTTGAAATTAATTTTAGAATACATCAATTTTCACAAGATATACTTAGGCTCCCCACACTTTTTATATTAAAAACATTAAAAAATTACTCGTGCGCACCCCACCCCACCTCAATAACATTTTATAAGTGCTCTCCTTCAAAAATATCGGCAACGCCCTTTCCATATGCAGTTGTTGCTAGTAGAGCCAACAACTTTCCTAGCCGTGGTCAGCTAAGGCCAGGGCTTTCCCTGCCATGGTTTTCATGCCCTGGCCAGGGTTTTCTCATCCCGAGCAACCAAGTCCTAGCTTTCCTGGCCGTGGCCAAGGCTTACCTGGCAGGGAAGGCCAAGGCTTTCCTAGCTGTCCACGACAATTTCTTGTGTGCCATATGCATGCCTATAGGTAGTAGAAAAGAAAGAAATAAAAAATGTAACTTGCCACTAGGGCTAGAAGTCGGGTCGAATCGGCTTTAACTCGTAATAAAATTAGGTCAGGTCATGACCTAACTTTATTTGTTAATTGGGTTAAAATTTTTAATTATATTTTAGTCGGGTTGGGTCGGGTATATAGGTATCCCTATTTTTTTTGTTAATAATTTTTTTTAACTTAATATTTCATATCATTTTTGTATTTACCAAAGATAAAGAATTTTAGATATATTAAAGTATTATAAATAAATGTTAAATATTTTTTATATATTTGAGAAAGTGAGAATCGGAGAGAGAGCACTCTAACATTATTATATACATATCTAAAACTTTAAAAATCTCATAAAAAATATTAAATAATTATTAAATAAAATAAAAATATAAAAAAAAATTATAATATTTTTATTTTAAATTATATATCATTAAATAAATGAGGTCGAGGTCGGGTTGTACTGGTTATAGGTTATAAAGATAAATTTTAACTCGTCCCTACTTTTAAGAGTAAAATTTTAAAACCTTAACAATAATTATATTTGGGTCGGGTAAAGGTTTGAGTCTGGTTAGATTTTCTCTACTTGCCGTAGCGCTAGAGAAAAAGGGAAAGATTACACGAGAAGTTGAGTAATAATTCTTTTTGTTTTACTTTTTACTGTCTACAGAGAGATTTTTAGGGGGAAATCGACGCATTTTTTCTTTTATAATTATTCTATCTTGTTACTGTTCGAAACAATCTGCCTTTCTTCCGATTTCTGCCTTTCTTCCGATTTCTTTTTCAGAGTAAGTTTAATATCTCGAAATGAACAAAAGACAGTGAGATAAGAACACGCATTTATACTTTTCCATTGGGCTTGTACTAGAATCAATTTGTAGGCCGTTTAGCCTCCTAACTGGCAACGGTGCTCGAAATTTCTTTTATAAACTGTCTAATTTCTTCATATGAACAAAAGAAAGTAAGACACGAACGTCTATCTATGTTACTATGCATATGATGGGCTTCTCTCTCTCTTTTCTCTTGTTTTAAATGTTAAACTATGACAACCCATAAAATTTGTTTGGTCAGTAAACTAAAATGAATCAACTAATTAGTGTCGAACATGGAAATGACTACGTACCTCCATCGCAACAAAACAGGAAAGCATCGTGAGCATGGCGGTGGCGGGGGCCATTGTTGGGGCCGCAATCGGGGGCTGGATGAATGATCGATTTGGGCGTAAGACTTCGCTCCTCGTTGCCGACTTCCTCTTCTTCGTCGGCGCCGTCGTCATGGCCTTCGCTCTTAGCCCTGCTGTCCTCATCATTGGCCGCATTTTCGTCGGCCTCGGTGTTGGTATGGCCTCCATGACCTCCCCGCTCTACATCTCTGAAGCTTCCCCCGCCAAAGTCCGGGGAGCCCTTGTCAGCACCAACGGCTTTCTTATTACTGGAGGCCAATTCTTATCTTATCTCATCAATCTAGCCTTTACCAAGGTCTGTACATCTCAAAACATGGAAAGTATCTGCTCGTTAATTCTCTTATCTTCCATGTGGCCGAGATGCTATTCACTTGACCGACTCTTCATCATTTTTTCTTTGCTTCTCTTTTTAGGCACCGGGCACTTGGAGGTGGATGCTTGGGGTTGCTGGGGTACCTGCCCTGCTGCAGTTCCTACTGATGTTGTTTCTCCCAGAGTCACCTCGTTGGCTCTACAGAAAGGTTTATCTATATATTAATCCCGCAGTCTGTCGACAACTCAGTGGTTCATTTGTATGCTTATTTAACGTGCTTAAGTTCTCTAGCATGCTGGTATAAAAAAAATAATTAATCTTTTGATAGCATGCATTTCCCCATTGTGAGGCTGCATTACATAATTTACATCAGCGAGCATACAACCGTTACGTACATTGATAGCTACTCACCCTTTCAGCTTTGTAGGTTCTCAGCTTTGTTTCAATTTCACAGGGTAAGGAGGAGGAGGCCAAAGCCATATTAAGGAAAATATACTCGCCCCATGAGGTAGAAGCCGAAGTAGAAGCTCTCAGGGACTCTGTCAATGCTGAGATTGAAGAGGAAGGTTCATCTGAGAAGATAAACTTCGTCAAGCTATGGAAGACCAAGACCGTGCGGAGAGGTCTCGTTGCCGGGGTTGGCCTTCAGATCTTTCAGCAATTTGTTGGAATCAACACAGTGATGTATTACAGTCCAACCATTGTTCAGTTAGCCGGTTTTGCATCAAACCAGACAGCCCTCTTGCTTTCCTTGATTACCTCGGGTCTTAATGCCCTTGGTACCGTAGTCAGTATATGTTTCATAGATAGGACTGGGAGAAAAAAGCTGCTTATTATCAGTCTAATGGGCGTTATACTCTCGCTAGGGGTTTTGACGGCTGTGTTCCATGAGACTACTTCACACTCACCACAGGTCAGTAGAATGGAGACTGCTCACTTCTCTGCATATACATGCCCAGACTACCGCTCTTCCTCTTCTGCTACTGCTTGGAATTGTATGAAATGCTTGAAGGCATCGTCTCCAGAGTGTGGCTTCTGTGCTTCTAAAACAAACAAGGTACTGCATCAGGCTTGCCCATATTTCCTTGTCTTCATATCTCATATACCACCAATTTGCACCTGTAGGATTTTCATGCTTTTTTAGGCTCTTAATTCATATCAAGAATATACCAATCTTTCAGTCAAGGGATTGGTTTTTTTTTTTTTGCACCAGAATCGATTTTTTCACTCTTCTTTTTTAGTCTGGTTAGTGGGACTGACTTGTCACGTTGGTACCTTAATTTTGGTATCGCCTGCTTCACTCGTTGTTGCAGCTGTTTCCTGGGGCGTGCCTGGTTTCCAACTCAACAGTGAAGCATATTTGTCACGGCGAGGACAGGCTATGGTACACGAGAGGATGTCCGAGCCACTATGGATGGCTGGCGCTAATCGGGCTGGCACTTTACATCATTTTCTTTTCCCCCGGGATGGGGACTGTGCCCTGGATTGTCAACTCTGAGATCTATCCACTCAGATTCAGAGGAGTTTGCGGCGGAATAGCTGCCACCGCTAACTGGGTCTCTAACCTTATTGTTGCTCAATCTTTCCTGTCCCTAACTGAGGCCATTGGTCCATCATTTACATTCCTGATTTTTGGCTTGATATCTGTGATTGCGTTACTATTCGTCTTTGTGTTCGTCCCGGAGACCAAAGGATTGCCGATCGAGGAGGTGGAGAAGATGCTGGAAGGAAGTGCTCTTCACTTAAAATTCTGGAACAAGAATTCGGATCAGCTCCACAAGAGCGCGTCTTTATAAATTGGTTCCTCCATGCTATCTTCCTTCCACAAGAGGCCGAGAGAATATGTGGTTTGGACACATTGGTAATTTGGTATTTAATAGTAGACGAGCGAATCATGCAATTAGTACAGGAAGTGACCAACGAACATAAACCATCTTTTATTCAGCCTCTCATGCCCTTATATTTGGTTGGACGTTTTCAGGCACCTCTGAATTGTTGCTGAAGACTTGAGGGAGATGGTTACGTAAATGTGAAAGTTTAGTGGATCTTCCATAGTTTGATCTGATTTTTGCTCCTCCTGATGTGGATATTTCTAAAATTATATATATTCTGTAAGTCTTAGTTTCCATCAGCTATATGAAGGTCGAAATGTCATAAGTTGTAATTGAAATTAACTTGTGATAATCATATGTACATATACATTATCCTATATTATTCATAAATTCCTCGTCTATGTAAGGGGGGTTGTTTTATTTTTTTTTGTTTAGGTTAGTTAATTTAAGGGGCTGTTTGGGAGGCACTAGTGTCACGCCCCTTGTCCCAAAACCGGTGAGAGTACGCGATAGCTTTTAACTTAACCTTGGATTAAATTGGTATTCGCAGTCGAGCTATCACTTTGTTCAAAGTAATTCAGAGAATAAATATAAAAAGAGAATTTATGTACTTCTATTATAACTAAGATTAAGCATTCAAATATAAAATCTTAAAGTAATGACATAAGTATATGCCTTAAACTATGGAAGAAAATATACCATAATTGAAAATAAAATGCTATCAATATTATATGAAGTTTCTAAATACAAACATATTCCCTTGCTCAGTTGCTCCTCAATTATCATTTTGGTTACAAAATAAGTCATTCTGAGTATCTGCATGATGCCATCACATAGGGGATTCTAAAACATTCCCAAAATAAAACAATGGTGAAGATAAACTTTAGTTTTGAAAATACTTGCATTAACACCCTGATATATGTATCAACATTCAATTATATATATATATATATATATATATATATATATATATATATATATATATATATATATATATATATATATATATATATATATATATATATATATATATATATATATATATATATATATATATATATCTTAAAAGAACATCAAAAGTCATACAAAATGTATCGGTGTAATTTAATCTCAGAATTACATTAAAATAAGTTTCAATTTGATAGAAATCAGAGTAACGAACAAAATACTTTTACTTGTTACCTAATACCTTATGCATGAACCTGATATTCCAATACCTGGTCAATCCTGTGCACACGGACATAACTAACTTGGATTCTAACTCCAAAATTCTCAATAATATAAAATCTCAATTATCACAACCCGGGGAAGTCAAAACCAACCCTTTTAGATAGAAAAACCTGTATTTTCAGACAGAAAACTGATTCGATAAACTTCCAATACGACTGATCCGGTAACTATAGGAACCTCGACCAACCACGATTAATTCTTAGTTTACAAATTATTTTTATGATGCAATGAATTATAAACATGTTTACATGTATAACCCTACGTAATCATGTTACTTCGTATAAAACATAATTCAGTGAAAAACTTTAATTTTTAGACATGCATGTAGCATGGATTTACTAAATTAACCTTAGACATGTGCATACATAAGAAACCATGATGTATCTCAATCATACATAACCTATTATTTACAAATGAGTGTTAACAATATAAGGTTAAATATGAAAAATATACATGTAATCCATTCTTAATCAAAAAGTATGTTTAACTACATCAACAAAGGTATTAATGTAATAAATTACTTTTAAAATAAAAACCTTTTACCTCTAGGGCAGAGTAACACTTCCAATCAAATAAGCCCTTTTCTAAAAATTAAAGTTTTTCATTAGCTCTAAACATAATACATGATATCTACTAATTAAAGGCTTATAACTATGATAAACATGTGATTTTAATAGGAAGAAGCATAAGAATGATGATTAGGCATGAAAGACCTTTAATTTCTCATTAAGGTTATTTAAGTCAATTTTATATTATTAAAGTGCCTTAGTGATTTTTTTTAAAAGTACATAGTAGGGTCAATGACTTATAAGTATATTATTAATTAACCAATAGTCTTAGTTTATTACTTAAGTATTAAGCCTAAATCATAAATATAACTAAATAGGTTCAAACCTAAGGGTACTGTCAGAATTGTTGTGATTTATTGACAACTTCATTAAGTATAAATTTTTAAATATAATTTCCTAAGAGAGTTATAATACTGTAGTAAAATTATTAAATTTTACCTATTAGTATTTCCCCTTGAACCCTGACTAGTTTAGTATGTAAGTTGAAATACACTATTACGGGTAAAAACATAATTTTATACACTTTTGTAGATTTTTTTTTACTTAAAACTTGGTAGATATTCTCCTTAGGATTAGCCTTTGGGGAGTCCGCTCCCCTCCTCCACTCGAGTCCTCAATGACCCAAGGTTGCCCCCTTGGATGGGGACTTCAACAACTGAACACTCTCAATTCACTGCAAAGGACTCATCCATGCTAGATCCCCATGATTGGATTCTTCCTTATCCTCCTTAGTGACAAGCGCATTTAGCCTTTCCCGTTTTGGACAGTTTTTTGCACCGTGCGGCTCATTGCATATGAAACAACCACTGCCTCTATTCGGCCGGCTAGACTGCCTATTGCCCTTGTCATTGCCAGCATTGCCACCCTTGATGCCCACCTTGCTATATGACTTTTCTTTCTCGTCCTTCTTCCTTTGCTCAGCAGAAGTTTGTTTGAAGTTTGCTAAGCTACCCGTCGCTGCAATCAATTCGGGAAGATCCTCCACTTCCTATTGTCTCAACTCGTTTTGAGCCCACGTTTGGAAGCCCAACATGAAGTGGAAGAGTTTTTCATCCTCCATCATGTTCATCACTCCCAAAATAAGTGACTGAAACTCCTTAACGTAGTCACGGACTGCCCTCGTATGTTTGAGGTTCATCAACACCTCCCGGACTATCCAAGACATGTTTTTGGGAAGGAACTGAGCCAGTAACTCCTTCTTGAATGTACACCACATCCCTATCCTTGGCTGACCCACAACTGTATCATCCTCCAATTGCATCTGTCACCACAACTTTGCATCCCCCTCAAGATATATTGCTGCCACCATGATCTTCTCTTTCTCTAAGGTATGGACTAGTGAGAAATAACTCTTCATGTCCCAAAGGAAGCTCCCAATCTCCTTGGTGCCTTGCGTCCCTGCATACTCCTTTGGTTCAAGCACCTTAGCCTTCTTTGTTGTCTACTGAGATGAGGACCCACCCCCATCTCGAGATGGAGTGTTGAGACTGCCCTTTTTAGCATCGCCACTTAATCCACCAACTTGTTGATCTTTGCTACTGCTGCATCCTCAACTTTTTGCACACGTTGCATGAGGAAATATGTCATTGCAGCCACAACAGCTGCTAATGTAGTGAGACAGGTTGCCCCTTCAGCCGTACTACTTTCCTGAGATTCGCCAAGGTGAAATGCAACTTCAAGCAGGGACACTTGCTAGTTGAAAAGGGCTAAATGCTCATGAATATTACTTAAAGAGGTCTGACTTCAGCCAACGTCCCATTCGTTGTAGCCATCACATCCACCTTTGCCTCAAGCTCAGTAATATGAGTAAATATCGAGCCCACCATTAGCAACTCTCTATTTTTCAGCAACTTGCCAAGTCTAGGACGTTAGCAAAAATCTCCAACTTGCCTAGCGCCAAGCTCATCAAGAGCTTTCACCTCCTTCTTAGTGGTCTCAGCACTTTAGCACCTTCAGCCAACTCCCTCACCAAGTCCGTACAGAGCTTTCACCTCCTTTAGGTTTCCCAACAATGGAACCAATTGTCACTGGCGCGAAGCTGAGCCTAATGTTTGCATACATGATGAACTAGTTGCATCATACAATCCACAGCCTATCCGCCCTTTAACCCAAGTATTTGCACATCCAAAACAAAGCAAAACATAGGGAAAAGATAAGAAAAAAGGAGGACCATCTCCAAAACCTTTATTCAACACAATAGTTTACACTAACAAGGCCCCTACCTTACTCCCAAACCCAACTCCCTCTCAGCAATCTTGCAAACCAGTCTGCCCCTTTGTTAAAATCTCCACCAATGCTCCAATGCTGTTGTTTCTCAGCTTTTCCTTGGTTGTTTGCTCGTTAAGCTGAAACTTATCCGCCCGGTAGCTTATTCAGTGGCTAGGGGTCTAACAATAAGCAATACATCCAAAAAAATTATCGTAACTTACTTGTGTTTTTTCCTTGTCATGCCTCAAATGGTGTTATGTTTTAAACCACTTTTGTTGGAGCCTTATTAAATATGAGGTGGTTGTATTAATGGCTTTTGCCTAAACTTAGTTTGGAAGATTTTTCCCTTTTAGCATGCTTCTTGCCATCTATACAATGGTTATATTTCTTCTCTCCATTATACCATTTTGTTAGAGATGTGTAGCTAGTTGTGAGGTCTCTCTTAATGTCATGTTTTTTACAAAAATTCTAAAATTCTCTTGTTGTAAACTCACCACCACGATCGGTCTTTAAGGTTTTAATTTCTTCCCATTTTAATTTTCTACAAATGTCTTCAATTGCACAAATATAAAAAAATGTATTCAATTTAGCATCTATAAGATGAACCAAAATCATTCTTTTAAAATCATATACAAAAAATAGAAAATATCTTTTCTAGATGAATAATGATGTGTTGGTTGGTCCTATGTTTCCAATATATACATCCCTCAAAAATCTTTCCTTCTTAATTGATTCTTGAAAGTTCAAATATCATGTTCTTTTGGTTGAGCAAAGTGAAACTCCTATAGTTTGAGTGTCATCTTTATGAATAACATTTATTCAAATAGTTTGTACAAGTAGGAATAACTAATAGAAACCTTGTTTGGTGTCATCTTGACTTTTTCTATCATTTTTTCTATATTTTTATCAATTACACATTTATCTTTGTAAGTTGCCCAACACTAAGTAAATTTTGTGTTAAATTGGGAACATAGAGAACATCATGAATGAGTTTAATTAGAATCACTTCTTTTTGTTTGAATGACTATGATTCCTTTACCTGCAACTATTTGTATTTTTTCATCTCTAAGCTTTACTTAAGAGTTGATATTTTGTTCAAGTTTCATAGAGCTTTCTTGGTTGCCTATCATGTAGTTATTATTACAACTATTTAAGTACCAAACATTTTTTTCTTTCTTCTTGTATGTTCATGCAAGAGTAGAATAGATGATTTTGTTTATCTTCAATTTTTTTGGTAAAATGTGCTTGGTCTTTTTTGGGGAATGAGTGTGATGATTGCATCTTTTGCATTTAAAAATAGCAATAATCGGCAACATGATTTGTTTTCTTGCAAATAAAACAATCATTATTTTGTTTCTCATATTTACCTCTTTCATATACATTGCCTCTTCCATTTCCTTGATTTCCCTTTTTTCTATCCTCGAATGAATTGTTTTGAAATTTTTTCTTTCCTTCATCTTCTTTTTTTCCTTGAAAATCAATTTGAATTGAAAAACTTACTCCATGGAGGAAGGAGTAAACTATTTCATTTTTGCTTTATGAGTTTCAAGAGACCACATCAACTCATGGATACTCAATTTCGAAAAATCTCTTGCCTCTTCAATACTGCCACAACATGCCCAAATTTGATAGCCATATTTTAAAACTGTTTACACAATCTTCTTATCTGGAATATCATCTTCATAACTTCTAATTTGATTAACAATGATAACAACTCTAGAATTAAAATCTTGAACATTATAACTATCTTTCATTGCCAAAATTTTAAAATCCCTCCATGAAGTTTGAGGCTTGATGAAAATTACTTTTCAGTCCCTTAAAATTCATTCTTAAAGCTAGATCTTGTATAAGCCATGATTTTGGAAAGAATTACAATGATCATGCTTGTTATATATAAAATAGAGCTTTTACATCTTGCTTTTTGTTCTCTTTGTATGCCTTCTTCTCCTCTTCATTTCAAATTGTTAGGTCTTCTCCATTTTGTCTGTCTTCAAAACCTTTTTGAATATACTCCATAGATATATGGATATGAAGATAGTCCTCATTTGTATGCTTCAAAAATTATAGTTTTCCCCATCGAATATTAGCAACGGAAGCTTCTCTACTAAAGAACTTAAGTATAAAGTTATGATGTTTTAGGGAACCCAGTGAGTTTAAAATTTGTCTTAGTTGCCAAATTTGCTGGAGTAGATAGGTAAAAAGGGAAGAGAATTGGAAAACATAAGGTTTTAATAAAAAAAATCAAAATATTACTATTGAGAAGATAGAGAGCCAAAAAAAGGGAGAAGAAAACTTTGTTTCATGTTTTTATTGTAGTATAGTTTTTTCACAGTAGCTACGATATCACTGTAGCAACATCATTACAAAACCCTCATATGATGTCATTAATAGAAGAGTGGTTACACTATCTCTAGACCCCTATATCACACAAAAATTACAAAGTGCCCTTACATTTTAACAATTTTGTGGTTGCTAGAAGTTCATCATACACCAACTACTTTTTTCATGACATTTGATTTTTGGTATAGGTGAATTGTTAGCCTACACTTAGAGTTCGATCATTGAACAAAAATCTAGCAGAAGGTGGGAAGAGATTTTCATGCCCCGCTCGGATAAGAAGCCAATGGGAGCCTTTAATATTTGATATCGGCAGTACATGTGCTAAAGTATATTAGTACCAGTACCACTAATGCTAATATGTGGTAGCATGTGCATCGTCAATCTCATGGATGAAGGGCTCCCATGCATTCTTTATGTTGGGCTTATTGTCAAAGTAAAATATTAAAAATGCTTCATAGAGGGTGAATGAAGGAGAGTCTAGTTATAGGAAGTGTTTTTTATGTTCTCCTCTGACAAAGAGCCCAACATAAGAAATGCATAGGAGCCCTTAATATTTGAGATCGACAACACACACGTTAGAGCATGTTAACGCCAATAACACTATCGCTAAAATGCATTAGTATGTGCACCATCGATCTCGTAGATAACGGCTCCTATGCATACCTTACACTAGGCTCATTGAGAGAGGGGAGCATGAAAAATACTTCAATGGTCACAATGTGGTTTTTGGTTTGGTGTGGTTAGGGGTGTTAGCTAACTAAGCATCATTGAGCTTTAGAGTGTTCAAACTTGAGTTTGAAACTTTAATTCTGAGCTCGAGTCGAGCTAGAATTGAGTTAGAGCTGAATCGAGTTACTATGCCTCCTTGTAATCATGTAATTGGTAACCCTGAGGTATTTAGAGAAAAATTACTAAAACGACACATGGTTAGTAAATGGTTTAATGTGTTAAATTAGAAAATCAAATGAATTAATCTTAGTTTATTGATTTTAATTTTTTAAATTAAACTATTAATACATGAAAAAGTAAAAATAATATATTTTATAAAAAGAGTTAAAGCTTAAGAGACATAAAATCTATATATAATATATAATATATAAGTGCATATATTTAAAAAAATAATATATTTAATATAAGTTTAAGTCTTTATTGAGCTTTGAACTGAGTCAAATAGAGGTATATTTAGCATTACCAACTTTAAATTCGAATTTAGAACACAAATCAAACCAAGAGCATTTAATCTTTACATCAACACCCCTAAATGCAGCCAAGAGTCGTCCTCAATAATAAAACTATAAATGTTGGAAAGAGAGAATAAGATCCTCATTACTTTTCCAGCTAATAAGAAAAAGTAATAATGTTGGGCCAGATGATGTCACTGAAAACATCAGCACAGTGACCCCCAAATTCTGGCAACATCACGGTGGGATCGCAGTGGATAGCAGCACTAAAGGGTGAGTATGAAAGAAGGGTCTCGAACCCACCAAAGCCTAAAAATTGCCTCTCGCTCTCTCCCATGTATCATCGCCAAGCCAAGCAACCAAAGCAAAAGATTCCTTTGACCCCCCATGTGTTGCTCGTTAGATCTTCGGAGTCTGGACATTTATCCAAGGGAATCTTGATCATTTTCTGCTCTTCTTAAATTCCTAAATATTGGGCCACTTCAGGGCCTCACCATCCGAGGTTTGACCGTTGTAAACACTTAAGATAGCGGAGGGGCAGTGGCCTTAGGCCCAACAAGAAAAAAATACATATAACTTGGAAAGCGTTAATGAAAAAATGGAGTCTGGACAGAGCTTTGCCAAGGCAGGAGGGAGGAAAGAATTTGGGCCCCTCCCTTCTCAAAAAAATAGATTTAAGAAAGGAAGGTGAGAGAGAAGGGAGGAAAAGCGGCAAAATCATTTTTAGAGTGTAATAATATTAATTTTTTTCTCTGTCCACTAATAAGTATCTGAATTAGAAAATTTTAGTTTATTTTTATTTTTTAATTCAGACACTTATTACAAAACGCAAGGAATACTACTAACAAAGAAGCGTGGCAAATCATGTGAGGAAAGAGAATCAGAGGGGAGAATTGGACAAGAACAGTGGCATGTTGGGAGAGTGTGACACATGTGCTGATGTCGGGCAACTTTCCAGTAGCCCAGCACAACCTAGTTTGGCATTTGGCACCTTATACTAGTTATAAGGGGATAATGATATACACACTTAAATAAATTTAATCAAACAATTTTTTTTTTTAAATGGCCAAAACTTGGTTTAAAGAGTTTAGCGTTGGGTGAGCATCATTTCCATCCTGAACGCTTCCATCTTTTTGCTCGTGATGGGTGCCCGAATTGGTTGGGTCAGCCTTTTGATATTCTTTGTTGCACGTACCCATGGGCATTTGGTATGGTGGGAGCCACACCCAGATCCTAGTGCAAGGGCACCTGGCGCTACCCTTTAAAAATTAATCGTTTGCTACACTAAAAAATAAAAGGGTTGGGCTTTGTTTATAAAATCTAAGCAGATGGCTTCGTTAAGGGCAGCAAGCGACGTGAGGCAATCCTTAATTAGCTGCTGCAAACTCCAAGGCGGATTTGTCACTTAATATTTTGTGACAAGCGAGTGGGGGACATTGCCATGATTTGGGCAAGCATTGGGGGGCAGTCTCGATCCGTCGCCCTTTACTCGTGACACGCCCACCCATCCATCATCCATCCCCACCAGCGAGGGAGCCCGCGCCCACCCCCACGCCCTAATTAAGTCCATATCAAAATCAGCCTCCTCTCCTCTATTACTTTATTCTCCTCATCTTCCCTAATTCACTATCACGCAGGCTGCAGCTGGTGCTATATCATCGCTAGCTCATCATCCACGTGAATGGCGAGTTTCATTCTTCCATGGGATGGCTGATGGGGTGCGGTCCTTTTGATATTTGGAATTCCACCAAACTCCTTCTTAATGACTCGCTTTCTGATGAACATCGTTGAGATAGAAAATGGAGTGCCCAATTTTCTCATCGTTCATCACTTCATGTGCGTGTGTAGATTGCACAGCGTTATGATTCTACTTATTTTTGAAGCCCAAGTATTAATTTGTTTATTTATTTATTTAAGAGAAGCAATGCTTTTTTTTTTTTTTCTGCTCAAAATAACAGAAGCATACACACACGTACACGAGCATGTGAGCCTATAAAATTGAAGGAGGCCAATGGTAGAGCGACAGCAAGCGTGGACATTCCTGTCCACACACACAAGAGGACAACAGAAGGAAAGAGGGCAAGATTAAAATATTGCAACTGCGTTGGCTTTTCAATAAAAAGACGAGAGACCAATAAAAGAGGCCTTTTTAGTCAGTACAAAGGCCTACTTTATTATAAATCATAATCGAAAAGCCATTGAAATAATGGAATGAAATGAGGAAACAGGACAACGAAGAGGCCCACATCCAACCAACGATCAACTCAGGACTCAAGTGTTCTACCAAGAAAACAAACAAAAAAATATAAACACAAGACTAAAGTAGGTGATTCCTTAATACATTTAGTATTATTGTTAACAAAGGGGATGGTGGTGGTAATCACTCGCCAACTCGACAGATGGGAGCCGTACGAAGTGAGTGGGCGTAACTAGGCCCCTTGCCCCGGGGACAACCTCTCTTTTTTTCCCCCCTCCCGAAACTGCCCCCACCTTTTGAGACAACCAAGACAGTTGGGGCTAACCTATTCATGTAGCCCTTAATTAAATTTCTCTTTTTTATGTTAAATGAATCCGTATTTATAGTATGAAGGAGTTTTAACCAAAGAGTTTTTCATTGACAATAAACCCACATAAGAGTTATTTATCTATAAGTATTATTAATGTTAAAGTATGTACTATCGATCATAAATATCAATAATTTTTTAATCTTTATATACTCGTTGATAAAGAAAAACATAACAAAATATTCCAACAATTAGTAATTAGGACTTAAGAAGAGAAGTGGAAGAAGCTTAGGGGACTTAAAAGAGGAAGAGAAGTGGAGGAGGATGGGACGGACAAGGTAGTTAATCGAAGTCGAAGGGGGTGGGGAGATATGATTGATGAAGCGGCGCAGAGTGGGGGTGGAGTGTCCCCCCGTGTGTCTCTCACTTTCTCTCTCTCTCTTCACCTCTAACGCCGGATGCGGATGGGGCCATTCCCGATAAGCCCGTTACTTGATTGATTGATCGTTGGTTGGAAGGAACAAAAGAAACGCACCCCCAAGGCACAACCCTGACCATCTTCAATCTTAGGGCTTCGGAATTAGGACCACCCTTCTATCTTCCGCCCCCACTCAATTTCTCTCACTCTCTCTCTCTCTCCATCCCCATTTCGTTACCCTCTTCTCTCTTTCATCGTTCAAGCTTGTATCGGACGGATTGTTCGCTACTTCCGTCTTTTCCCCCTTTTCTTTTTGGCCGGAAATTGGGGAAAGCCTTTTTCGCTGTTTTTGGTTGATGTTGGTTATGGGATTCGGAGTTGCAAGCTCTTCTGCCCTTCTCCCCTTCCTTTCCGGTAACCCACCGCCCACACTACATTTCTTATCCTGTTGATACGAGTCACTCCTCTTTTTCTTTTCCCTACTGTATTTTTGTTTTCTGTTCCTGACCATTGGATTTTGATGCCACCAATGGCAGCTGCAGGTACTGATTTGCAGCCTTTTTAATTGAGGGTCAGCGACAGCAGCATCATCATCAGCAGCAAAGTAGCTAGCTGTACAAAGTTCACACTTGGCAGGAGCTGAAGCTTAATTTCCTCAGTTCAGTATTTGGCTTGTGGTAATAAGTTTCTACATCTTTAATTTATTTTTTTCAGAAATACAGAAATTAAGATTATGAGGGAATTTTCTCGCTATCAAATATGGACATTACCTCCGCCCTCATGCTCCTGAAAAAAAAAAAAAGCATTAGGGTTGGGCCATAGCTTCCTGCTTAAGAATCATTCTTCTTCGTAAAAAAAAAAAAAAATTCAGATGGGGAGGACTAGGAGACCTTGTGAGTTTCAAATAGCTAGCCAAGGAAGAAATAAAAGGGACGAGTCGGTGAACTGAAAACAATAAAAACACAACAATCGGAATGAAGGCTAGGGCAAACCTTTTTTCCAGGCATTTTTTTTTTGTCTGCTTCCGTTACCACCAGTGAGAATCGCAAAGGGAAGAAGAGCATGTAGGGTAGGGACTAGGGAGGGTAAGAGAGATAAGATCCCATCTCTCCTCTTTCTTTTAACAAACGCTGCGGCACTAACACCCTCCATCCGTCCGATGGACATTTTCTCTCTTTCCCTTGCTTGTGCAGATCTCTTTAAAGCAAAAGCAGTACAAAAAAAGTCTTGACTGAGGAGCGACGCAGTAGCGCAGCAGCAGCAGCATCTGTTTCATTCTGATGATCTGATCAGGGCTCATTCATCCCTCCCGCGACCGCGACCAGGCAAGCTGCTGCCTGCTCCTTTCCTCATCATCAATCCCCCCCGGGCACCAGCTCATCCCTGCAATTGCTTGTCCAATTAGCCCAAAAGCCATGGCCTGCAGCTGACAATTTTCCGACCCCGAAGGCGATATCTCGACGCAGTACCAAACTCGCAGCAGCAAACCAAAGAGAAAAAAGATTGCTCAGAGCCTTTTATCGTCTGCAATTCTGCATAAAAAGTACCACCAACCCAACTTCATCCTTGTTCATCTTTTTCTTCTTCAATGCCCTCCTCATAGTATATAGCTTAATTAGCTAGCTGGCCGAGCCTTTAACACGCCTCCTTTAATTGATCATCCTTTGTTTGTGTTCTTCTGCCTCTTTTCTGAAATGCAATTATCATGTAACAGGTCGTTGCTTGCGCCTTTTTAACTTTGCAGTCCTCTCTCCCCAATTCCGCCTCCACTCTTGTTCTCCGGCATGAAAGCTTCATGGACATGGGCGACCCTCATTCTCAGTCCCGCAAGCGCTGGAGAATCAACAGCAGCAACGGGCCCAGCAGCAGCGACGCGAAGCTAGCTCAGAAAAAAATGGAGGAGCAGCAGCACGGGTACCACGACGAAGACGATGATGGCGATGGCGATGGCAGCGTCGGGGGCTGCAGCAACAACGACAAAGACCGCCTCCTGGCCTGTCACTCGTCCAGGATCTTCCGGGTGTCGCGCGCCTCCGGTGGGAAGGACCGGCACAGCAAGGTTCTCACCGCCAAGGGGCTCAGGGACCGGCGGGTTCGTCTATCTGTGTCCACGGCCATCCAGTTCTACGACCTCCAGGACCGGCTGGGATATGATCAGCCCAGCAAAGCTGTGGAGTGGCTCATCAAGAAGGCGGCCGATGCCATCGCTGAGCTTCCCTCCCTCAACTGCACTGCATTCCCACCCACCCCAAAGCAAGCCAGCGACGAGAAGCGGCCCGAGCCCGAGCCGACGGAGACTGATCAAGTACTCCACCCCTTCACCTTCCACAACCAGCAGCAACAGCAGCAGCTTATCCATCTCACCGGATCCGCCTGCAGCAGCACCTCGGAGACGAGCAAAGGTTCCGTCTTGTCTCTTTCCCGGTCCGAGATCCGGGTCAAGGCAAGGGAGCGCGCACGAGAAAGAGCTGCCAAGGAGCGGGAGAAGGACAAAGAAAAAGAGGACGACGATCAACACTTTCATAGCAAACATCGTCATAGCTCAAACCCTAGCAGTAACCCCGATCAAACCTCCTTCACCGACCTCCTCACCGGCGGAGGAGGTGCAAATGCCAGCAACACTGCCTCCCTAGATGTTCCTGCACCCCGGCACCACCCTAATTCCGATTTCTTCACTAAACATTTCCCGCAAATTAGCGCCATGGACTACTTTGGGCAGCAGCAGCAGGCGATGATGAGCCCCACTGTGTCCAAACCTCAACAGCACTCATCACTCTTCTCCAGCTTCGTCAGCCCGCCTGCTCTTAACGGGCTGCCGCTGAATATCAGTTCCACCTCTGCTGGCGACCACCCGGAACTTCAGCACTTCTCCTTCATACCGGACCATTTTATCCCAGTTGCTCAGGCGCCCGGGGCGGCGAACGACTACAACCGGAATTTCTCCATCTCTTCCGGCCCGCAGGCTGGTTTCAATAGGGGGACCCTTCAGTCCAATACACCGTCCTCGTTGTCTCACCACCACATTCACAAGTTCCCTTCTTCCGTCGACGGGCCGCCGAGCATGCCTTTCTTCATCAGCTCCGCAGGGCCGGAGAACAACCAGTTCCCTGCTGGGTTTGACGGGTGCCTTCAGCTTTACTATAGCGATACTTGCAGGCATTCAGATCTCAAAGGGAAAAGCAAGAGCTGAAAACCAACTGCGTGCCTTAATAACCCACTCCCCACCGTCTTTACTGGTACGAACCTCACTCAGTTTCCTTATACTACTACTATTTCAATTGAGACGTTGTTCATGTTTATGTTTCTTTCGCATGCGTAACTTTGGGATTGCATGTATAATCATTTCCGCCACTGCAAACGCTTTTTTTGTTTTTTCGTTTGGCTTCATATGTTGTCCTGACGCTTGGGCCTCCGTTATTGTACATTTTTGTTTCCGCGTTTCTGTAGAGTTACTGCTATAGTGCTGCTTGCCTGCATTGTTTGTCGCACGAAGAAGGGTATCAAACGTGTCCATTTCCTATTAGTCTAAGAGTAATAATTGTAGCTTCATGTTTCATCTCCAAAGTAGCCTTTGGTTTTTTGTCACATGCGAACAGTTTTAAGGTTACTGAACTTGGCGCGCTCCAGGCCCTCCTCAACACTGACCGAGCTAGCGCCAAGGCTTCCGTTTCTTTTGCAGAATACGGGAATCAACTGAAAAGGGCAGTCTAACGAAAGATTTTTCCTGTTTCTCATTGAACGAGCCTATTGTAAGTTCTGCATGGGAACTCATTATTTACAAGATCGATGGTGGCGTATATATTAGCATACATTAGTGCGTGTAAACTAAATTATGCACCGTCGATCTTAGCTCTCGTATACAGCTTACGCTGGACTAATTGTCACTGAGAACAGGAAAAATTCTTCCCAGTCTAACATGTAGTAGACAAATTAAGAAAAAAAGGCCCTAAGAAAATGCAACCCTATAACGGAGCAATGAAAACAAATTGTGTGGCTTAATTCAGAAGATTGTTGCTTAATTGTAACTAGCCGGTAGACATGTCAAGGGATTTAATGCTGTTAAATATATCGCTCCACTGTTTGGATGCTCTTCTGGATGAACGAGAGAATATCTGTTGTTATTGAAAAATCACATCATCTGAAACATAGAATCAATGTTAAGCTTTGATAACTAACTATTCTTCCTTAGATGCCTTTATTAAGCAACATAGTTCATTCATCTGGGACTATCAGATGTCTTCATTCATTTAAAGCATCTGCATATTTCGAAGTAGGCAGGACTGAGACAGTGAGAATTGAGGTGCTGTCATCTGTAATGGGATAAAATATTCTAAACTAGTGTCACAGAACGGCATTGAAAACAACATCTAGCCATCATGGACTCCTAGAACAGACTTTTCTTCTATACTGGTGAAATATATTATGGAACCTTCTCATCATCATTGTCGTTTTATTTGCAATATCTCTTGATAATCATCGCCAAGATTATTAGCATTATTATAGTTTTGTTGTTGTTGGTTGAGGCAATAATTGCAGTTTGCTTCTTTCCACTTTAGTTGGATTTTGCACTGTGATATTGAATGGCATACTCATGGTGATATTTATTTAAGTTATCGATTAGATTCACTAAAATTTTCTGCCGACATGAATTGTATCACCTGTAAAATGATAAATAAGAAAAAGATAAATTGGAACACTAAAATTGGATGAATCAAGGCTGACAAGTTGTTCTATTTTACGCACATTTATGATGGAGTATAATTGTAAGGTTACGCATATGTTTCTATTTGATATATTTTCATGAGAGTTAAAGAAGTGAGCAACTAATCTAGGGTCTAAATGGGCAAAAATGATACGGGGTCTAAATTGCGTTAAATATGTATCACCTGTTATCTGAAATTTGTTTTGAGGTCATTAGTGCTTGGCTCAAAACTAAGGTTTTCATTAATTGCAATTTGACAATTTTGAGGAATCATTGTGGGGCTAGAATAGAAAAAACATTCTACTAGGACTGATAATTGAATTATAACCGAGAAATCAATTTTATTATTATGAAATGCCATGATCTGACTAAGGAATTGCAGCTCACTAGAGCTGCTGCTATAGCTAGTGTTTTCCTTATAAAACTAGGAATTAGAATTAGGGGATCTGAACGAGCTTGGAAACTCGTCTGGAGGGGAGCAACTCCGCCACACAGTTCATTGAAACAAATCAGAATTTCATTCGTTTAGAATTCACAAATATGAACCTTACAAACTGTCCCCATTTCCCACGTATTTAGCCTCCAATCACTACCTCACATAACAAATTTCGAAATAACAACTAAAACTTCTGGAGAAGAACTATCCCCCTCCATGAAGGCTACTTGTGTTGCCATTTATTGAACATGTGAGACACATTCCATTTGCAAAGACTAAGAGAGGCGATTGGATGAGGCATGTGGTAATTGGAGGCTAAGAGAGGACACGACCATTGTCTAGGGATGTAGCCTTTTAGGCAATGGGATGAGGCATGTGGTAATTGGAGACTAAGAGAGGCGATTATGACTAAATAGGGTAAGGGTGAGAATCTTTATATTAAGTAACTTAGTATATAATAACAATTTAAACTTATACATTTAATCTTCTTTTGTTGCAGTAGTATTACTTTTGAACTTGCCTTTTATATATTTTATAATTACCTCTAATAAAGATCTCAAATGTAACATAAAAATGATTATATTTAAATTGTTAAAAATTTGTTTATAAAAAAATTATGTTTAAGGATAGTTACCAAGAAACAAAAAATATCTTTCATATAAGAATACAAACCATGTTTATAAATTTATCGCCTCGAACAAATGGCTAGCTCTAAGTCCTTGTCTATGACTATGTCCAAAAATTAACAAACAAAAGATAATTTATCCCGACCATGTCCAAAAATTAACAAACAAAAGATAATTTATCCCTGTGCAGAAATTGGCAAACAAAATAATTTGGTTAGACATGGCCTAGATGTCAGACTATAGACCCTCATGATCAGCCAAAGTAAGGCCCCATAGCAATCAAACTATGCATTGAATCCGAAAACTATAACTCTTTGTTTATATGGTCCCCATTTGAATTGTATTCATTCTCATAGCTAATTCCAACTTGAAAATTTATTCCATCTCAAATTGATGACCCAACTGGAACTTTTTATCACAACTGTAGCAAATACCTTTTTCCCAAGGAAGCTGATGTTCCTTACTCTACTTTCTCTAGGAGTAAACTTTTGGTATAGAGAAACAGGAGTAGAAATACTATTTTCCTTTTCCCAATGAGTATGTCTTAGTTATTTGTCATTACGATTAGCGTCCAGTAGAAGCATTTAAGCAAAAAATTACAATAGGGGAAGCATAGTAATATATGCAAAAAAATATTAAAATAGTGGAAGTATAGTGATCTACTTTTAGCGTTTTGCCTTCAATTCGTTACTTCATTTGATAAACTTGTAGCAACATTAAAGAGATTTTCTTCAAAAACATTTTACTTGACGAATTTCTTGTGAGACTATTAGCAACCATAATTAAGGGTATTTATAAGGACTGTTAATTTAAATAATTCCGCTTCTGTAAAAATTAAACAACTTATGTAAATTCTGAGTCATGAAGACAGACGCAATAGTCTAAACTTTTTACACACTGAAAGAGGAGCAACCTAGGGGAATCCTAGCAATTTTGGCCTTAACGCTGTTACTTCACCTGTTGCATATTGAAAACCTAAGCATGCCGATGCCACCCTAATCGCCTCTTTCAGCCCAGGGATACGAGCCTTCTGGCCATTTCTCTACTATGTTCACCATTTAATTGTTCTTAGACAAGTACTCTTCAAGTTGCTAGTTGTTGCAGCTTTGGAATTACTGCATCAAAATTCAAAAATTAATTTCAGCCAACTGAAGCTAGAATTCACTTTTCAGCTATCTTTTCTAATCTAAAGAATCAGCGCCTGCCAATACCTCTCAAACTGTTACTGCTGATTTCCAACAACAGTTTCCAGTTATCTTGAGTATTTTTATAATGTACCTATTTCATTCTGGGATCCAACTAAATATTCAATTTGTATGTATGATCTAAATCTAGAGTTAGTGTGAATAGGTCTAGATTTATGTGTAACGTCATCCCACAACTGCCCAGGGCTGCTTATCACTACGTAATTAGATGAAGCGCTTTGGATTTCCCGAGGTTGCATAACGCTGATTGTTGGGATTACATCATCTTCACTTCATGAAGCTTAGATTTTAATTGAACTCAAAAGTTTATTGTGTTCTTTGCTCACTTAAATAATAGTTGAGCCATGTTATTCGAACATGTATATTAGCCTCATAAATATTAAAATTTTAGCATAAAATATTAAGGCGCATCATTAGATTGATTTTTTACTTCAGAGGGGGATGTAGTGTTGATGTTAACAATGATAAAGGTAGACATCAGAAATGTCGCATTTTTATTGAGAAGTAGGTTAAATACTTGCTCTAGTCTTCCGACACAAAGTGCTCGAGCTTCATCAGGCTTTATATTGTACGATAAATACAATGAAGTAAATTTTAGCATTGCAAGCATGTTGCTAATGTTATTGCAGCAAAAACCTACTCTTTATTTTTCATTGAATATAATCCTCTCCCTATCTTTGTCAACAAGATGGACTTTGTTAGTTTACTGCAGTAGACCCGTGTTAGTTCTTGGTGCATTTCATGGGAACACAAGTGCAATTTTTGAACGAATTAGCTTCCCGTGATTGGCACTACGGGATATTCATATTTTACTGGTCTAGAGGTGTAAGACCTATGTTTTCCTATTTAAATATACCTAATATCTAGATGAAGACATCCCAGTGACAATCGCAAAGATGTTTCTGGGTGGACATGTGGACCCTTCACAGTCTCACGAGTTTCTCTGT
This sequence comes from Saururus chinensis, assembly GCA_035235625.1. Classification (NCBI taxonomy): domain Eukaryota; kingdom Viridiplantae; phylum Streptophyta; class Magnoliopsida; order Piperales; family Saururaceae; genus Saururus; species Saururus chinensis. The sequence continues at coordinate 38,414,664 of CP141148.1, forward strand.
TCCTGTGTCCCTAGTATATGTTAACTTTCAAAAAAACTCAACGCTTTCTATATATATATATATATATATATATATATATATATATATATATATATATATATATATATATATATATATATATATATTCCTAGAATCGAATTTCATATTCTATAGAAATTTGTTACGTAGTTTTTATGTCCATAACAAGAACGCCTTTCCAGGCATCCACAAAACAGCTTTTTAAGCTCCTTCCCGTGCTACCGTTGAATTTGAACTCCACTTTCTGTAGAAATTCGAAATTTGAGTTCTTTTTGTTCACGACATAATAACATCTTTCAGTTACCTATACACTTTCTATAAACAGTGTATAGTTGCAATTTATAAATGAGATAGAACAAAGTCGCTCAATGCTTATAGCTAGACAGAGTGGATTTCTTTATCTCGTCGGCCAAATTTTGAGATGCTGATTTAATTTTTTTAAAGAGAAAAAACAAAAACAGAAAAGTTTGATTATTTGAAAGTACCTTTTATAAAAGATAGTAATATTCACACAACTAAAATTCTCATATGAATTTTGGTTGGACTTAATAAGTGGACCTCATACAAAATTAGTGTTAAATCTAACCAAAATTTATGTAAAAATTTTTGTTATATAAAAATAATTTTCCTTGTATAATAGGAGATGACTAGTACCCGTTTCATATACAAATAGTTCTATGTAATTAAATCAAAATTGCTGCCCCAAACAGGTACCACCACTTGTTTTCAGATTTTAATTTCCACAGAGCACTGAGAAGGTTGTCTTCGATTCGTTACTGTGGACATCTGTCTCCTTTTGAAAGGTAACAGCTATTATTCGTTTGATTCATTGGATTTGTAGTAGATGTTTTTTCTTTATTTTCGTCCATGGACTATTTTTTGCCTTGGATCATATTATTACAGTAGGACAATCGAATTTTGCTACAATTATTTCTCTTTTTGATCAATAAATTTTTAGAAGTCTCATTTAAACAACAGGATAGTAATATTTTTATACTCATAGGCCTTACATCATTTATGTTTATAGGTCTTACATTATTTATATTTAGATAAGAAAAAATGTATCTCATGTTGTCAAATACGAGACATTTTTTTGTTATTGCCCTAGTGATACTTAAAGTATAATAACATTGATAAAATGTAAAGAAAGAAGAAATAGCTTATTATGTGCAAGCAAAATAATGCTTGAAAGAGAATAACATTGTGTATTAACCTTTGTATCCTTGATGTTGCAGTGGTGGAAAAGCCAGTAGAACTGGAACTAGGCGAGCCCACATTAAAATTATAAGGTGGGCAACTACGCCTGCACATTTCAGGACGACTGGGTCACGGTCTTATCCATAAGTTTGCTTTCTTGCTGTTGTCATTTTCTCTGACTTCGTGTAATGAGTTATGATTTCGACTTGCATTTACTAATATACATATCTTATATGCTTGTGCTAGAAGTTTTGGTTTCTAATTGTAGGGCTGTGTAACATCCACGCCCTCCATTAGGCCAAACATGCGGGTGCATGTTATTCCACGTCTATCTTATTTGTTCCACTCGTGGGGTGGGCTGTAGAGAGATATCTCAGTTTTATAGTGAGACAGGTTTCCTCGCAAATCTTCCCCAATGCGCATCATTTTCTTGGCCGCAAAAGCCCACACATTTTCAGTGGTGAACTTTAGGCTAGTTATTAAACAAAATACTGAAACTTAAAATCATATGCTGGCAATGGATATGTATATTTTTATTTACAAAAATTTATATAAGAGTTTTGATTAGATTTTGCAAGTGGGCCTTACACAAAGTTTATATGTGTTTATATTTCCCTTTTGAAATTTAATGAAATTGTCACTACTTATGTATCTATTAGGAATAACAAGAATTCTAATTTAGTGCATAAGTGGGGCAAAATTAAAATTTCTGTCTATACTTTAAAATCTTAAAATAAATTTGATGCAACATCCAAATTTATTTTAAAAAAATTCTATTACAAACTTTAATTCTCACAATAAAAATTAATTTCAAAAAATTCTATTTCCATTAAGGAACTTCACACCCAAGCCCTTAAGCTACAAGCATAAGTCTTAAACTTCAGCCACAATGTTTTGCTTTGGGCATAAAGCCAAAGCCCGTTAAATAGAAGTTATTTGAACAACTAATTTTAGATTGTGTCAAAAATAATTGAGACAATTGTGGATCAAGCTTTTTAATAGTGCCCCACCCCTCGAGTATCGCTATTATGTCCAACTTTTCCAACAATCCAACTTTGCTTGAGATTGATTTTGCTGAATTGTGGACCAAATCACATCAAGATGCTCCTACTAATCCTGCATCCAAACATGGCCCTAACAAAGCGAAGGCATGCAACAGAAGCTCGTTTCAAGAATCAGACAGCAACAACATTCCACGATGCCCTTGGGACTTTTTAAGCAGGAAAAAAAGTCCTGCTAAAAGGGGTTAGTCAATTAGGATTTGAAATACTGGATTTAAAATATGAGATTTTAGAATATAATCTAAATTCTTAGATTTAAACTGTTAAATTTTAAAATATTTGGATACCCAAATCTTGTATTACTAAAATCCCGAGATTTGCATTGTTGATTTCAAAATAATTAACTCCTAAAAATTTTTTTATCTACAATTTTAAAATTTGACTAATCCATAATTTGGAGAGTGAGATGAGATGTTACCTGACCACGATGGTTTATCTGGCAAGGATAGTGGCCTCTGCCAAACTCTAGTCACCGCATGAAAATGGCAACCTCCTCCAAGCTATGGAAGGCAGTATCGATCATAGAAGGCCGTATCGGCTGATACCAAGTCTGTAATGGGGGCGATACCAAGATGTAACGGGGGCGATACTAGTACAGAACGGGGGGCGATACGCCCCCCATTGTAATTATTAATACGTAACAACTGTATCGACTATACCATATCGATACGATCGATACATATTAATACCGTATTTTAAAAATAATTTTTTATTTTAAAAATTATTTTTTAATTTAAAAAATTAATTTTTTTATAGTCATCGATACTCTCATCTGTATCGATACAGCCTTCCATGGTACCAATATGGATAATAGTATCGACAATCACAGATATGGGTATGCATCAATAATACGCTTTATGCGCGCCAAAACGGTCATAAACCCTTTGATATATATAAAAAAATATTATAACTAATAATATATCATTATAATACTTCATTTTAGAAAGTCGTATAAACTGATACGAGTGCTCTAAAATTATTTTATTTTAGAACTGTACACTTTACTCCCTCTATCCTCTACAAACTATTATTCCCTCCGCCCCATATTAAGTGTTCTAAAATTAATTTAATTTAAAATTAAATAAAATATTTAATGAGTCATATAAATATTATTGAGAAACTCATTCGGTAGATGTTTAAGTAAATGCATAATTGTGGAGCACTATATTTTTAAAAAAATTATGTAAATTATATAGACCCACTTATATTGATATCATATAATTTTTTTAAAATATTTTTAATATAATAAAAACATAATCATTAGAAGAGGTTGGATTGGAATTATATTTTTGTTTTTAAGAAAAAAAAATTACTTTTTTTAAAATAAAAAATTTATTTATTTTTTTTAAAATATATATTAAAATATTAAAATATCGATACATATCGACCATATCGATATCGTATGCCCGATACAACCGATACATATAGATGATACATGTAGAGGGCGTATCACCGCCTGTGCTGAATTGATATTGACCTCTAGTGCGTGTCGACCATCATTTTCTAATGCATGCCGGCCTCCCTTTTCCAGTACTTCTGTCATTTTATAATACCACCTCTAGAAATGGTGTTGTAAAATCTCACTTTTATATTATAAGTTTCCAATAAAATCCTTTCAAATCACAATCCTAAAATTTTTAACTAACGTTGTATTTCAAATAAAAGAATCAATTATTTAACCACTAACACGATATTTAAAATATTATATTTTAAATCTTAATGTAATAACACTGAATTGTAAATATGACATAAACAATTCTAAACGACTAACAGGAAATTTTAAAATACTAAAATTTATTTTTAAATCCTAATTAACTAACCCCCCCTGTAACAGAAGTTCAAATTCTGCATTAGAGGTAGAAAAACACCGACAATTTCTAACGCGACAACTAGGCCTCACAAGTCATCTGTCCGAGTCGGTAAGGTAAAAAAGCAAATGATATATGAAACAATTTACTAATAAAAGCATGTAAAGGTTATCTCTGTTAATACATGGTAAAACATCTGAAAATCGTCCAAAGAAACTGAGAGCCTTTACACATGTTGTGCACAATATGCAGAAGCATAATTTGATTGAGGGTGGCAAGTTAAGGGAAGCAATCCCCATCTTAAGCAGCTCAGTCGGATGAGTTGACACTTACATACGTTGAGAGGGGAGATGCAAAAGAAGACATATACAGCAGCAGCTAAAAGTTAATATATAGTCATCACCACATTGCAGCCCACCCCACTAACCAAACTTGTAAACCATTTCCATATACCCACGCGCCAGAACACATACAGCGGCGCCCTGCACATTGAGTGAAACGTTGATTAGTTAGACACAGGAAAGTATTACAAAATTCTACTACATACTAAAATTCTTCTAATCTCAGTATTTGTGTATATAAGTCAAAACGGCAGACCTCCACCATGCTCACTAAATTTTACGATAGCATCGCGTTTTCACAGATTTCCCTCATTATGACCAGTGAAACCCCTCCAATGGCCGTAATATAACCAACGCTATCGATAAAAGGAATTATCAACTAGTCGCCAAGAAAGCTAAAAGTTCCTCGACGCAGCAAACATATCAGAACAATACTTAAATTTAAGAATAAATCCCCTATCCAACATATAAAACCTCAAAATGCGCCAAACTATACACCACACCTAAACATTCAATTGGTAGTAGTCTTATATCCATAATTGATTACTTACAGAGGTTCAATTAAGGAGCTACTGAATAAATAATAATCAGAAAATTAAGTAAATCACCATCATCAGATTGCCTTCCACACACAGAGGAAGCGAAATGAGGAACTCAACAGCCATCGACCGGGACAGAGAAAGCATACAAGTTAACATAATACGGACAGGGTTCGGTCACACTTCACGCTCTCATTTCTTTCTTAAACAGGTCCATTACGGGAAAAGACATGTAAGGCAGCAGCATTTTTTTTTACCTTTTAACAAAAGCTACAGCATGCCAACTACAAGTATTAAGGAAGCCCGAAGAAAATAAACCAGAAAGCAATTTTTAAAATAGTGCATCATATCCAATGCCATCAATTGATACAGAGAATTAGTAAGGAAGGAAGGAACAACAGCAAGTACCTTGCGCGAAAGCCCACGACCACTCATGAGAGGTAGGGATCAGATCAGAAGGAGTTCATCTCTAGGCAGTAGGTGCGCCTCTTAACAAGCAGCTTGACGGCCGTCCCGTATGGCTCCTCAAAAGCACTCGTAATCCAGCACAAGTCAGAGGTCTCCTTTTTCGCCGGTCCAGACTGCTCGCTTGGCCTAATCGCCACCAGGGTAGCCCCCTTGAGTACGACTCCGTCGGGCAATTCCAAGTGGGGGGCGTACCACAACCTCATATTCAGTGCCGGCACCAATGTCCGGTTCGCCGAAGCAGAAGCCGACAGGGGCTTCACCCTCAACTCCTCCAGCTGCTCCTTGTTCATTCTCAGCACCCCCTGCCCGTCCGAATCCGTCAAGACCAAGGTCTCCAGGGTTCGGTGATCCGAGATAATTTGCTGGAGCAAATAGTGCCTCGCGGAGGCTGCGATCAGGGAGCTGATCGTCCACACCACTCTCAGCTTCAAACCACCGTCGGTGTAGAAAGACTCCGGAATACTTCCGTTGTCCTCCCCGCCGACGCCACCGTTGCAGACTGGGTCGACATTGTCGGAGGAGGCCGCTGCAGAGGATGCGGTTTTAGCGGATGCAGCAGCGGTGCAGCCCGGGGAAATGACAGAAGAGGCGCCGAGAATGACACAGCTGTCGAGGGTAGAGCCGAAATCCGCCTTCCATTTGAGGAGGACTCCGTCGTCAATACCGAGTTCGCCGCCTGGGAGCTCGATCCGAAGCCGGCGAATCTCGTTGAAGTTTCGGAGGACCTCGGTGGGGGAGTGGTGGGAGACGTCCGCTGCGGAGGAGGAGGAGACAGCGTTGGAGCTGCCGTCGAGGCGCCTGTAGGTGTTTGTGGCTGCACTGCCGGAGGCGATGAATTGACCAAGGGCTTGGAAGGGGCGAGCGATGCCGCCGAGGAAGTAGCGGAAGAGGTGGGAGAGGACAGATTTGCCCTTGTCGGAGGAGGCGGAGGAGGCAGAGGAGGGGGAGCCGGAGCCAGTGCCGGTGCCGTCGTCGGAGATGACGCAGTCAACGCGGACGAGGACGTTGTCGACGAGGGGGACGAGGGAGCGGAAACGGCGGGAGACGACGCAGCAGCGGCCGAGAGCCTTGACGTCACCAATCCGGTTGAAAATGAGGAGGAGGAGAGAGTCGGGGAGGCGGTCGAAGTGGTCGAGCAGGTAATAATCGGGGGTTTCGGCGGCGTTTGGGGAAGGGGGAAAAGGAAGAGGAGGAGGAATCGCATGGTGATGGAGATGACGGAGCTGCTGCTGCTGATGATGATGATGATCCGGCCTCAAAAGAGAAGACGAAGACATGCCGATTCGATTCTGGTCAGTAAAGAGGTAGAGAAATCAAAGGCAGGCAGTGGCGAACAAATATATGGGGTTGTAGTTGGTTGGAGAATTTTATTTTATTTTTATTGTTTTAGGGTTTAGGATACAAAACTTCCGACGGGGAAGACAAAAGGCAGACAGACAGAGAGAGGCACAGAGGAGAGGGGGGGCTGACCAGATCTGCTGCTGAAGATGGATTTTGGAGTGGCGATTCCGATCTGGGAGGGCAAAGGGGAAGGGGAAACCGCGCTCCTCCTCTTCTCTTCTCTTCTCTTCTTCCAACCCTAAAAACTTTGAAGGAGACGGAGATGGAAATGGAGACTGAGCAAAGAAATTCCTTTTCCTGCCAAATGCAAACTCATTGTTAGTATAATATATTTGCACGAGTGGATGGGGGACGGCGAGTGGTCCGGGGGAGATCTGGAGTCTGAGAGGGGAAGAAGGATGGTGGCGGCGGCGGCGGCGGCGGCGGCGGCGGAGGGGAAAAAGGAGGTCGGATATGCGGGATTAAGGAGGCGGCTGCTGCAGTTGCGCGGCCGAACCCGCAAGGAAATTTGGGCAACTCTCCAATACCACAAAGTGGGTGGGTTGGGGACAGAATAGAATAGCAAAGATAGACAAAAGAAACGGACATGTCTTTTCCCATCATCAGAGTGCGAAGCGCCGAAGGACTAGGCAGTGGAGATTGCCAAATAAACTAACCAAAAAAAATATAAAAGATTAAATATGGAGTGAGATTGATTTTCTTTCTTAAGTAGAACGATTAGCCAATGAATTTAATTGCTTAGACGTGTTTTTTTCTTTAATTCAGACAATTAATTAATTTTAGCGTTTTCTTCTAATTTCCGAGCCATAAATGAATAGTACGTTTGTAGAGCAATTTTTGGTACATCGTCCCCTCGGGCAATTGTCCTGACGGATCACAAAGTGCAACATCATATATAATCAAGGTTCAAACCTTCCAAATCTTGCCCCTTTGCACGGGAAGACCGATGCCTGCCAGCCATTTGGGATAGAGGCCCCCATATCCTGGAGCTAAAGGCTAAAGCAATGGGGGTGTATGGCTCAGCCAGCCAAGTTGGGGGCTGACTGGCTGCTCCACTTTTCATAGAATGGTGCTTCCAAATTTTAACACAAAAATTTGTTATTTTAATAGAAAATCTTTTCAAGTTCCACTCTGACAGCAAGCCCAGGAATGGAATGTATGGAAACCTTCGTAAGCATGGGAAGTGGGAACCCTTACAGTGGACTTATTATCAGCGTAGAACATTTTAAGTACTTCCTATTTTAAGGGGGTCTAACATGCTTTTTGCTTTTCTTGTGGAGGTAGAAACTATACACACAACAAAGGAGAGCCTCCTTAGAGCCTGTTGAAGGATTTACCTATAGTTAGGTTAGGTCAATGCAGCAGAATATATATACTCCTTCGGTCTCATAGTAATACCTTATATTAATTACTTTATTTAGAAAAATAATTACTTTTATTAATTAGTGAGACTCATAGCTAAAAATAAATAAAAACCCTTCATATTATACTAATATGTACATTTAAAATTTTAAAATTAATTGAAATTAATTTATTTTAATTATTTAATACTAAGAAAATATATTTTTAAACACCTAGCCACTTAAATCGAAGTAATTAATATGAGATAAAAAAATTTAAATAAAACTATAGAACAAAGGAAATATTTTCATGTACAACATTATTATATTCCCTTCGTCTTAAATTAATAGCTCTATTTAATTTTTTAAAGTAAATAAAATTATTAATGTGAGCTATTTGGTTTAATGATATTATAGAATCAATGTTATGATATTATGGTATTGACGATGTAAATATAAGTAGTAAATGTGAAAAAAAAACTGGATTCGTATATATTTGGTCAATTGATATGAACATATGCATATCCATTTAAGGATGACCTCCTCCATGGGAGGAAGAGGTGGGGTCGTTACTATCAAGAAGATTCAGATGTCCTTCACAAATAGGCAGACCATTGGAACTTGCAAGCCTACGCAATACGTGAACATAACATATTACAATGAATGAATATAACATGGCTAGTTATTATACAAGTAAAAGGTAAAATATGAGTATTTGAGAAGTTGAATAAACCCCAACACTTAGATAGAAAAATGCTTCGACAAATGGCATAGCAGGCATAGAGAGTCCCAGTTAGACAACCGGCCGGACAAGGCAATTGTGGGGACATAGCTAATAGAAGTCATTTGGGCGTACGCCGGCAACATGAGAGAAAATTCACCCGAGACTCCTGGAACCTCCAGCAAAATACTTCGAAGGTTTTACCTTTCTAATTACCTTATAGGCTTGTGTGTACAGTCTAGGTGTTAGACCTTTAGCTGCTGAATAAACTAAGAAGTGGACGAGTACTCATCTTTAGTATGCAAATAACTAAGGGAGCTTGTTGCAAGGTAAGCATGCTGAGGTATGCCAGCGTAAGAATGTTGGCGGACTCATATACAAGTCCTACTTAGGGTAGGACACAATAGCGGGCTGGGCACCATTACCTAAAACAGTTCCTAAGAAGGCGGGGGTTCTCACAGACATCTCCTACGCTAAGTAGAATAGGCGTTAGATATGGTTGCTGATTTATTCTCATAACTCCTAGTTTGACTAGGAGTCGCCTCAGAGGTCATATGTAGGAAGGAAGCCCCAAAGAGGAGTTCTGCACCGGCCAGATTGCTCAAGGTTGCCAAATCCTAGCAAGAAAATTACTTTTCACGAGAAATGGATGCTACAAGGGCTTGGCTGAGATGAGAAGACATGTAGGCTAAGGACTTTTAACTAGAAGAGGAGTCCTGAGGAAAGCCAGATGAGGCCGGATACTTTAAAGAGGGCTCAGCTTGGTTCATAGTTGAGTTAAGACTCCTTAGAGATGGTCTTTGGTAATTGTATAAACTGATTTTCTATTTGTAAAGGGGCAAGGAAGTGAGATTCTAAATTTATAAGTAAAAGGGCAAGCAAGACTTAGTAGGACTAGACTTCCTGATTTTTCCCTATATAAGGGGCATTATGGTTGCTTGGGACGGCATTTAGAGAACTCAAAAATTCTACAAGAGCAGATTGAGAGCTCTAGGAGCAGTTCCAGGTGACTGTTGGGCAGTGAATGATTACTCAGCCAAGAAGCGGACCATATTCGACATCTCAACAAGACTTGAGAGCAGATAACCAGGGTTAGGACTGTTAAGCAAGATAGCTGAGAGGGCGTTGGGTTTAAGAACAAGGTGGGTGCCTTGCTATTATAAATTGTTGTGTTGAACAAAGGTTTTACTGGTGGACCTCCTTTTTCCTTATCTTTCCCCTGCGTTGTGCTTGTGTTGGACAAGTGTAGACTTCAGTGAAAGGGCGGATAGGCTAATGGTTGCACTAGGCAACCAAGCCATCACATGTGCTAAATCTAGGCAAAGCTTTGCACCTATGATAGTTAATTCCATTATCGGGATACCTGAAGGAGGTGAAAGCTTTGCACAGACTTGGCGAGGGAGGTGGCTAAAGGTGCTAAGGCGTTGGAAATCCCTGAAGGAGTAGAGGGCTCTTGACAGGCTTGCTGCAAGGTTGTTGGCAGATTTACTGGGTAGCAAGGTGCTGAGGTGTTGGGAGATAGCATACACCTTGCTGAAGCAAATTCCAGGATCAACAACATGGCGGAGTGCAGGCCCTTGAGTGGATGTGCACTTGGGGGGACAATCCTCCCAAGAACTTGGCTATTTGGGGGCAGCCAAGCAGCATTTTGTTGGTGCAATTTGCTGGCTCATAGGCAATTGGGGATGCCAACAACGAAGTTGGTCGAAGGAGTGTTCTTTGTCCTACACTCATCAAAGACTTGGCTGTCCGGAGACAGACAAGTAGCAGGCTGATGGTGTAGCGTGAAGATACATGGGACAGTGGTCTCCCCACATACTTGGCTAGGCAAGGCAGCCAAGGGACAGGCTGTTGGTGTAATTCATGGGCATTTAGGTGGCTAGCGTTACTAACTTCATAAGGAGGGTAGCAAGGGCGGAAACAGTGGCAAGGACAAGGGCGAGTAGCTGGGCAGGCCTACTGAAGGCGCTAGCTGTTTCTTATGCCATGGGCCACACCATGCATGGGACTGCCCAAATAAGGGGAAATTGAATGTGTTGGTTGCTGAAGAGGAGCCGGCTTAAACCGACAATGAGGAATTCAAACCCGACTGAATCCTCTTCAGTATATTGGAAGCATGTGGTTGCTAGAGTCCCCATCAAAGGGGGCAACATTGGGTCATTGAGGACTCGAGTGGAGGGGGGAGTGGTCTCCCCAAACCTTGGCTGATCGAAGCAGCCAATGTAGGGAACTGATGGAGCAGTTCATATGATACAGAGGCGGCTGGAGTCATCCAAATCTAGCCGAAGGTAAACTTTTGGCTGGGTGAAACATTACTTGGCTTAGCAATTAGTTGAGTGGGTACTTTGTTGGCATAAGGTTGTGGGTGTTGTCAGAAAATATGCAGGCTGAAGTGGAACGTTAGCCGGCCAAAGGAGATTTAGACTTGGCCGTGGTGTGATGGTAAGTGTTGATTGCTTACTTGACGACTTCAGAAAGGGGAAAGACTTAAGAGCTTCAATTGGTGCATTTGGGAAGTCAGGGCTTCGATGAAGGCGTCGAAGGATACAAGTGGGGGAGGCCTGTTAGACCCCTAGCAACTGAATAGGCTAAGGGGTGGACAAGTACTCAGCCTTGGCGTGTGGAAAACCAAAGGAGCTTGTTGTAGGGCAAGTGTGTTGAGGTATGATAGCGTTGGAGCATTAGTGAACTCGTATACAAGTCTTATTTGGAGTAGGATATGATGGCAAGCTAGGCGCTCACCTAGGACAATTCCTAGGAAGGTTGTGACTCTCAAGGACAACTCCTACATGAAATAGGAGAGGCACTGGATATGGTTGCTGATTTGTTCCCATCACTCCTAATGAGACTAGGAGTCCCCTTGATGGTCGTATGCAGGTAAGAAGTCTGGACAAGGAGTTGTGTGTAGGCCTAATTGCCGAAGGTGGCTGAATCCTAGAGGGAAAAGGACTTTTTGAGAGAAGTGAAAGCTGCCAAGGCTCGGCTGAGGTGAGAAGGCATGTAGGCTGAGGCGAGAAGGCATATAGACTGGTGACTTCTAGCTAGAAGAGGAGATCTAAGGAACGCTAGATGAGGCAAGACACTTAAAAGAGGGCTCAGCTGGGTTCTTAGTTGGATTAGGACTCCTTAGAGATTGTCTTAGGTAATTGTATGGGCTGATTTCCTATTTATAAAGGGGCAGGGAAGTGGGATTCTGATTTTGTAACTAAAATGGTGGGCAAGTTCTAGTAGGATAAATTTTCCTAATACTTCTATATATAAAGAGCATCATGGTAGCTTGGGCATCATGGTAGATTGGAACAAAGTTCCGGAGGACTGTTGGGCAGCGAACGATTCGTGGACGACTTGGAGGAGCTGTTGAAGTGTGACTTTGCTAAAGGGCGAACCATACTCAACATCTCAAGGCTATGGAGCAAACTTAGTCATGGGTGGGACTATTTGGCAAGATAGTTGAAAGAGCGATAGGTTTGGGGACAAGGTATGTGCCTTGTTATTGTAAACTGTTGTATTGGATAAAAGTTTTGGAGGCTTACCTCTTTTTTCCTTATCATTTTCTTGTATTATGTATATGTTGGACGAGCGTAGACTTAGGTGAAATGGTGAGTAAGTTGCTGGTTGTGTTAGGTAGCTACGCCATTATGTATACAAATGCTAGGTAAAGTTTTATGCCCGTGACACTTGGCCTAGTTGATGGTGGACAGAGACGCTTTCTGGCCTCGATACTACTCTTGTTTGTATGAGCTTGATAATCTATATTTGACGGCGAATATTACTAAGGGGCAGATTGATTTATTTGCCCCTTTTACCATCGAATTTTGATTTAACGGTTTATGATGCCTGATCGCAGGTTGCTTTTATTGGTTAATTTGTATGCTTAGCTAATTGGTGAATTTAATTGTAAAAGTAGACAACTTGGAAATTTTTAAATGCGCCAACGTAGTAATTAGTTCAAACTTAGTAATTGTAAAAGTAGGTACGCGGCAATAAAACCGGCAATAACGGGTCAACCTTTGGCTATAGCCAATTTTCTTTGGCTTGGACCCACGGCAATATGGGATTCATTTTGAACGCATTACATGTTGGTACATCTAAAATATCTTCCGAAAAAGAGTAGGACTCGTGGTTTTCTTAGGAACGCATGGTACGCAATTATGCCCCAAAATCGACTGCGTTGCATTAAGAGCAGAGCGACTCTGTCACCGCAAAATGGACCCAGAAAAGGGTCTTCCATCTTCTCCCATTCACTTATTGCCTACCTTTTTATGCTCTCTTCTTTCTTTGAAATCGAATGAACCAAAGTTTGTACCCTCCAATATATGTGTCGAGTCTGTCGACTATGGATTAATTTTTTTTTTTGTCATTTTGTTAAGGAAAGTAAAAAAGAATAGTTGACAAAAAAAGTGTCGCATAATCAATTCATTCACCGTTTTAGCTGGGTGACACTGGCGACTAAACTAACTGACCCTTGGGAATGCGGTCGTCTCTAGAAAGACAAAAGAGGGACCACTTTCGGCTCACCTTCTCAGGGTAGGAAAGGCAGGGAATAATGCAAGTTGCTGTAAATTGTTATCTCTGCTTCATCTAAGCCAGTCAAGTGAGTTATTTCATTGAACAACATTGTGGCTCAGATGGCTAATATGTGGCCGCTACCAAACAGTAGTTTTATTGTACCCTCGTCTCTTTATCCGCTTTCTTGAACGCTCTAAAGTGAAGTGCATCACCGAGTTTCTGTACCGCTTATTTTAGTGAAAAGTGTTCATGCTGTCATCTCAGTGCAATCGCAGTTGATACGGGGGTTGCTATGATTTTTGTCTTGTTCACGTTCCCCTGTAATCTACAGACTTTCTACAGTACTTCCCCTCGCTTTACCCAGTTGATTGTACTTAATTATTATGGGAAGATTTAATTTTTTTTCTTTGGTGAAAGTAACATGGGAAGATTTCTCTGTAATAGTAAACAATGAAGCAAGCCCCGTTAGGGCCATTACATCCTTTTCTTATAATCAACTGCTTTCTTGCCACATATCTCGCTAGCTACCATATATATATGACACTAAAATCTGGTTGTCTTTTTATTCTTTTTTCTTTTTGATATACCAAATCTGGCTGTCTTCACACAAAACAGCTAAGAACTCTACTCTATTAAGCGTCTTTTACAATGCTTTAATCGTCTCTCACATTGGTGTAGGACATTAAAAGATCCCCTGCTCTTATTATAACTTGAGCGCCATATGATATTCGGTGATTATAATCATCCATAGTAATGAGATCTGTTGTAGCCAAACCGCCCAAGGATAGTGGCCTTTAGCAATTAGCATGTACCCTTCAGCCATGTTTAAATACTGTACATATACCCACGAGATATACAGATTCCCTTACGGGTGCCTGTTGTATCAATTTGATGGCTATAATGTGCTGTATTCGTCTCAACCATTGGGGGTTGGGAGGCAATGCTATATATGAAATTCTAAGCTTACTACATGTAAAGTGCTTCCCTTTAGCCTCTACATTGTTAAAATCACAAGACACACACTGCCTTTAGTCCTGTCTGTTCCTCATGATCAAAGTGCTCATGAATTTGCTCGGAGTTTTGGTCTGGAACCTTTTGTTTTTGAATGTTTCCATAAACCGGATTCAAATCAAGTCCATTGTAACATGTGTTTTGCATCTGCTGCGATTATAAGGACCGCTAGAACACTCTATCATATAATCTATGCAGCGATACATGGATATATCATATCTAAAGGAAGGAAATGTCAGAGATAGGTTGCATCAAATTGCTTATCATGAATTAGTATTAAATTTTTCATGGCCTGCTCAATCAAATATAAGAGTAGGGGGAGCTTATATGAAATGTACTATCAATTTTAAAACAACATGGGTCCACTCTCCTGTATAATTCTGTGATTCAGTTTGTATTCTTAAGTACTTAATTGCTTATCCATGTAATTTATCAGTCCAGTTGTTTGATAAACACAAACATAGGCCAGAATGTACATGTCCCGACATCTTACCGTGGAGGGTGTGGGTGCGTCTCATTGGATAGAAAGTCTGTGTACCCGTCTTCTTAGCCTTTGGGGTCACCCTTTGGCCATCCATTAAGTACGCCTCTTTGAAAATTGGTGTAATGTGCATAATAATTTGCGAGTTTGGCTTTAGCCTCATGAAGATATCCCCGTACCACTTCCTCATCCGGTGATGAGCTAGAATCTTCTTCCTTCCCTTTTCATCGGTTGGGTCAAGTTTATCGGCCTTCTCTACATCACTCAAAGTTGGGTAAATCCGGGTCACCTCTTTTACCTCGGGTTGCACAGAGGACAACTCGGAGCCCATATAAACTTGTACTCACAAAACAATACCTGGCAGACAATATAAAAGAATATAGTCATTAGTGTAAATGGTCAGTATCTTCAGTATGACAAAAAGACAAATACTGATAACACGCTTTGAGCCACATCGTGTTTCTGGTAACACAATATGTACCGATTGTCTAATGTCCTATCTACGATATTATACTTAGTCGTGTTACCAAGAACAAGATATGTTTACTTGCATGTTATATGTCGTATGTCTGATAACATGATTTAGTTCATATCGTGTGACCGATACGACGATATTTATCTATCTATAAATATATTGTGGCAATAGCGAGACGATATTAGAGTTCGTGTGGTATAACACATGCAAGCACTAATGAAGCTCCAACGAGAATTCTAGCTGTGGCAGAACGCTCATCCTATCTGCTCATGATGTTCCAGTGGGCTGCTGATATGCCTCACATCAGCATATCATGTACAACGCCAACCCAATTGTAGCTCCCCATGACCGACATGTCATCTAAGTAATCACACAGAGCTAGGGATACGGCTCTGTTGCTTTGTGTGAATAACATGAGGACACCCATGTGCACAATTGCCAATTGTGCTAAGTCCTTGTCCGAAACAATCCTTGTTTCGGTAGCCACTTCTTTCAACACTTCTTCAAGTCCTATCTTCTCCGGCTACTTCCCTTGGAAGAATTTCTTGTAGAATTACCCATTGCCTTGGGCAGCCTTCCCCATAGCTACTTTTCAATTTACACGGGTTCCCTTTTCCACTCAAACATGTGATCATAGCCACTTTAGCCACAATAAGGGATAGCCTTTTGCCCCTTATGTTGAAGACCTCCAGTGAGTTGTCCTAATAATCACCAATGAGTATATCTAACAGCGACCTGGAGATGATGATGGACTCACAATCATATACTGGGTAGAACCCAATCTCCACCAATATGGCCTTGCATCCCGGACGTGAATCTATAAGGTCTTTTGATAGACGCAGTTCAGTGGGGAAACTATTTGTTCCCAGACCTGGTCTTCTCACGTTGATTCTCTTCTTCTTTTTCTCTTCTGCAACCTTCATTGATTCCGCCATTTGATGTAATACTCTAACTTTACGTATACAAAATTGGATAAATATATGTCAATTATAGGTCGTGACCATAATCAGTAGCCGCATCGATTCACATTATCCAACTAACTTCTATTTATACATTAAGTATATTTATCGTGTGATCGAATATATGCTACGAGGAACTCTTATACATGATATCATAATGGTTGAACATTGTGTTTCTAGCGTCTTATTGAACACACGATATATGACTCATCGTCTTTCTGACCCAATGATAGTCTGCTTCGATTGCCTATGTCGTGTGCTCTCATACACGCTAAATAAAAAATTATTTATACAAATATCCGAAATGCATTACCACGAAACTGCCACTGTTGTTCTTCGAGCTGGATTAATTACTTGTTCAGCTGCTGCTTTTCTACAAACTTTACTCCTTTATTGGATTTAAAAAAAAACACAAATGTATAGGCAGTTAAATAAAGGACGAAAACTGAAAAAGAGTTTATGAAGAAGCCATTGGTGTATTGATTTATCTCAATTAGCACAATATAGAATGCCCAAGAAAAGAATGTTAAAAGAATCTTGGAAATTTTTTTTGATTCATTTATGTGAATAATGAATGGTTCAGATTGAAGATAAAAACCATTGAGATCAACTAATAGTGGGGCAATAAAATGCAGCTACTGATGTAAAACAAGATAGAAAATAGAACTGGTTGAGACATTTCCTCAAATAGTCCTTTCTAACGGCATTTCCTCAAATAGCCATTCCAACATATCAAATAAAAGGGCAAATTAGTCTTTTATATAATATCCTTCCATAAGTTAGTTGGACAACAACCTTTTAAAGGGTGGGTCTTTTGGTAATTATATAATAGGAAGGAATTATAAATAGGAAGGGGAAGAATCTATCCTCAATTTTTTGGATCACTGATATTTTTTCTTTAAGCTTATAGGCTGAGTTATCTTGTTGTCGATTTAACACTTTTTATTAGGATAATTCCTACTAAGACCTAGTGGTCAGCTATTTACCAATAGGTCCATAACAAAATTATATTACATATAATATTATAATTTTACTATTATCTATTTATGACAATAGTAAAATATGAATAACCAATGAGTCTTAGGGAGAGATTGAGTCGTATAGCGTCTCATTTATTATAGCTTAGTAAATTCATTAGGCTGTTTGTCCTTATTGGGAAGAACCCCTATTTTCTTTTGGTTCTATCTTGATTGAAATTAGGTGGATTCCTGATATATTTATCCTCTTTTTTGAAATGAATAGACCAGGCCTTGAGAGCCACAGTTTGTGAATTTGGGTTCTTTCTTTGTTGGTTTTACATCAACTACTATCAAAGCTTGGTTAGGGGAAGTCTTGCATTGAGGGTCCTAGTGATGGGTCTCCAATGCAACACATGATCTCACAAAGCATGTAGTAGATACTAAAACAAATGCAACAACTGAATTTAACTCTCTAGCACCTCCAAAACTTGGACCCAAGTCAAGACAGGTCGAGCATCCACATGCACACCAACTGTTCGAGGTTATCCCGAGCCTGCGGTTGCTACCATTTATTCTAGTGAAGAGGAGTTAGAGGCGCACCCACACCCTATCCTAGGTGAGAATCAACCCATCCAAAATTTTAGACCCAAATTGGAGCTACCCTCTTTCAATGGGTGGTCAACTATTGAGGAATTTATGAATTGATGCAAGAGGTTGACATTTTGTAACATCCCATATTTTTTAAAGAAAATTATTTAAATTTGATTATGTTTTGGTCATAGGTAATTCACCGATGCACCGATGGACTTGCTGATGGAACTTAAAAAATTTTGGTCGGTAGACTCATCGATGTGTCGACGGAGCTGCAAATGGTAACTGCATGCATGTAGTTATGCTGGAATATGAGGCAGTCAATCAATTTTAGATTTTATGAGAAGTTATAATAGTATTTAAAGATTAGAAATGGAATGAGAAGGGGGAGGACAAGTCCAAAAGGAATACTCACCACCGAAGAAGAGAGCAGTGGATGACTAGGAGTGAGGGGAACATCAGAGAATTGAGTAACGCTCACATTTTAAGATTGAATGTCTTTCTAAACTTAAAATCTAATCAAATTGATAGAGTTTTGGATTTTATTCGTGATCTTCATAACTTGTGTTGATTATTTGTCGAACTCGAGTGAAGTTCAAGTGTTTTTAATATATTTTGGGTCAATTCATGGTTTATACTATGTTAAGGAGTAAAACTATAGATTGGTACATTGATTTCTCCATTTATAAGATATGTTTGATGAATATATAAATATATATGGCTTTTCGAAACAAAAAAGAGCATCTATGCATGATGCTGATCGTTGGTGAAGTTACTCACATGTTAGTGGTGACACTGATGAAAGGAAGAAGATGAACAACATTCATCCATGCATACATTGCAGGTATGTAGTTTTTAGTCATCGGAAGTGTGAATTACGCATTGATGAGGCGTCGGTGAGAATGACACTAGTGTTGTTCCGCTGTTGGTGGATTAACAACTAGTACCTAAGTACCTTATTTATCTAATTTATTCCCTTATATAGTAAATTTGGGTGTGAAACCTATTTAAATAAAAAGTAAACTTCGAGCCGGTTGTAGCGATACCAAGAACGTGAAAATTAAAGGTTGAATGAGTGAGATACAAAAATTTTTGAAAGATTTATTTTGAATTTATTCCGAATTTTGAATTGTGAGCTTGTACACATGTGGGACCCAATTGTTATTTGCGTTTAATTATTAATTACGAATATTTATTTATTTAATTAATTATTTTTGGTTTTAATCTAAAAGACCTAATTGAATTGACAAAATAGATTACTTGGGAAGTTTAAGTGGATAGGAATTTAGATTAGGGAAAAATTCCCATAGTCCTAGCTTAGGAGGGAATTACCAGTTATAAAAT
Organism: Saururus chinensis; assembly: GCA_035235625.1. Taxonomy (NCBI): domain Eukaryota; kingdom Viridiplantae; phylum Streptophyta; class Magnoliopsida; order Piperales; family Saururaceae; genus Saururus; species Saururus chinensis. The sequence goes on from CP141148.1 coordinate 38,433,827, forward strand.
AGAGGAGATCGGGTTAATAGTGGGAGAAGTACCAAAATAGAAAGAGAAGAGAAAGAGACTCAGCTGAACAAAGTCATGCATAGAGGGCAAAACATATTGATGCTCAGTTGCAAAGTGCTGTAACGGCTACAGTCTGTGGTTACGCCTTTCATATTCTACTGAGCAATAGGTAAGATGATTGTGTTTTTTTTTACACGAGTCTTCTTGCTATGTATTGAATGAGGACGTTCTAGTACTGGATTCCTGTTCAGTGACATTCTTCCCTATGTGCCATGTTTGTTTTCCCTCACAACATGTTGTGCTACAATTATTTTATATGTAAAATGTTTGATAGATATGGCTGTTCTTTGTAACCAGTAAATTGACTTTGGTTTCTTTTCATACTAGAGTTAGAAGTACATTGATTTATTGTAGAAATTATGTCAAAAGTTGCAGATATAAGTTCATTATCTTTTCATGTTCATGAAGTTCATTTTATTCTAGTTTATAAGATAAAAATGAAACTATTAATTCAGTTAGAACTGGACACATGTTATATTTGGAGTTGGGTAGTCTGCTTCCTCCCATAGTTTATAAAATACCAAAAATTAGAGGTTTGCTTGTGCCTGGTATCAGGGATTTGAATTGATCTTTTCTGTGTCATCGGAGGACCTCTTTGTTGTTACTGAAGGTGGTATGTGATCGTCTTCGTGGCCATGACCGTTGGATGTCTATCCCCACCCTCTCACCTTTCCTGTCCATGACAGAGCACCGGGTGCACTGTTCTGGATGTTCTGAAGGCTGAAGACGACAGGCTGGTTCTGGATATAATTTACAGACCGGCTTAATAAAGATATAAAATGATGAAATCACACATCTAGACCCGATTCACACTTATATAATGTTTAATAAAATATGATAAAATTATTGTAGTTTCCTATAATCCTAATGAAAATCCATACCAAATTTTAAATTAAAACAAAATCAAATTTTTTAAATTACATTTTTATCCTTAATGATGAATTTTAACTTCCCCATTGAACCGGTCTTGACATGGGAATATATTAATAAAATTATTTTACCAATTTTTATATATCTATATTACTCTCTTAAGAATATATGATTTACATATCAGATGTAATGGAGTTGCCGATAAATCATAAAAATTCCGACAGTAGCCTTAGGTTTGGGCCTATTTAGTTATATTTATTATTTTGGTTTAATGCTTAAGTGATAAATTAAGACTATTGATTAATTAACAATAAATTTAGAAATCCTTTACCCTAATTTGTAGCTATAGAAATTACTAAATGTCTTCAATAATATAAAATTAATCATAATACCCTCATTAGGAGATTGTGGTTATGAGCATTGAACTCATTATCTTGGGAGGCATAATAAACTCTTACTACGTAATAATATGAACTAAAGTCTCAACTTTATAATTATATCATAGATAAACCTAGGCTAACTAAGAACATTTTGAGATCTCACAAATATTTAGTTAGGGATCGGGTGAGTACGATTATAGGGATTTAATTTTCATCTTTGTCATTTGTTATGATTAAATTATGTTTATGATCTGGATCATGTATACACATTGATTTGAGATGTTTAACATTAGAACCTCATGACTATAGATTTACAAATCATGCTCACATTATGTAGTTGATAATAATAATTCTTTATACCACACGCATGAGAATATGTTTCATAGTCATTATATTGAAGGTGCTTTATGTTACACATAACTCATGATTAGGATCATATGGTTCATGTTATCCTGTTTATTGTGATGAATGCATATATTTGTTTGAGAAATTGAGCCTATCTTGCACATGCACCTTGGGTGATTATGCAGTATGTTGAGTCTTAATTTGATAGAATAATTGCAATTTATACTTATGGCTAATGAATCCTCATTTCTAATTAGAAATTCCTTGATCTAGAGAGCAAATTAAAGAGATTCTATGCTATTTAGAGGTAAGGGTTTTTCATTTTGAGATTGATTGATTACATTAACACCTTGTTTAATGTAGTTAAACATGTTTTTGATGAAGAATGGATTATATATAATTTTTACAGATTTATCTTTATATTTTTTGATGCTCTTTTGCACATAATAGGTTATGTATAATTGAGGTACATTAGGGTTTCTTATATATGTACATGTCTAAGGTTAATTTAGTGAATCCATATTACATGCATGTCTTAGCATATAAGATCTTATTTATTGAATTATGTCTTACAAGAAGTAGCATGATTGATTAGGGTTGTACATGTAAACATGTTTATAATTCATTGCATCATGAAAATGATTTGTAAACTATGGATTAATTGTGGTTAGTCGAGGTTTTCTATGGTTGCCGGATTAGCCATATCATAGGGTTATCAAATTGATTTTATGTTCAAAAGGGCAGGTTTTTGCAACCCCGAGTTGAGATGATATATGTTTATATTATTGAGAATTTAAGTGTTGGAGTCCAGGATGATATTGTCTGTGTGCACCGGCTTGACCGAGTATTATTTTAGCATCTCCGGTTTAGAATGCTAGGTTCATGTATCAAGTGACAGGTAAAAATATTTTTCAATACTATGTTTTCATCATATTGAGACTTATTTTTGATGTAATTCTAAAATTAAATTATACCAAATTGTTGTATAAGACTTTTGGATGAAACTTTTGAGATTTATTTACACAGGTTTTGTGTAAGGATATGCTATGAATATTGACATGTGTTTTAGGGTGTTAATGTAAGTTTTCAAAACCTTAATGGGTTTATGCTCACCATTGTTTGTTTTGGGAATCCTTCAGGACCCCCTTGTATGATGGAGTCACACAGGTGCTTAGGATGACCAAAATGAAGGAACTTTAAGGGTCTATTTGGATTGGTGGAAAGCGGGGGGAAAGAAAGGAATCTTCTTAAAATCTCCCAGTTTCCACTGTTTGGTGCAACGGGGAAAGAGAAACTAAAGTGAAAAGTGAGAGAAAATGGATGAAAATTTGGCCCAAAAATTTTCCACCCATCAACCCATGGATTTTGGGAGAAAATCATTGTACTAAACACTTATGTCTTACTGCTACTACCACCACCACTGCCATCGTTGCCGCCACCGTCACCGCTATTGTCGCCGCCGCCACCGATGCCACCGCCACCACCACCATCACCGCCGCCACCACTACTATATCTACCACCACCTCTACTACCGCCACCACCACCACCACCACCACCACCCACCACCATTGCCGCCACCGCCGCTGCCACCAACACTACCGCTACCACCACTACCGCCGCTGCCGCTGCCGCCGCCACCACCACTACTACTGCCACTGCCGCCGCCACCACTATCTCTGTCACCGCCGCCACCGCCACCACTGTCGTTGCCACCGCTGCCGCCACCACTACCATTGACACCACCGCTGCCACCACCACCATTACCACCACCATCTCTACCACCGCCACCACCACTACCGCCGCCGCCACCACCACTACCATCGTCACTGCCACCACCACAATTGTTGCCGCCACAACCACTACCACTGTCACCGCCACTACCACCACCACTGCCGCTACCACCACTGTCACTGTCAATTTTCTCTAACATCATTTGTGTAACCAAACAGTGGACAATATTTAGGAATCTCCTAGTTTCTCTTTCACCTGGATTCACTTTCTCTTTCTCTTTCCCTTTCTCCCGATTTCCACCAATCCAAACAGACCCTAAGAAACTTCATATTATATTATTCTCATTGCATTTTCAGTTATGGTAGATTTTGTAATGTCCCTAATTTTTCTATGATTTTTTGTGATTTTCTTGATCATTTTTGGTGGGAAAATATGGTATTTTATTATATTTGACCTCAATATTATACCCGTAGAGTCGGGTGTGGGGCTTAGTCGTAGGCTGTGGGCCTCACCGCACACTTTCTGTGCAAATTTTGGAGGTACGACGTGTAAATAGGAGGTTAACACGTGTTGAGGACATAAAAGAAAAAAAAAGATATATAAATATGGAATGAATCGACACATTCCAGAAGGTCCAGGATGCCTAGAAATATTCTAGATGTCCAGTAAGAATGAGAGAAACCCAAGAGAGTTTCCAGTTGCTCCACCGTCCCTCCTCTGTCATCAGACTCCGCCGATTCTTGCTGGGATCCACTTTGCCTTACCACTACGAGTCCATTGGTACAGACTATGACCACCATCATGTCCTCCTTGCTCTTCAATGAGGTACCATTTATTTTCTCGATTTTTCTCACCTTCCAAATTTGTTTTTGGACCATAGAAGGGCGATTTTGTTGTCTCCCTCAACTAGACTTATCTTCAACCGGCCTATGCTTTGCCCCTATTGTCCTATTTTGCCCTTATGCTTGATTTGGGTCTTACCCGTATGACCCTCCATGGTTGTTTTGCCATTATGATGCCAGTAGTCGCCGATTAGTCTATGGCCGGCATTGGGTCATCCTAGTTTCACCGTGGCCTTTACTCCACCACTTCTCAACCTTGAGATATCCCTTTGCGCTCTGCCATGATTGATGCGCAGCCGCCCATACCACATGTGTTGGTTGTGGGTGGCAAACAGTGATGTTGCTGCTTCAGTTGGCCATCACTTCTTGGCCTTAGTGCTGATGGTCTTGTGGGCCTAGAGTGGCTTTTAGAACCACTGATAGCCCTCTCCCCCTCCCCTTTGGTCGTGTGTGCATGTGGCCATGCGTGCATTTTAGGGCTTTGGTACTGCTTTTGCACCGCCTATCAGATAATTTTTCCATCGACTGGATTGACCATCAGAGCCCTCCTCCACCTCTCCTCCACCTCTCCTCCGTCCTTGAGCATCACCCCATGCCCTTATGTGGGCCCTTGTGAACGTGAAATCGATGTCGTTGGGTGTTGTCCACAACCAATTTTAACATCTTGCAGCTAGCCGAGTACTTCTCAGCCGCCAGCCGATCCAGTTAGTCCATCTCGACTGTTGGTCGCACTTGCCCTTTCTATTGTCACAACCTTTCTCCCTGCCGCCCTTAGTGCACCATCATGGATCATGGATTTTGCCGTATTGATTTGTGTCATCCCGTTTGACCGTGAGTACATTCGATGCTTCTTAAATCCTTGAGACAACAATGCTCTCAACTTGGCAATGCTTTTAGCTGCCAACTCCGCCGCCGCCGCCATGTGCTCGCCATCAAATGTCATGGATTATGAGGTAGGGGAGTTTTGAACTTGTAATTTCATGATAGCATGCTTTGAATGTGTAGCAAGATGCTAGGATTGTATGATTCAATGCTTTGGATGTTAAATCATAATCCATTTGCATGATGTAAGAGGATAAATTATGCCATGTTGAAATGCATATGACATGCATGTGAGCTTTAAGTATGGTTGATGTATGTGTGTGCTAGTGATGGCTAGCAAGTATGTTGGTAAGCAACATATGTGGAATATGTATATGCTAGTGATGGCTAGCAAGTATGTTGGTAAGCTACATGTGTGGATTATGTATGTGCTAGTGATGGCTAGCGAGTATGTTGGTAAGCTATATATAGAATTGCATGTATAAAAGTATGTATGATGGACATACACATCTATGATGGCTATACGTTTGTGCAATGGATATGTGTTTGTGTGTGAGCAGAAGTATGGGTGATGGACAATTTGAGGTGACAGAGGGTTTTGTATGGAGTTGAATGTGGATGTGTAAGTGTATGATAGAAGATAGAGCTTGTAAGTTTGATGGGCGAGGATTGGAAGGGATCGGTTTGGATTGGAGAGTATATTGGGGAATTGTTAGATAATAAGAGTGTTGCATAATTGTACAAATATAACGTACATATTATGAAGTGAAAAGTAAGCAAATAAGTGAGGTATTAGTAAGAGGGTGATAACTATGGTTGGCTCTACGGAACTCAGTTTGATGACTTTTGAGTAAGATGTTGTCTACCTCGTGTTCCAATTGTGCGTAACCCAAAGGATTAGGGGTAATTATATAATTTTAGTTATATTTTAAGGGGTTTCAAGGGATGGAATCATAGTAGAGCTCGAAGTAACGAGTGTAACCAACCAAAGAACAAGCGAAATAGAGGTCGGGAACGAAAGTTATGACCTTGGGAAACATGCCACATAGGCTGACCCTCTTAAAAAGTGCGAGATAACCTACTGTTGGTGTAATAACCCTAATTTCTAACACGATCTTCTTATATATTATGTTATTTATAATTTTCCTAAGTGTTGGTTAGAGCTCGTGGAGACAAGCGTAACAAGTCATAAAACGCAAAAATCGGAGGTTGGGAACAAAAGTTACGACCTCGGGAAAAATGTTCAACCGGCGGGACCCACTTTTGAAATTTAGGTAAAATGATTCTTAAGTGGTCTAGTCTCGTAGGGCTCATCAATACGAGCTCAACGGTACCTAGAACGCGCAAAACCGAGTTCGGAATAGGAAGTTACGATTTTTGGAATTTTTATGAAAAAAATAATAAAATAAAATATTTATTTCGGCACAGCGTGGCGCGGCGCGCGCCAAACGCGCACGTCGAACGCCCACATCACGCACATTGAATGCGTGATGGGCGGGTGTTCGCGGTGACAAACGCGCGTTCGTCATGCGCGCACCTCGTTTTGGCACGCCAGCCGCTTTCTGCGGCGGCACCGGCACCCACCGGAAAGCACCTCCTCCTCCCCATTTAAGCCCTTCTCCTGTCAGTTTTTCACCCACATCCGATTTTCATCCCCTTTCACTATTTTCACCATTCCCGACCCGTTTTAAGTCCGATTTTCACGTTCCAAGACCCGTTTCCTACTAATTCAAGGGTGCTCTACGCACCAGAAGTGTTATTTTTCAAGGTGACCCCTCTAAGACCTCAAAAAATGTGCCCCTTCCCTAATCTTCCCTTTTCATCTTTTTACTGTTTCTGGACCATTCCCAACCCTTTTTAACCCATTCCAAAGCCCTACCCTACTAAATCAAGGGCATTCTACGCGTTTGAGTGGTTATTATGCCGAAATTCTCGCTCGAAGGCTGATATCTTTAGGAGGAACTTTCTTTACTCTATGAGGAGATTTCGTTATATTTTGCACGTGTTATAGGTAGGTAGCTTTAAATTCTAATCATATGCTGAGATTTTTACTCGTTAAAGTTTTACTAAAAGTTTTCTGTTACTTTATGAAAACAAAAGCTCTGACTTTAAAATCATATCCTCTTTTCAAAAATTTCTTTGAGTTTTGGGCAATTGTGCCGTCTGGATAGTTCTCGGTTCTTCGGAGCTAAGAATTATTATGATTTTGGATACCGCCAAATTTGGCATCTGGCACGCACAGGATTGAGATGTCATGAGTAAATCCCTTCCTTTTTGTCTCGCGTCGCCCCATGGGCGTGGGTGTAAGTCGTCTGGTATCGCGACATTCTGTGATTGTGTTTTCAGATTTTTTGGATGATTTCAAAAGAAAAATGGCACGATATGTGCACGAAGCATATTCTTAGAACTTAATTCGACCTATTAAGTATGAATTTACTCACCTACCCTCAGACTCTGTAGGTGTTTCACTCGAATTTGAAGGAGTCAACGAAGGATTTCCTTAAATTACAGTCTTGTACTGCTGTTTTTGTACTTTATGTAAATTATTGTATTGACTAATGTACAAAGGCATGTGATGCCTAATTTTGGAAATCTTTGTATAATACAAAGTGTGTTGTAATTACTGTTTTAGTACACGGTGATCCTTGGCAATTGTAATTAAATTTTATTACGTTTTCAAAAATTATTTTCTTTTATTCAAAAATACGAGGGACGTTACAGTTGGTATCAGAGCCAAGGTTCTACTGTCTACTAAAAAGTAATTAAATTAGTCAATACAATTATTTATATTTTATCGTATGTTTTCCTATTTGAAATTTCTTAATGAATTTTTATGTGAAGCTAAAACAGATGTCGATGCTCAGGCATAAGACATATATGTCAAGCAATCTTTATCATTCTATTGCTTGTAAATTGCCGCTTCCAATGGAAGGAAGTTGTAGTAAGAGTATGTACAATGAGGGTAAGACACCCATCGAAATTTTGGACTCAGAAGATTCTGAAATCTTTTACACCCCTGGTTCACCCACAAATAGTGACGTGAACGAAATAATAGTTATCCCGGACTCGCCTACTCCAGGAGAAGAGTCTGAAGGAGATCCCTCCTTGGAAGTGGAAGAAAGTGAAAATCCTAACGAGGATAACCCTGAGTATGAAATGGATTTTGACCTGAACGAACTGCCCCCACCTGAGGTCGAATGGGTGAAAGAGCCAGGCGTCCAGCGTCTCCTCAAAGGGAAGGAAACCGGAAGGCATGGAATGCCCGAGCAGTGCACCTTTTGTAGACTTTTAACCCACTTTTTCTTTGAATGCCCTAAAGCTAGAACCTTTCCTCTCTAAAGTCTTGACTACTTAGACAAGAAGGTCTGTAAAAGTCTCGAGTAAATAGTTTCGTGGGAACAATTTTGATGTGTACTAAGAGTAGTTTTATTATGTAAATAGCTAACGTAACTTTTGAGTGATGTAATGACACTTCAAGGTTGTTATGAAGTAAGCTTGTTTTCTAAAGATCTTGATGTTACTAACCCATGTTTAGATGATGAACGTTAGTGGTAGCAATGCTCAACTGGCAAGTAGCTCAACTCCACCAGATGTTACTACGCCAGTCACTTTGACAACAGGAGATCCTATGATGCACTTCATGGACTTATTAATGTAAAGAATGACTCAAGGATTCCAATCGAATCATTTCAATCATTCGACTAAGGGAGATAATACCCACGGTGAAAAGGATAATTTGTTGGAGCGCTTTAAAAAGCTTGCACCAGCGTTTACGGGGGAAGACAGCCTTGAGGCCGCTGAAAGGTTGACCTTTGAAGTTGAACGGATTTTTAAAGCAATGAAGATCCCTGATGATCGTAAGGTGCCACTAGCCACTTTCTCTATGACTGGCGAAGCTGCTTTCTGGTGGCCTACAGCAGAAAGAAATTTCTTCACAGATGGTGATCATATTAAGTGGGAGGAATTTAAAGAAGTACTATACGATAAATATTTTCCTCCTCATGTCCAAGAAAGAAAGGAAAAGGAGTTTCTAGATCTACAACAAGGAGGGTTAACGGTGACACAATATGAGAATAAATTCGTACAATTACAACATTTTGCTCCAGATTATTGTACGACAGAATTAAAGAAAGCTCGAAAGTTCGTGAGGGGCCTAAATAATGGATTAAGAGGAAGAATTATTGGCCATCAACCCATGACTTTTGCCAAAGAGGTTGAACTAGCCTCTATCCTAGAACAAGATTAGATGGAATTTGTGGTCAGACGTAAGGACTGAGGACAAAATAATAGTTTCCAACCCAATGAGAGGAAAAGGAGGCTTACGTTTAACAATTAGAATAATCGTAAGTTTCAAAAGCCCTCAAAATCACCTTCATAGCCAAGGGGAGAAAGGAAGCTAGAAAAATGTCCTTAGTGCAGTAAAATCCATCCTCCTGGATTGTGTTATCGTACCGAAAGAAAGTGCTTTTTCTGTGGTGAACAAGGCCATCAGATTAGAGACTGCCCAAAGAGGAAAACGCAAGAAGAATCCAAATCGGAGCAGAAACTAAAAGCTCAAGGGTGGGTCTTCGCAATTACCGCTGAGGAAGCTCAAGAGTCGACTGCAGTCATTCAAGGTACACTTCTGGTCTTGGATAAATTAGCAAAAATCTTGATAGATTCAGGGTCGACACATTCTTTCATATCGTTCAATTTTGCTTCAAGTCTTGGCTATCCTATTTTAAATTTAGGATGTCTTAGAAGTGTCCACCCCGTTGGGAAAAACGTTTCTAGCCCATAAATTTCTTCAGGTAATACCTATTTCCTTAGAGAAATGCCAGTGGGAGGCCAACCTTATTCTCCTAAATATGACCGACTTCGACGTCATATTAGGTATGGATTGGTTAGCCGATAACAGGGCATTAGTGGACTGTAAACAGAAGAAGGTGATCTTTGAACGAGGCGAAAGGAGTTTTACTTTTTATGGGCTTAAGGATCATTCCAAGCTATGTATCATCTTGGCAGTCAAAGCTCGTCGGCTTTTAAGTAAAGGATGTCAGGCTTATCTTGTTAGTATGGAAACTAGTGAGACTACTACGTTTAACTTGAAGAGTATTGAAGTAGTACAAGATTTCGCTGATGTTTTTCCTGATGATCTCTCCGGTCTGCCACCGAAAAGAGAGATAGATTTTTCTATTGAGTTGATGCCAGGAACAAGCCCTATCTCTAAAGCACCTTACCACATGGCTCCTGCGGAGTTAAAAGAGTTAAAAAGTCAATTGTAGGAATTGCTTGAGAAATGATTCATACGACCTAGTGTCTCTCCTTGGGGAGCACCGGTCTTATTTGTGAAAAAGAAAGACGGGTCGTTAAGGTTGTGCATTGACTACCGACTTCTCAATGCTATCACTGTAAAGAACAAGTATCCCTTGCCTCGTATTGATGACTTGTTCGATCAATTGCAGATGGCCAAAGTTTTCTCCAAAATAGATCTACGGTCAGGTTATCATCAGCTAAGGATACGAGATGGGGATATCTCTAAGACAGCTTTCCGTACCCGGTATGGCCACTTTGAGTTTTTAGTGATGCCATTTGGTTTAACAAATGCCCCGGTCGCCTTCATGGATCTCATGAATAGAGTTTTTTGGCCCTTTTTAGACAAGTTTGTAATCGTGTTCGTCGATGACATCCTCATCTACTCTAGCAGCTTAGAAGATCACCAAGTGCATTTACAAGTAGTTCTGCAAACATTAAGGGATCATAAGCTATACGCCAAGTTTAGCAAGTGCGAATTTTGGATGGAACAAGTGGTGTTCTAAGGACACGTCGTTTCAAAGAACGGAGTATCGGTGGACCCAACCAAGATTGAAGCTGTCATCAAATGGGAAAGGCCAAAAATAGTAACGGAAATTTGGAGCTTCTTAGGCCTTGCGGCTTATTACCGAAGATTCATCCATGGATTTTCAAGTATTGCCCTGCCCCTGACAAAATTGACAAGGAAAGGAGTTAAGTTTGTTTGGGATGAAACTTGTGAACGAAGTTTCCAAGAACTAAAGGAAAAATTAACAACTGCACCCATTCTGGCATTGCCAACTGGCAGTGGGGGTTTTGTTGTGTACAGCGATGCTTCTAAAAGAGGATTAGGATGCGTACTAATGCAAGACAGAAAAGTGATGCATACGCTTCACGACAATTAAAGAAATATGAAGGTAACTACCCTGCTCATGATTTGGAGTTAGATATAAGGACCCTCATCTCTAAACCGGTTTTGGTTTTGTTTAATTATTGGTTATCGTGAGATTTACACGTTTTGTGATCTAGTCGTTGATTTCGTGAATAAATAGTGTTTAAGATAGTTTTAACCAAAATTAACTTTAAGATTAGTGGTTTTAAGTGATTTTAAATCAAATGTGATTTTCTGGAATTTTTTTGAATTTTTACTATTTTTTCAAAAATTAGGGTTTTGGCGGGACCCCCTGTGGGCCCCACAGTCAAAAATTTGATTTTTGGGTCAAATGAACCTAGACATCTACTTAAGGTCATACAAAAATTTTCAGAATTTGATTAAGCTTAATTAGTGCTTAAATTTATAAAATACCCATGTTTAGCCTACTTTTCCTATTTACACCCCAAAACTTACCTATGCATACCCCAACCCTTACTATAAAAGGGAAAACCTAAGCCATTTCCATTTTTGGGAATAGGCTAAGGAAGGAGGTCTGGCCTAATCCCCACTTAGGCCCGAATTAGAAGCCGATTAAGGTAAGCCTACTCTAATCAAGCATTAAACCTAGCTTTCTTCCTAATCTCTTCCAAATCTACTATTTTCCCCATGTTTCAATTTGTTTTTAGACCTCAAAAGCTATTGATTTGTGTTTTACTACAAACCCTAGCTTTCAAAATTCGATTTTTACAACCAACAAGCCCTAGATCTAAGATTTAATTAAGGGTTTCTTTGGTAAATCAATTTGTAATGGAGTTTAATTCAAACTCAATGTGTTTTCAAGGATTTCAAGAAGGGTGACTCTCCAATCTGAGCTTAATCAAGTGCTGAGGTAATGGGTCTTCGAAATCTCAGTTTATCCATGGTAACATTCTTGATTTTTGGCTTATTTCGAATGGAGATTACTTGATTTGGAGTGTTAATGGTAAGATTAGAAAATGGAATTATTTAATCCTGATTTCTTAGGGTTTTGCATTATTATGATATGGTTTGATATTCTGGAAGTCATGAAGGACTTTTGATGATGATTAGGGTGTTAGATGTGGATTTGAAGTGTTATCAATGGTGTTTCGGTTTGGATATGCGAAATGAAGAAGATGACCAGTTCTACCTTATTGGCGTTTGAGCGGCCCTTCTGGGCGTTCAAACGGCAACACTATCAGAACCACAGTTTTCCAGTTCAGCCGATCGAACGGCCTGCTAGGCGTTCGAACGGCCAAATTGTGAATTTCAAAATTTTGCTTTTAACCGATCGAACGGCTACACAGTAAATTGCATGTTGTGCATATGATGTTTATTTTGATGATTCCACTTTAGCTTGCCAATTTCATATGAATGTGAGGTGTTTTAAGATATATTATGCTACTGGAAATGCATGCTATTGAGTTTATGGAGTTGAGATATATGCTTAGAGATTGTGGAATAACTTATGTTTTGTGGCATGATGTTGGAATTGTCATCTTGAAATTATGAATGGTTGATTCCCTTTTATTAAACATATCTTCAGTAGAACTACAACCTATTATTGGACTGATTTGTCATGATAGAATGTAGTTAGTTGATGTGTGGATGTTGGTGAATGCCATGACTCAAGGATGAAATGAATAATCTTATATGTGTTTAGCCTTTGTGGTTGAGTTTTCATTTGAGTTATAATTTCAATGATTTTCTTTTATGATTTCTGCTGGAATTCATGTTTAGATGGTAATTCACATGTGTAGTGTGGTAGTGAGTTTATTTTCAAGCATGTTGACATGCATTGTGTGAAATGCTTCCACTAGTTGCACACACACATGTGGGGGTTAAATGATGATGTTGAAGCTTGATATTGTGATTATGAATGATGCATTAGAGGCTGGTGAGAGCACTTATCATGGATTAGGATTCATGTATGCTTTGCCCATGTATGTACCTTGCTGCATGCAACATGAAAATGGATTTCCAATTGAGGCTTCATCGTGGTTAAGCGAATTTGACCGATTGGATGCAATGTGATGAAATTGTGTGCCAGATTGATTGGTCATGGATTAATCGCATGTTGATTGGTCCAAAAGGACATATTTTGATTTGAGTTCCTGGGTGGAACGAGTGTACTCCCCGGGTTGAGTCTAATTGAATGGGATTATGTGGGGACGAGTTGTGTACTTGTGTTGCGGATTGTGAGAATGTTATTATGAGTGTCATCTGGACCTTGAGAATCCAGTGTGGTATGCTGTGTGCACCCCACTACCACATGTTCTAGGGTTCTCTGTGTGAGAACTCGGGCTCTTCCCTCCGCAGGAGATGTCCCTCGGCGAACACCCCTGCTCTAGATTCTCTGTGTGAGAATGGGACATCCTTGGCCATGATCGTCCAGGGTGAGCAGCATTTGAGATTGACAACCCCGATCTTTCTTGAATTCTTGTGTAGAATTTTAGACCATGACACGCCTTCGTGGCCTTGTTTATGTCCTGTCTGTGTGACACCAACGTGTGATTACTCCTTGATGGAGGTTGTTATGATGTGATGCATGTGGGAATATGTATGTTAGAGATACATCCATGTAGGTTGAGTATGATGTGATGCATGTGGAATACGTATGTTAGAGATACATTCATGCAGGTTTATTTTGATATAATGCATGTGGAATATGTATGTTAGAGATACATCCATGCAGGTTGAGTATGATGTGATGTATGTGGAATATGTATGTTAGAGATACATCCATGTAGGTTGAATTTGATGTGATGCATGATGGAACGTGTATGTTAGAGGTACATTCATGCAGGGTGTTATGATGAGAATGAAATTATGTGGTTTATGCACTATGATGCAGTTTTAGGTGATGTGTATGCATGATCAGAAAATGATGCACCATGTTAATCTTCGATCTGAATGATTATATTGCTATGCTATCGTGTTTTCGATGTTGATAGTGATATTAAAAACCATTGCTGAGTTTGTTAAACTCACCCCTCTTTCTTGTGTTTTGATTTGGGGCTGCGTGGTGCGACACGCAGACGGACAGGATCTCCTCTTTGAGGAAAGGTCGGAGATGGCTTGGATGTGATCGTGGAGATCGTTGTGTGACTTAGTTCATTTGATTTTATGCTTATGTTTAGAACCTTTGTGTAGGGTTCTTTGTTTTGGATTTATGTCATATGTTACAGCTATGTTTGCTTAAGTCTTATTTTGAGCCAGTGTGGGCTATATTTGACTAAGTATGTGGGTTTGAGATTTGTTGTTTACTTTGTGATAAACAACTCTCTTTTCTTTCCTTTTTTATTTACTCTTGCTCAAAGGATTGTGCATACTCCATAATTCTGTTAATCGCCCGTGGTTAGGGTTAAGTCTTCCGCTAAGTCATTTCTCAATTTCTCCTTCGTCGCCCCCGCGCGCTTGACTGGCCCTTGGACTGGGTTTGGCTCGGGTCAGGCATCGCCGGGACATGACATTAGCAGCGGTAGTTTTTGCTTTAAAATTTTGGAGGCACTATCTATATGGGGAAATGTTTGAAGTTTTCACCGATCACCAAAGTTTAAAGTACATCTTTTCCCAAAGTGATCTTAACATGAGGCAAAGATGGTGGATCGAATATCTTAAGGATTATGACTTTTCTATCAAGTATCATCCTGGAAAAGCCAACGTAGTAGTTGATGCTTTAAGTCGCAAATCTGGGGGATTGGCTTTCATGCTTATTAAGGAGTGGAAACTGTTGGAAGAAACAATAGGTTGTCAACCTGAATTATAGCCTGGAAATAAGAAATCTTTTATTGCCAGCCTAGAAATAAAATCAGTACTAGTTGAGCGTATTCTTGAAGGTCAGAAAGGTAATAAAGAAGTGCAAGCTCTGCTCGAAAGATCTGACTTCACCCAAGGCTCTGATGGAAGTGCATGATTTCGAGGACGGTTGGTAATACCCAAAATTCTTGAGTTAAGGGAAGACCTATTACATGAAGCACATCGTTCTCGATATACCATCCACCCAGGAGGAACGAAGATGTATCAAGATTTAAAAAAGAGTTTTTGGTGGAATGGAATGAAAAAAGATATAGGAGAATATATTTCGAGATGCTTAACTTGTCAGCAAGTTAAAGCCGAACACCAAAAACCTTCAGGGTACCTGCAAACGATTGAAATCCCCGAGTGGAAGTGGGAACACATTACTATGAATTTCATCTCGGCACTACCCAGAACTTCACAAGGCCATGAATCCATTTGGGTGATCGTGGATTGACTCACAAAGAGTGCACACTTTCTTCCATTAAGCAAGAAGCAATCCTTAAGTTCGTTGGCAAAATTATACGTGAAGGAAATTGTGAGTCGGCATGGGATACCACTATCAATCATCTCAGATCGGGATAGTCGATTTACCTCCAAGTTTTGGCAAGGATTTCAAGAAGAATTGGGTACAAATCTTAAGTTCAGCACTGCTTTCCACCCACAGATGGATGGTCAATCAGAAAGAACTATCCAAACTTTGGAAGATATGTTGCGCGCTTGCACAATGGATTGGAAGGGTAACTGGGACGAACATTTACCGTTGGTCAAGTTCGCCTACAACAACAACTTTCATAGCAGTATAGGTATGGCACCTTATGAGGCATTGTACGGATGACCTTGTCGATCACCGACATGTTGGAATGAAGTAGGAGAACGAAGATTGATTAAGTCTGAACTTTTGCAACAATGTGCAGATAAAGTGAAACTTGTCAAGTGTCGTCTAATGGCATCCCAGAGTCGTCAAAAGAGTTATGCAGACCAGAGACGGAAGGATATTGACTTTTGTGTGGGAGACCATGTATTACTAAAAGTTTGGCCAACCCGAGGAGTCATGAGATTTGGAATTAAAGGCAAACTAAATCCTCGCTTCGTAGGACCGTTTGAAATTTTGGACAAAGTAGGAGCTGTGGCTTAAGATTAGCCTTGCCTCCACAACTCAGCAATGTCCATGACGTATTTCACGTGTCCATGCTTAGGAAACACGTCCGAGACTCCTCTCATGTTCTTGATCAGAGTTTAATTACTCTCAAGCCCGACCTATCATTAGAAGAAAAGCCACTTAAAATTTTGGATCACAAGGAACAGACCTTGAGGACTAAAAGGATCCCCTTAGTCAAAGTGCTATGGCAGTACCATTCCTCGGAAGAAGCCACTTGGGAGCTGGAGAGCGAAATGCAAAAGAAGTACCCTGAGTTATTCATTTAGTGAATAATTCAAATTTCGAGGACGAAATTTCTCTAAGGGGGTAGATTGTAATAACCCTAATTTTGAACACGATCTTCTTATATATTTTGTTAGTTATAATTTTTCTAAGTGTTGGTTAGAGCTCGTGGAGACGAGCGTAACAAGTCATAAAAAGCAAAAATCGGAGGTCAGGAACAAAAGTTATGACCTCGGGAAATGTGTTCAACCGGCGGGACCCACTTTTGAAATTTGGGTAAAATGATTCTTAAGTGGTCTAGTCTCATAGGGCTCATCAATACGAGCTCAACAGTACCTAGAACGTGCAAAACCGAGTTCGGAATAGGAAGTTACGATTTTTGGAATTTTTATGAAAAAAAATAATAAAATAAAATATTTATTTTGGCTCAGCGTGGCGCCCGCCGAACGCACATTTGCAGTGAGGAACATGTGTTCATCACGCGCACACCTCATTTTGGCATGCCAGTGGGCGCCAGCCGCTTTCTACGGCGGCGCCGGCGCCCGCCGGAAAACACCTCCTCCTCCCTTATTTAAGCCCTTCTCCGACCAGTTTTTCACCCACATCCGATTTTCATCCTCTTTCACTGTTTTCACCATTCCCAACCCGTTTTAAGTCCGATTTTCACGTTCCAAGACCCATTTCCTACTAATTCAAGGGTGCTCTACGTACCGGAAGTGTTATTTTCTCAAGTCGACCCCTCTAAGACCTCAAAAAAAGTGCCCCTTCCCTAATCTTCCATTTTCATCTTTTTACTGTTTTTGGACCATTCCCAACCCTTTTTAACCCGTTCCAAAGCCCTACCCTACTAAATCAAGGGCATTCTACGCGTTGGAGTGGTTATTATGCCGAAATTCTCGCTCGAAGGCTGATATCTTAAGGAGGGACTTTCTTTACTCTACGAGGAGATTTCATTATATTTTGCACGTGTTATAGGTAGGAAGCTTTAAATTCTAATCGTATGCCGAGATTTTTACTCGTTAAAGTTTTACTAAAATTTTTCTGTTACTTTATGAAAACAAAAGCTCTGACTTTAAAATCATCTCCTCTTTTCGAAAATTCTCCGAGTTTTGGGCAATCATGCCGTCTGGATAGTTCTCGGTTCTTCGGAGCTAAGAATTATTATGATTTTGGATACCGCCAAATTTGGCATCTGTCGTGCATAGGATTGGGATGTCATGGGTAAATCCCTTCCTTTCTGTCTCGCGTCGCCCCATGGGTGCGGGTGTAAGTCGTCTAGTATCGCGACATTCTGTGATTGTGTTTTCATATTTTCTGGATTATTTCAAAAGAAAAATGGCACGATATGTGCACAAAGCATATTCTTAGAACTTAATTCAACCTATTGAGTATGAATTTACTCACCTACCCTTAGACTCTGCAGGTGTTTCACTCGAATCTGAAGGAGTCAACGAAGGATTTCCTTAAATTACAGTCTTGTACT
Source organism: Saururus chinensis (assembly GCA_035235625.1). Lineage (NCBI taxonomy): Eukaryota > Viridiplantae > Streptophyta > Magnoliopsida > Piperales > Saururaceae > Saururus > Saururus chinensis. The sequence continues at coordinate 38,451,705 of CP141148.1, forward strand.
GCTATTTTTGTACTTTATGTAAATTATTGTATTGACTAATGTACAAAGGCATGTGATGCCTAATTTTGGAAATCTTTGTATAATACAAAGTGTGTTGTAATTACTGTTTTAGTATACGGTGATCCTTGGCAATTGTAATTAAATTTTGTTACGTTTTCAAAAATTGTTTTCTTTTATTCGAAAATACGAGGGACGTTACAGTTGGACCCCTAACTTGTCCGATAGGAAGAGGGGGTGGCTACCACCTTACTTGGCAGTGAACGACCAAGTTTGCTTGGGCAACAGACTACCTAGGTAGCCCTTTGGGCACAGACGGATGCTGGAGCAGCGTGAGAGGTGTTCTGGATGGACTACTCGCCTTGCGGAGCAAGCTGAGGAGGATTCCTTGTGCGGGTGGGACTCTAGCAGTGAAGTTAGGTTCTACTTGGACTTAGGGACGGACTCCTAAGGTGGACAAGATTCACTTATGCAGGACAGTTGCACTCCTTGCTCGAGTAGGAGTCAAGGCAACAAGTTCCCTGGACGGATCGGACTCTTGGAGGCAGCATGGCACTGGATTCCTAGTCAAACACGAACTCCCTTAAGGTTTCCCTATTGTGGCTAGGGCGGACTGCTTGTTGGGCTGAGAGTTGGTCAGGGTGAGAACTCTTGTATGGGTGGGTTTTGTAACTCCTAGTAGCATAAGGATTGCCCTTTGGGATGAAGTCTATATAAGGGAGAGAGCAAGGGCGGCCATGGCTGATCAGAGAGTAGTTTTGTTCATGCACAATGAACCAGGGTGCTGAGAGGGAGCTTTCAGCCTGGTGAATCAGCCTTGCCCTCTCCCTGCCTTGTGTATTTTGACAGACAAAAATATAGCCTAGGCAGAGACCCTTGCACTAGGAAAACTTGTGTGTGTTTGTGTTGTTTGCTTGTGTTTCCCTTGCGCATACGAGTGGGAAGGGAAGAGAGTGGCTGCTGGTTGTGCGGCACAGCCAGGACATTACATGTGTGAATGATAGGCAAAGCTTCATGCCCGTGACAATTGGTTCCATTGTCGGGATACCCGAAGGAGGTGAAAGCTCTGTACGGTCTCTGCAAAGGAGTTGGCTGAAGGTTGTTGAGTCGCTGGGATACCCGGAAGAGGAGACTTCCTTGACGGGTTGTTGCTGAACAGGTTGGAGATCCCTGCTATGTGCTTACATTACCTTGACGAGTTGCTGGAAAATAGAGAGAGTTGATGGTAGGCTCGATGTTGTCTTCAATTGCCGAGATCAAGGTGAAGGTGGATGCGATGGCTGCTGCGAATGGGACATTGGTTGAAGTCCAAACCTCTCTACGCAACATCAATGAGCATTTAGCCCTCTTCGGTGTCCCTACTTGAAGTTGTACCACACCTTCACGAGTCTCAAGAAGATGGCAGTACGGTTGAAGGGGCAGCCCGTCTCACCACATTAGCGGCTGATGTGGCTGCGACGACAGATTACCTTAGGCAGCAAGTGCAAAAGGTAGAGGAGGAAGCGGTAGCAAAGATTAGTGAGCTAGTGGATGAAGTGGTGGTGCTGAAACAGGCAGTCATCAACACTCCATCCTGAGATGAGGGTGAGTCCACATCTCAGCAGGTTGCGAAGAAGGAAAATGTGCCTAAACTGAAGGCATATGTGGAGACGTGAGGTGCCAAGGAGCTTGGGGACTTCCTTTGGGATATGGAAAGCTACTTCACATTGGTCCATACTCAAGTGGGGAAGAAGGTTACCGTGGTAGTGATGTACCTTGAAGGGGATGTAAAGTTGTTGTGGTGGATGCGGTTGGAGGATGATGCAGCTGATGGTCGGCCAAAGATAGGGACATGGGATACATTCAAGAGGGAGTTGTAGGTGTAGTTCCTTCCCAAAAATGTGTCTTGGATGGTTTGAGAGGCATTGAAGAACCTCACGCATACGGGGGCAGTCTAGAACTACGTTAAGGAGTTTCAGTCACTGATTTTGGACATAATAAACATGAAGAAGGATGACAAGTTGTTCTACTTCATGGCGATCTTGCAAATGTGGGCTTAGAACGAGCTGAGATGGAGGGAAGTGGAGGACCTTCCTGCACTGATTGCAGCTGCTGATAGCTTGGCGGACTTCAAATAAACTCTCATTGAGCCAGCGAAGAAGAATAGGGAAGCGAAGTCATCCAACAATGCAATGGCCTGCACCGTACCAAAGTCTGTCCAAAGCAGAAAAGGTTGAATGCACTTGTTGTTGAAGAGGAGGAGGAATCCGAGCACAAGGAGATAGCCCGGTTGAGTCCTTTGCAGCAAATGGGATATATTTGGTTGCTGGAGTCCCCACTTGAGGGGGCAGCTTCAGGTCATTGAGGATTCGAAGGGAGGAGGGGAGCGGGCTCCCCAAGCCTTGTCTGATCGAAGCAACTAAGGGGCAGACTAATACAAATGTTTGCAGGATGATGAGAAGTGGGTGTTGCTCAAACCTGGTCGAAGGATGACTTAGGCTGGGAAGATGACTTGGTCATGGTGTGATGGGAAGTATTGGCTGCTTGCTTGACAAGTTTAGCAAGGTGGAAGGCTTAAGAGATTCAATCGGGACCTGGGAAGTCAGGGGCTTCGATGAAGGCGTCAAAGAATCAAGTGGGGGAGGCCGGTTAGACCCCTAACTTGTCGGATGGGAAAAGGGGGTGACTACCCCCTTACTTGGCAGCAGACAACCAAGTTTGCTTGGGCGACGAATAGCCTAGGCAGCCCCTTGGGCATAGACGGATGCTGGAGTAGTGCAGGAGGTGTTCTGGATGAACTACTTGCCTTGCGGAGCAGGTTGAGGAGTAGTCCTTGCACAGGCGGGACTCTAGCAGTGAAGCTGGGTGCTACTTGGACTTAGGGATGGACTCCTGAGGTGGACAAGATTCACTTATGCAGGACAGTTGCACTCCTTGCTTGAGTAGGAGTCAATGCAGCAAGTTCCCTAGACAGATCGGACTCTTGGAGGCAGCATGGCGCTGGATTCCTAGTCAAACACAAGCTGCTTATTGGGCTGAGAGTTGGTCAGGGTGAGAACTCTTGTATGGGTGGGTTTTGTAACTCCTAGTAGCATAAGGACTGGCCTTTGGGATGAAGTCTATATAAGGGAGAGAGCAAGGGTGGTCATGGTTGATCAGAGGACAACTTTGTTCATGCACAATAAACCATGGAGTTGAGTGAAAGCTTTCATCCTGGTGGATCAGCCTTGCCCTCTCCCTGCCTTGTGTATTTCGATGGATAGAAATATAGCTTGGGCGGAGACCCTTGCACTAGGACGACTTGTGTGTGTTTGTGTTGTTTGCTTGTGTTTCCCTTGCGCATACGAGTGGGAAGGGAGGAGAGTGGCGTTGGTTGCACGGAATAGCTAGGCCATTACGTGTGCGAACGCTAGGCAAAGCTTTGCGCCCGTGATACCTACCAATGTGAGGTATAGTTTCGAATGGCTCGTTAATATGAGTCCATTGTACAAAGAACGCGCAATTCTAACTTCGAGATAAGAAGTTATTGCGTTTTGAAGTTAGAATTATATTTGAATGAAATAATAATAAAAAAATAAAGAATAGATAAAATAGCTGACATCATCACGTTGGAGTCGATACGTCAGTGCCACGCTGAGACGCCCGATTGTGGCCGTTCGCACATTGCAGTGTAGCGTGATCGCGTGGCTTAGCGCTACACACATAGAATGCGTGTTAGATGTGCAGCGTCGCCATGCGTGATGCGCGTGTCAGCTACACCGACCAAGATTGTGGTCCAATTAGAATGTGCCACATGGCACAAGCATATGCACACATATTTCCTTTCTGCCATATGCTCTCACGCCTTCTCCTATAAATTTTGATTTCTATTCAAACTTCTAGAAGAGTTTTCTTGTCCATTCTAAGTCCATTTTCTTCTGTTCAAAAGGTGTTTTTAACTGATTCGATGATGTTCTACGCAATAGAAGTGTTCATTCCTCAAGTTAGTGACTCCATAAGGGAGAAACGCCCTAGGGCAAGAGGAGACTTTACCCGTCGCCCTCGAGCCTCAAAGAGAGAGAAGTGGCCTAGAGTAAGAGGAGGCTCTGTCCTCCATCGTCGAGTCACAATGAGAAAAGTGGCCCCATATAGGGGAAACTCCATCCTCCACAGAAGGGCCACATAGTGTGAGATACATCCCGGGTTAAGGGGAGGTTATGTTCATAGCCTACGGACACTGAAAGGTAAAGTGTCTCGGGGTTAATGAGAGGTTATGTTCGCACCCTATGGACACAGAAAGGGGAAAGTGTCTCTAAGCAGGGGAGGTTCTGCCCACTGCCTACGTGCACGGGAAGTGTGAAGTATCCTGAGTTAAGGGGAGGTTATGTTCGTCGCCTTCGGGCCACAACGAGGGAAATATCCTGGGTTAAAGGGAGGTTATGTCCGCCGCCTATGGGTGCGGGAAGTGTAAAGTTTCCCGAGATAAGAGGAAATTATGCTTGCTGCCAAAGGAATGTTACAAAGCTTTAGGAGGTTATGGCCGCTATCTTCGGATCTGAAAGGGGGAACACTATGAGGAAACGAGCAATTCCAAACGTTGCTATTTTTGGAACTACATGGGAGTAAGTGTTTCTGACATTTCATTTTAGTATGATTTATATGCACGCACATCTTACTTAGTATTACTAATTTACTATTTAAGATATATGATTTGCGGTGATCTAACATATGTTGATATATTCCGATTCAATCTACTTTGATATACTCTGTTATGATCCGATCTGCTCTGAAATGCTCTGTAGTGATCTGATATGCTCTGATTTGATCTGATATGATCGGTTATGGTTGGATAAAATATGATATGATATGATCCAATTTACTCTGTTGTATGTTCTTCTCCGCTATGTGATAGAGTGGGATGTGTGATTCCGCTGATTTATTGGCTTCCATACGAGTTCGATGATTTATTAGATTTTTGTCTGACTCTGAATAATTTATTCAGATATAAAGTAATACGTATTTTAATATATATGATTTTGTGATGCTTGATGCTTACAATAGCCATTAGGCAGAACTACGTTCGGATCTGATCGTATCAGAATAATATCGAAGATGTTATGCAATACGTACGTAGGTAACCAACAACAAGGCGATGTTGGGCCGATCTAAATTAATTATAGAATTAGGTTTGTTTTTCCTACACGCAATGAAACACTAAAGCTTCGTAGTGTGTAGAGGAATGTTATGACTCTCGCACACAAAGTCTGTTACTCCTGGTCAGTCTCGTTTTAATTTTTCTATTTATTTTAATAAACTCCAATTTTATTTTCCAGATAACCTCCGATTTGGATTGGTTTTCCAGGTTGGGGTGTTATAGATGTGTTAGCCATAAGGTGGATGGTGGTGATTATATGAATATGTAAGATTTTGGTGTACTATGTGTTATGATTATGAGATGGATGGGTTAAGTGAAGTTTGTTGCCCTCACAAACTAGGGTTTCAGATCGGGCTCAGCTTCGATTTGATCAGTGGAGCACTGTATGTTTGCGAGTTTTTGTGGCACAATCGTACCACATAACTTAATTCAAACTTTAATTATAAGCAAAACTAATGATAGTGTTGTGAGTTTAAGACCTGGGGATTTTGACGAATTAGATTCCGTGTTTGAGCTAGCCAATAATGAGTCGACTGAGCATTTCTCATGCCTTACCATGGTGTTTATCTTGCGAGATGTTGTCTGTGTGTTGTATTGAGCCCTAGATGTTTGATGCTCAATTGAGAGTGATATATGTTTTTGATTTGGTTTGTGTGTTGTATTAAGCCCACGTGTTTGATGCTCTATTGAGAGCATTATATGATTCTACCCAAGAGTAGCACTGTATAATTTTTGCCCAAGAGTGGCACTGTATGATTTCTTCCCTAGAGTGACACTGTATGATTTCTACCCAATAGTGGCACTGTATGATTTTTACCCAAGAGTGGCACTGTATGATTTCTGCCTAAGAGTGACATTGTATGATTTTTGCCTAAGAGTGGTACTACCACTATAAGACCCCTAAAGTGTGGGCAATATGACCCTTGATATGTGGGTGTTTATATTTGCGTGCTCAGGTAAGTAGTATCATAGAACTACTCTTACCAGTTTGATCATGTGCCCCATGAGCATTGGTGCGCCTTGTCTTCAGAAAAGTCCATGGTGTCTAGTTACTCCCATGAAGTTAAGGTGATGCCCCAGTGGCATTCCTTTCTATTTAGACGTTGGAGCTTATTAATTGTAGTGAGTTTCAGTGGTCGATAGTATGTGTATGACTGTATAAGAGAGTATGTATGCTTCTGAGTAAGTGTAAGTGTCTAAGTAAGATTGTAAGAGTATGATTCTGAGCAAGACTATAAGAGTATGATTCTGAGCAAGACTGTAAGAGTATGATTCTAAACAAGACTGTAAAAGTAAGTTTTTTAGCAAGACTATAATCATATGTTTCTGAGCAAGACTGTAAGTATAAGGTCATATGAGTAATTTTGTATAAGTAAGATTGTATGAGTAAGCTCATACAAGTATGTGTAAGTTATATGAGTAAGCATACGATTGTACGAGTAAGTTTGTAAGACTCTGATTAAGAGTGTATGTGTAAGATTGGTTTAATGATATGTATTTGACATGATTATTATATGTTTGACTGCATCATGTTTGAGTTGCATAAACGTATCTATGTATAGACTTACTGACTTCACTATTTAGAACTCCCTTACTGGGTATTTTCCTACTGAGTATAAAAATACTTATTTACCCTATTCTTTTAGCCCTGATATTAGGGAGGCTTTTGCAGGTTTGTGACAGAGAGCTCCTAGAAAAGGATGCTTGTTTCCGTGGTGGATTGATTCTCTTTGACTTAGGTATATCTTTGACTTACTACGAGTATTATTTTGTGTCATAATATGATGTATTGGGTGTGAGGAGAATTAGGGTATTTATACCTTATGGACTTGTAATTTTGGTTTGGTCGTACGATGCTTGAATGAGTAAAAATGTATATGGGAAAAATTGATGTGTGATGTTTTAAACTATAAAACTACTTTCACAAGTTTCGTATTCGTCAATTTTCCCAATTTACAACTGTTATATTGAAAATTTTTATGTGAATTTTAAAGAAAATGTGATGAAAAATCTTGGGTGTTACAAATTTTATTTCATAGTTTAAGGTATTTGCTTATGCCACTATATCATATTTGTATATAAATGCTTAATCCTAGTTATTATAATAAAAGTATTTAAATTTTCTTTTTTGTACTTATTTTTCGGATTGCTTTTGAACAAAGCAATGACCCGACAACAAATTTCAATCTAATTCATGGTTGGGTTCTAAGTTATCGCATCCTTTTACTAGTTTTGGGTCAGGGGGAGTGACAGGTAGGGTTCGATGTGTCGTGAACTCACCTTTGGTTAGTAGTGAGGGTGTTGACCATTTTGTAAAGTGACTAATAGAGATTTATATCTCTTTTTGTTTGTCAGTGATAGTCGACATGTTGGTTGATCTCACTTATGGTTATTGGTGAGGGCACCAACCTGTTAGTGAAGTCATCGATGGACATTAACATCTCTATCGGTAATAGTTGGCGCATCGACGAACCCACCGATGGTTAATGGTGAGGTACTGACCTATCCATAAGTCACTGATAGATTTTATCTGAAAGACTCGATGTGTCAGTGAACTCATTGATGGTTATTGGCAAGGTCATCGACTCATCTGTGTGGTTACTAATAAACCTCAAAGTAACTGTCGACAGGGTTTGACGTGTCGATGAGTTAACCGATGGTCTTAAGTGGGGTTATTGACATGTCAGCGAGGCTACTGATATAATATATAATTTCGGATTTTATTAGGATTATTGCTAATATATGCTATAATACTACAATTAATAATGCATGGTTTTTAAGGTGATTTGTGATGTGGATGATATGTCACTTATGTATATATTTACTTACGGGTTTGAATCCTCAATTATGTGTATGAGCCTATTGATTGTGATGAATGGGTACCCAATAGACTATGCATATGACAACTAAGGTCATAGGAACCTTTGGTGCCTCGGCTCCAAAAGTGAGTTTTTAGCCACATCAACGGAAGGGGGTTAGTATGAAAAATGACCAAAGTGTTTCACCTCTCTAAAAGTGAGAGTTGTATAAAACCACTTCCCTCGCCCAAGAGTCGTGTTTGAATGGACTAAAATATTAAAAGATGATATCCCATGCAGTGTAATATAGGAAATTTCAATGACCATGAAAAGTCAAAATCTCAATACTAGGGTCCATGAGCCCTAGTGAGCATTTACTTCATAACGTGGATGAGGAGAGACAATTTTCAGAGAACTGAGGTCATTATGTTGTGGCCCCATATCTAGGAGCGCAAAACTCCTAAATGAGGTTATTGTGTCTAGAGAACCTTCAGGAAGGGTTTTACTTATAAATGAAATTAACATAATGAAATGTATGTTTTTTTTATATGGTAATGAATTGATTGCTTTTCTATTGTGAAGTCCATGGTATGTTTATAAAATTTTATGATTCTTTAATATTGTTATCTCACTGAGTATTCTTGTATATTGAACATCCTTTGTAGTGTAAGTGCTTGGGTTGATATTAGAAGGTATATGAAAGCCGTAGCTATAGTGAAGATTTATCCTATTTTTATGGAGATATTTTATTTAGGCTTGATTAGACACGTAAGTGTGCCATTATTTTTTAATAGTTTTGATGTTGTTGACGGATAATCATGAACTTGTAGATCATGTAAATATTTTAATGTAATAGTGATATAATTTTTTATTAAAAATATTGATATTATATTTAAATAATTATGAAAATTGATGATACTCGTACCCCAAATTTTTTATTTATTTTATATATTTTCACTCTTGCAATAAGAAATATGATGGATAAGATTCAGGGTTCTTCAAATGAAACAAGGGAAGCACCAAATCAATCTTGGCCATGAATGAACTGAATTCTTCCACATCAGTTTCTTCTAGTTGACTTGGAACAAACTTTGTTCTGCCTATACCAAGAGTGTCGTCCCGAGTATGTCACTGAGTTTTAACGCTTAGCTGCCCGGATACCACAACTAGAACCTGACTCTCAGCTCAGAGCGAGGTTTGCATCGGGTTTGCGTCACCACATTCAAGACAAACTAGCCACTAATCCAATTTACACTTGACCGAGGCAATACAACTTGCAACCGAGGGGTGGCACAAGGAACGTCACAATCACAAGGAACTATTACGAAGTCCCAAATACTCAGCAGCTAAAGGGGGTTGTCCCAGTCATGCAGCCTGCTAGATTTAGGAGGACTGACCCAGCTAAAGGACTAAACAAAACTAACCCAACTGTCTACTCATCCAAATCTAACCCGTGTGGCAACTCCAGCTTCTATCATTTGCTATCGGTGTCGATAGCGGGGACACATGTCTAGCATATGTCCACTGTGCAAGGCAACTCCCGAAGCTCCTATGGCAACTGTTACCCATGAAGTTTCTGAAGCTGAAGATGCCACCAGTGAAGGTACTAAGGAAGAGTTTCAAATAGTTCATGTTGAAGGGGATTTCAGCCAAGAATTTGAGAACCCTTTGGGTGTTATGGTGGTCAAATAACTACTCCACGCTACCAAATTAAAAACCACATCACATAGACATCAAATTTTTCTAACCATGGGCACTGTTAGGAAGCAGCTCTATAACGTCATAGTGGATGGTAGCAGCACAAAGAACTTAATTTCAAAGAATGCAGTGAACAAGTTCCTATTGAAGACTGACGCTCACCGTCACCCCTACTTTATATGTTGGATTAAAGATGTGGGAACTACATCTCGTCAAAGAGACGTGTAGAGTTCCATTTTATGTGGGGCAAATTTACTAGGCTAAAATCCTTTGCGACGTGGTTGACATGGACGCGTACGACATTTTGCTTGGGGGGAGCCTATGGTAATATGATGTTTGGTCTGTCCATGATGGGTTTGCAAACACCTATTCTCTCATCTTTGGGGGAGTTAAATTAGTACTTCTACCGTGTCCTAGCAATCTAGCGGACCGACAATTTGGCCATGAAGTTCAATAGTCCGGGACTGAAATCCGGGCAATCAGCAAGCAATCATGTTATAAGGGAAGCACTGAACTACCTCTGGAAACAAAGTTCAACATGCAGAAGTGCATTAGGGACAAATGCTAAGCACAAACAAAGACTTCCTGGAACCAAACCTATAATGCTTGTGCAGAGCTTCCAAATAGAACTTAAGTGGTTCAATCACATCTATATTCTAATATGTAGGTTGAGCTGAAGTCTAACAGAATGCTAAACAAATATCCTTGCAAAATCATTATAATCTTTTCACATAAATTTTTATTAGAAAGTAAATTATTTAGAAAACATATCAATTAAGAAGCAGATCTAGAAGTCGTGATACCTAACGTCCTACCCCCACGCTCATGGGGCAACGAGAAAGAGCCAGTTAAGATAGAAGTTCTCCCATAATACTCTACATATGTGTGAGCTAATTATAAATTATTTTTCTCGACAGGCATCAAAACATAATAATAGACCCTGTTTCATTAGCTAAGGAACTACCTAGAGAGTTTATGTACCCAAAACATAACATAAGATATGAAAATCATTTCACAGATATAATATCTTTCTAGAAAACAAAGCTAATAAGCATATCCGAGTAAAATATTTTAGAAGATTTAACTTCTATTAGCATAGCATAGCATAGCATAGGTTTAGAGTTTAAAACCCCCAACCTTAACCTTGGGTATTAACTTTCTTAACTTAGAGGTCTCAAACAGAGAAAACGACCCCACTACAGTATCTTACATGCTCGATTTAGTTGAGAACATCTCTTAAACGACCTGATTTAGACTTAAAACTGCTTAGAACAAGAGAAATGAAATTTGAGAAGTGGGAAATTGGAAAACAAAAGAAAAATTAGTAAGGGGCACTATTTATAACCGCGTATGGGCGATTCAGAGCTCCACATGGAGTGAGGAGCATTGCACGTAGCGCGACTGTCCATCATCATGTGGGCCCAACATGAGTCCATCATTATGTGGCATGCGAACGTTCAGGCTAGCCACAAGTGGCACACATGACTCACAATGGCTGGCATGGATGATGTCAGTTGTGCGTCAGGCAAACCAAATTTTTTATTTTTAAATCTTTTTCAAATTCAAATTTTAAAATGTGATATCTTTTCAACCATAAGTTGGAATTATACGTTCTTACTGATGGACTTGTATTGATGAGCCCTACAAAACTAGACCTAAATTGGGTAGGTTATCCCGCACTTTTCAAGTGGGTTCCGCCCATGCGGAATACTTCTCAAGGCCATAACTTATAGCTCTGATGTTCAATTAGAGTGGTTAAAGACATGTTATGCTCGTCTTTCATAGCTCTATCACAACCTTATAAAATCTAACTAAACAATATTTAACTAATTAAAATATTCTAAAAACTCTAAGATTAGATATAATAGAGGCAAAAAAATACAAAAAATTCAGGGTTGTTACAATCTACCCCCTTAAAGAAATTTTGTCCTCAAAATTGAACCCTTCATTCCTCAAAAAATTCAGGATACCTCTTCAATATTTCACTTTCTAACTCCTATGTCACTTCCTTGAAGGAGTGGTGCTGCCATAACACTTGCACCAACAAAATCCTTTTTGTTCAAAGGATTTGTTCCTTACGATCCAAAATTTTGATTGGTTTTTCTTCAAAGGATAAATCAAGTTCTAAAGCGACTATTGCTGATCTAAAACATGAAGGATCTCACACATACTTCTAAAGCATGGACACATGAAACACATTATGAACATTATTAAGCTGAAGGGACAAGGCCAGACTATAAGCCACGGACCCTACCTTGCCTTTGATTCCAAATCTCATAACTCCTCAAGTTGGCGAGACTTTTAAGAGCATGTGATCACCCTCACAAAAGTTGATATTTTTCCTTCTTTAATCAGCATAGTTCTTTTGATTACTCTGAGTTGACATTGACTAATTGCTTATGAGCTTCACCTTATCAATACCTTGTTGTAAGAACTTAGACTTCACCAACTTTCACTATCTTACCTTACTCCAACATATCGGTAATAGATAGGATTAGCCATAAAGAGCTTCATAGGGTGTCATGCTTATGTTAGTGTGATAAGTATTGTTATAGGCAAACTCAATCAATGGTAGGTGTTCATCCTAGTTACCGCTCCAATCCACTACATAAGCCCGCAACATGTCTTTTAATGTCTGAATGGTCCTCTCAATTTAACTATCTATTTGTGGGTGGAAGATTGTACTAAATCTTTGGTTAATACTGAACTCCTCCTAAAGTCCTTGCCAAAATTGAGAAGTGAATTAACTATCTCAATCTGAGATAATTGACAATGTTACTCCATGTCAACTCATAATTTCCTTTACATACATTCTCACCAGTGAAGTTAATGGTTGTGCCTTTTTAAGAGCAAGAAAATGTGCATTCTTAGTGATTCGAATTACGATCACCCAAATGGATTTATGACTTTGCATTGTCTTGGGCATGCCTAAAGTAAAATCCATAGTGATGTTTGGCTTTAATCTACTGACGAGTCAAATATTGAGAGACATACTCTCCTATGTCTTTTTTTATCTCATTCCACCAAAAATTCTTTTTAGGTCTTGGTACATCTTTATTCCTCTTGGATAAATGTTGTATTGAGATCTATGTTCTCCATACAATAGAACTTTTCTTCACTCAAGCATAGTTGGAACTACCAATCTTTCTCGAAATCTTAACCCTCCATTAGAGCCTTCATTAAAGTCAAATTTTCCAAGTAAAACCTGCACTTCTTCATTTTCTTTATGAGCCTTCAAAATGTGCTCAACTAACTCAGATTTCACCTCCAGGTTGGCCACAAAACATCTCTTTTTTCTGAATGCAATCCATGTTGAAAGCTTATCATTTCTTCCATCAGTTTCCACTCCTTCATAAGCAATTGAGAAACTCTTCTTTCAACCTTACAACCAACGCATCAGCCACCACATTTACTTTTCCTTAGTGACACTGAATAGAAAAATCATAATATTCAATATACCCAATCCACCGATTTTGCCTCATATTGAGATCACTTAGACATAATATATATTTCATGTTTTAGTGATCTATAAAGACTACAAAATTCTCTCTATACAGTCATGTCTCCAAAATTTTAAGGCAAAAACTATTACTACCAATTTTAGATCATGAGTGGGGTAATTACCTTCATGCTTCTTTAGTTATCTTTAACCAAAGGCTATCAGTTTCTCATTTTGCATCAACACACATTCAAGACCTTTTCTAGAAGCATCACTATATATGATAAATCCTCCACTGCCAGACAATAAAGCTAAGACCGGTGCGATTGTTAGTTTCCTTTTTAGCTCTTAAAATCTATTTTTGCATGCCTCATCCCAAGTAAACTTTACCCCTTTCCTTGTTAACTTTGTTAAGGGCAAAGCTATACTTGAAAATCCTATGATGAATCTTCAGTAATATCCAACAAGACCTAGGCATTTTCTGATTTTCGTGACTATCTTGGGCCTTTCCCACTTCATCATTGTTTATATTTTGGTTGGGTCTATTGATACTCTATCTTTTGAAATAATATGACTAAGAAAAATAACCTGCTCTAGCTAAAACTCACACTTAGTCAGCTTATCATATAATTGATGGTCTCTCAAAGTTTGTAGGACTATCTATAAGTGTTCTCGATGCTCTCCTGGACTAGTAGAATATACTAAAATGTCATCAACAAAAACAATCACAAATTTATCTAAATGAGTTAAAAAAACTCAATCCATGAGATTCATGAAAGTCGTAGAAGTATTTATCAATCCAAATAACATCACTAAAAATTCATCGTGGTCATATTGGGGATGAAAAGTTGTTTTTGAAATATCTTCGTCCCATATTTTCACTTGATGGCACCCAAACCTTAAATCTATTTTAGAGAATACCTTGGCCTCCTATAACTAATCAAACATATCATCAATCCAAGGTAAATAATACTTATTCTTTATGGTCATAGAGCTAAAAATCCTATAATCTATACATAATCTTAATGATCCGTCCACCTTCCTTACAAATAGAATTGGAGCTCCCCAGGGTGAGATATTGGGTCGGATAAATCCTTTATCCTATAACTCATGCAATTGACTCTTTAATTCTTTTAGCTTTGCAAGAGCCATACGTAGGGTTCCTTAGAGATAGGACTTGCTCTTGACATTAAATCAATATTACTCTATTTCTATTTTTGGTGGTATCCTAGGAAGATCATCAAGGAATATACCAAGGAAATCCCTTATCACTTCAATATCTTTTGACTTAGAAGATGAAGGATTCTCAATAATCACAATAGCAATATGTGTTTTACATCCCTAGAATATCAATCACTAAGCTTTAATAACAAAAATGATACATACTCCTGAAGGATTTTTATTTCCATAAGAGGTAAAATTTTTCTCTCTATGCTTGTTAAATATAACTCTTTTCCTCTAGTCTACTAAGGCCTCATTATCAGATTACCAATTTATTCCTAAAATAATATCACAGTCTGTCATAGTTAAAAGTATAAGATTAGCCACCCATTTTTGCTTTTCTATTAACAGTGACATCTTGAAGAAACTTTTGAGTTAAAATTTTTTTTCCATAAGAGTTGACACTTCTAATAAATATCTAAGTTCAATAACTACAAAAACAGTACTTAAAGAAAAATCATAACATACAAAAGAATGCATCCATCCTGGATCTATTAAATCTTTCGCAATCTTATCCAAGATTAGAAGTGTACCTTGTATAATTCCTTTTGAAGCTTGAGCTTCTTCTACAGTAATAGCATAGACTCACCCTTGATTCTTAGGCTTTTTCTCAGTCTTGATCTCCTCCTGGCTCTTCTTCTTAGGGCAGTCCTTAATCAAATGTCTCAGTTCACCATAAGCAAAACATTGTCCCTCGGAGAAGTAACAGACTCTAGGTTGATGAAATCGGTTGCACTTGGAACACCTTTCAAATTTCTTCTCCCCTAGCTTGTGTATGTGGTTCAAAGGGCTTATGAAATTTTGCTTATTGTTCTAGCTAGGGAACATGAATTTCCTCTTTCTTTCTTCAGCCTTAGAATCGCTACTCTGCCTGCGGTCCTTACGTTCCACTAAGAACTCTTGATATTCTTGTTCTAATAAAGAGGCTAATTCCACTACCTTGGTGAAAGTAATAGGTTGAAATCCTACTATTCTATTATGGAGTCCATTGTTCAAGGCCATGACAAACTTCTGAGCTTTCCTTAACTCGGTGGGCAAAAGTTAGGAGCAAAGCATTGTAACTATACAAACTTACTTTCATATTGGACCACCATCATATTTCCTTGTTGAAGATTCAAAAATTATTTTTCTTTCCTCTTGAACATGGGGAGGAAAATATTTATCATACAATACCTCCCTCAACTCTTCCCATTTGATATACTTATTATCAAGAAAAAAATTCCTTTCTACATACGGCCACTAGAAATCCGCCTCTACCTATCTTGGCAAAAGTGGCCACATCCACTTTCTTTAGACCTTCATAGCCTTAAAGATCATTTCCTCTTCAAACATCTATTTCTCGTTGCCTTTAGGCCGTCCTCTTCTATAAATGTTGGTGTAATTTTTTTGAATCACTCTAAAAAATTATCCTTTTCACTATGATTGCTCTTAGCCA
The DNA here is from genome assembly GCA_035235625.1 of Saururus chinensis. Taxonomy (NCBI): domain Eukaryota; kingdom Viridiplantae; phylum Streptophyta; class Magnoliopsida; order Piperales; family Saururaceae; genus Saururus; species Saururus chinensis. Next base: position 38,467,406 of record CP141148.1, read on the forward strand.
AATCAATGGAGTTACTAAAATGGTTAGGACTAGACTAAAATCCTTGAGCCTATAGATGCCAAGTAATCCTCTGATCATTAGATCAAAGACAATCTCCATAGGGCTTCCTGATGCTGCTACTTCCTAAGCTAAAGTTTCAGCATGAGCGGAGTCATCAAACAATTACACCTCTTTACCATTGTCAAAAGTCATCTTAGGGTGCTAACGGATTGTAACAACCTTGAATCCACAATAAACTTTTAAGAAGAATGTGTTTATTTATAAACATCTTACTATACGCACATAATTACAAATTCTTTTTTCTTATCTCGCAAGAAGAGGGGCGTTTAAAACACCTTGAGAAAAAACAAACTTTTCACACTCAAAGACATTTTTTTGGAGCAAGGAGGGATTCTCAAGGAAAGATCTTCCTAGTCAGGCTCTCAAAGAAATAATGCCCCTCTTTCTACAGAAGACAAGTGCTCTGTGTACCACATAGGCTCCTTGCCGTGGAATGGTACAATGAGTCAAAGATATGTGTCATCTTGGATTTGCCAACCATTTGTCTTAACATTTTTAAACCATATGACATCAGTTAGATCGTATAAAACAAAACATTAATTATTTGTGTTGACTGATTAAAACTACCCCTCTACAGACAGTGAATCCTTGGGCTCTGATATCAGCTATGATGATCGTGTTGTGTGTGTATATATATATATATATATATATATATATATATATATATATATATATAATAGTATTAATTTTAATACATTCCAGTTTGACATGCAAAATTATCAATCATGTGATCAAACATGATGACCGTTGACGCACACCAAAACATAACATAAATGCTCATAACTTCTACTCATGAAATTAACAGTCATCGCACAACGAAAACGTACATCATAAATACATACGGTATTTATAGATTCAACAGAACAAAATATAACATGTGCTAAGGATCACTATGCATAGAGTTTGTAGTTATACAGAAATTTTTAATCTCCAAACATATCATGCCTTTAAACATCGGTTACATAGATAATTACATAGTTTTCTATTGCAGAATGTAGATGATTTATTTGAAAATCTTTTCCTCTTTCACCTTCACTCTTACTGTATCACCTGTAGAATCTGAGGGTAGGTGAATATATTTATACTCAGTAGGTCAAGCTAAAGTCTAAAAGAATGCTAAGCAGAAATCATTGTAAAACCATCATAATCTTTTCACATAATCTTCTATTAGAAAGTAAATCATTCATAAAACATATCAATCTTAATGCAGATCTAAAAGTTGTGATACCTATCGGCCTACCCCCACTCTTATGGGGCAATAGGAGCTAGTTACAATAGGAAATTTCTCGTGATATTCCACACCTGTGCATGCCAATTACTTATTACTTTTCCTAGCATATATCAAAACATAATGATACTTCCTGATTCATTAGCAAAGGAACTACCTAGAGAATGTACGTACCAAAAACACAACATATCGTATGCAAATCATTTCACATATATAATATTTTTTCCAAAAAATAAAACTAATAAGCATATTTTTTCAAGAAAAATATGTTAGAAGAATTAACTTCTATTAGCAGAGCATATGTCTGGAGTTCAAAACCTCCTACCTTAACCTTGGGTATTAACTTTCTTAACTCTAGAGATCTTGAATAGAGAAAACAACCCACCACAGTGTCTGACACAATTGATTTAGTTGAGAATGTCTCTTGAACGACTTGATTCAGACACAAAACAGCTTAGAACAAGATAAATGAAGTTTGAGAAGTAAAAAAATTAAAAAACAAAAAGAAATTGGTCAGGGGGCACTATTTATAGTTGTGCACAAGCAGTCCCTGTGCCACGTGGCATGCAGAGCGCCGCATGTGGTTGGACCAAGCCGCGATCGTGCGGGGTCTATCCATCATGCCATGTGTAAGGACCCTCATCTTTAAACCGGTATTGATTTTTATTTAATTATGGGTTATCGTGCAATTTACGTGTTTTCTGATCTTATTCGGTGATTTCGTAAATAAATAGAGTTTGTGATGGTTTTAACCAAAATTAACTTCAACATTAGTGGTTTTAAGTGATTTTAAACCAAATGTGAATTTTTGAGATTTTTCGGAATTTTTACTATTTTCCCAAAAAATTAGGGTTTTGGCGGGACCCCTGTGGGCCCCACGGTTGAAAATTTTATTTTTATGTCAAATGAACCTAGACATATACTTAAGGTCACACAAAAATTTTCAGAATTTTATTAGGCTTAATTCGTGCTTAAATTTGCAAAATAACCACTTTTAGCCTACTTTTCATATTTACACCCCAAAACTTACCTTTGCCTACCCCAACCCTTACTATAAAAGGGCAAACCTGAGCCATTTCCATTTTTGGGAATAGGCTAAGGAAGGAGGTCTGGCCTAATCCCCACTTAGGCCCGAATTAGAAGCCGATTAAGGTAAGCTTGCACTAATTAAGCACTAATCCATGGCTTTTCTCTTAATTTCTTCTAAATCTACCATTTTCCCCTTGATTCAATTCGTTTTTGACCATCAAAAGCTACTGATTTATGTTTTACTACAAACCCTAACATTCAAAATTCAATTTTTACTACCAACAAGCCCTAGATCTAAGATTTAATTAGGGATTTCTTAAGTAAATCAATTTCCATTGGTGTTTAATTCAAACTCATTGTATTTTCAAGGATTTCAAGAAGGGTGACTCTTCAATCCGAGCTTAATCAAGTGCTGAGGTAATGGGTCTTCAAAATCTCTGTTTATCCATGGTAAAACTCTTCATTTTTGGCTTATTTCGAAATGGTTTGCTTGATTTAGTGTGTTAATGGTAAGATTAGAAAATAGAATTATTTAATCCCGATTTCTTAGGGTTTTGCATTATTATGGTTTGGTGTGATATTCTGGAAGTCAAGGAGGACTTTTGATGATGATTAGGGTGCTAGATGTGGATTTGAAGTGTAATCTATGGTGTTTCGGTTTGATTTTGCGAAAGGAAGAAGATGACTGTTCTGCCGTGTTGGCGATCGATCGGCCTTGCAGGGCGATCGATCGGCCTTGCAGGGCGATCGATCGGCTGAACTAAAATTTTCAAAATTTTGCGGGTAACCGATCGAACGGCCTGAAGGGCGATTGATCGGCTACACAGAAAATTATATGTTGTGTGTATGATGCCTATTTTGATGATTCCACTTTAGCTTGCCAATTTTATATGAATGTGGAGTGTTTTAAGCTATGTTAGGCTACTGGAAATGCATGCTATTGAGTTTATGGAGTTGAGATATATGCTTAGTGATGGTAGAATGACTTATGTTTTGTGGCATGATGTTGGAATCGTTATTTTGAAATTATGAATAGTTGTTTCCCTTTGGTTAAGCATATTTCAGTAGGACTACAATCATTGTTGGACAGATTTGTCATGATAAATTGTGATTAATGGTGTGTGAATGTTGGTGAATGCCATGACTCAATGATGAAATGAGTGATGTTATAGGTGTTTAGCCTTTGTGGTTGAGTTTTGAATCTAGCTAAGATTTCAACGATTCTTCTACTATGATTTCCGCTGGAATTCATGTTTAGGTAGAAATTCACATGTGTAGTGTGGTGGTGAGTTGATTTTCAAGCATGTTAATATGCATCATGTGAAAGGCTTCTACTAGTTACACACACACATGTGGGGGTTAAATGATGATGTTGAAGCTTAATATCATGATTATGAATGATGCATTAGGGGCTGGTGAGAGCACTTATCATGATTAGGGTTCATGTATACTTTGCCCACGCATGTACCATGCTGCACGCATCATGAAAATGGATTTCCAATTGAGGCTTCATCGTGATTAATCGAATTTGACTGATTGGATGCAATGTGATGGAATTGTGTGCCGGGTTTATCGGTCGTGGATTAATCGCAAGTTGATTGGTCCGAAAGGACATATTTTGATTTGAAGTTCCTGTGTGGAACGATTTGGAGTTCCTGTGTGGAACGAGTGCACTCCCCGGGTTGAGTCTTGTTTAATGGAATGATGTGGGGACGAGTTGTGTACTTGTCTTGTGGATATGTGAGAATATTATTATGTGTGTCATCTGGACCCTGAGAATCCAGTGTGGTATGCCGTGTGCACCCCGCTACCACGTGTTCTAGGGTTCTCTGTGTGAGAACTCGGGCTCTTCCCTCCGCAGGAGATGTCCCTGGGCGAACACCCCTGCTCTAGATTCTCTGTGTGAGAATGGGACATCCTTGGCCAAGATCGTCCAAGGCGAGCAGTATTAGGGATTGACAACCCCGATCTTTCTTGAATTCTTGTGTAGAATTTTGTACCATGACACGCCTTCGTGGCCTTGTCTATGCTCCCGTACGTGTGACATTAATGTGTGATTACTCCTTGATGGAGGTTGATTGTGATGATGCTATGCATGTGGATTATGTATGTTAGAGATACATCCATGCATGCTGATTTTGATGTTATGCATGTGGATTAGGTATGTTAGAGATACATCCATGCATGTTGATTTTGATGTTATGCATGTGGAATATGTATGTTAGAGATACATCCATACATGTTGATTTTGATGTTATGCATGTGGAATATGTATGTTAGATATACATCCATGCGGGATTGGTTATGATGTGAATGCATGTGGGAATATGTATGCTAGAGATACATCCATGCAGGTTGAATTATGCATTTTTATGCAGTGTTAAGTGATATGAATGTGTGATCAGAAAGTGATGCACCATGTAAATCTTTGATCTGAAACGATCTCATTTCTAAGCTATCGTATTTTCTACGTTGACAGTGATATTAAAACCATTGCTGAGTGTTAAAACTCACCCCTCTTTTGTGTTTTGATTTGGGGCTGCGTGGTACGACACGCAAACAGACAGGATTACCTTTTTGAGGAAAGGTCAGAGGTAGCTTGGGTGTGATGATGGAGATCGTTGCGTGACTTATCATCGTTTCTTTCATGCTTTATGTTCGAACCTTTGTGTAGGGTTCTTGTTGTGGTTTTATGTCACATGTTACAGTTATGTTTGCTTATGACTTATTTTGAGCCGGTGTGGGCTTTACTTAACTAAGTTTGTGGGTTTGAGATTGTTGTTTACTTTGTGATAAGCAACACCTTTTTCTTCCCTTTTATTTACTCTTGCTCAAAGGATTGTGCGCACTCCGTGTTGCTGTTAATCGCCCGTGGTTAGGGATTAAGTCTTCCGCTAGAATCGTTTCTCAATTTCACTTCGTCGCCCCTGCGCGCTTGACCGGCCCTTGGACCGGGTTCGGCTCGGGTCAGGCATGGCCGGGGCGTGACACCATGGGCCTACCGCAAGTCATGTGGGCCAGCTACGCATGGCATGCATGGCTCATGATGGCTAATGCCAACCATGCGTCAACCAAACCGAATTTTTTATATTTTTTAATCTTTTTCAAATTCAAACTTTAAAATGCGATATATTTCCAACTATAAGTCAAAATCGTGCGTTCTTATTACCAATCGACTCCTATTGATGAGCCCTACAAAATTAGACCTTACATGGGTAGGTTATCCCACAATTTTCAAGTAGGTCCCACCCTTGTGGCACACTTCTCGAAGACATAACTTACAACCCTGGTGTCTGATTTGAGTGGTTCAAGATCCATTACATTTATCTTTCAGAACTCTATAACAACCTTATAAAAAAAACAAAATAAAAAAATTTAACTAATTAAAATTTGCTAAAAAGTCTAAGCTTAGCTTTAATAAAGGTGGAGCCCACCTTCAGTTTGATAATTTATTTCCCCTATAGGTTTGATGTTAGGCACGAGATGATGTTATTTATCTTTTCATTAAGTTGTACATTTGTAGCAAAAAAGTAGCTTAGCTTTGGGCTCTATGCATATTTTAAACTTTATATATTTAGATGATTATTTATCATGATATCACAATAAGTATTTTGTGAAAAGATGGTTCTCATGTCCCCATTGTTATATTTCAATGTGTCGTTAATGCATAATATGATTTTATCTATTGCATAGTGTGAAGGGGACTGTTCTACAATTTTTTTTAAGTGAAGGCAAATATTTTTTTGGTGAAAAAATGGTTGTAAAAATTGGAAGTGTGACATTATCCACTCCACTAGGAGTTTATCCTTCATACCGATCATGAATCTCTAAATTATTGCAAAGCCACACCAAGCTTAATTGGATGCATGCCCGATGGACAGCTGAGCTACAAGAGTACACATTTGTTATCAAATACAAAACATGCAAGTTGAATAAGGTAGCAGATACTCTCAGCCGTTAGGTCACTCTTCTCACTACCCTTCAAGCCAATATCTTTATTTGATCATGTTAAAAAATAAAAGAACATATGAGGCATATGTATTGTAATAAACTAGTTTTATTGATCAAAACTATATCGAAACTTCATGTATGTTTTTATTCTTAGAAATTTGACTAAATTTAGTTGTGGTTTGGAATTAATGAACTTAAAAAATAGAAGCATACGTGTTATTTACTCTCATACACAAATTATTTGGAATAGTTCAAAAAGTAATTTTGAAAGTTTCAAACTAAATTAGGGTAAAAAGGGTAAAATAGTCAAAATACTATGCAATCAATCAAACACTAGATACATGAATTGCATTGATCAATTGGCACTTTAAACAAACCTTTTTAAAAAATGACTGAGACCTTATTGATCGATCGCCTAGTTGATAGATTGATCGCTAGAGGTACAATGCCCTAAGGAAACAGTGAACAATCAATTGTTGTTTGCAATGATCTATTATTGTATGTTATAATTGCCTAATTGAAGCCTTTTCGGAAGAGATTATATTCCTAATTGGAATCAAATTCTCAAACTGACTTAATGTCTTTTTAAAGGCTAAGGAATCACGAATGTAAAGAGAAGAAAACCTAAAAAATTATAGAGAAGAAAGGAGAGTTCAGTGTCTATTGTTTTCCTTGATGAGATCATCAAAAAGCTTCAAGTACATATTAATAGTGATTTCATGAAAATACACAACTAAAAGAGAAGAATCTTACACAACAAACAAAAAAAGAGTTACAACAAAACCTTCAAATGAGTTGAGGAAAACTTAAAAGGAGATCAACAATTAAAGAAGTTTTTATTAAGTTGCTAGAAGAAGACAGAGAATGGAATACGAAGAAGGAAAACTTTAAGGTTTTGATAGATGGAGAACCTTGAAGGCCAATAAGGAAGAGGACTGAACAAACAAAAAATATTTTTATTTGTGTAGAGTCAAAAGAGGTTGGTTGGTTGTTCGTGTGTTTTGTAAGTTCTTGTTTACTAGTATATTGAATTGGCCTTATAAGGTTGCTGTGATTTTTTACCCTAATTTGGGTTTATACATTAAATCCTCATGCGTTCTTGTGTGGTTGTGCATGCTTGGTTTGGTTGAATGGTTGATAGATTAATAGTTAATGCGTAGATACTTAGTTTCCATTGCCAAATAGAAATTCTTGCACATTAAAGCTAAAACTCATAGTCTTTATCTTCTAAAGATAATTAGATTAGGGGTAATCTAGTGATCTGCTAAGACTCCTAGAAGATATTAAATTCACAGAGAATTGTATGCCATTGATTTGGATTTTCATCTTCTTTGGGGGAGCATTGTCATACTTATAACCAACATTATCAAGACTTTTCATATCCAACAAGGTTTCCTCTACTAGGGGATTAGTTATTCACACCCTTATGCCCTTTACGGTCTAAACTCATCCATAAGCTGCATGCCGGTGGTTTAGGGAACACGTGGGGAGGACAAGACCATGGTGCTTGTGGCTGAAAGGACTAAGACTTAGTAGTCATCCATATTTATTAATAAGTCCACAACAAAATTATATCATATATAATAGTATAATTTTTCTATTATCCGCTTGCGACAATAGTAAAATATGAATAACCAATGGGTCTTAGTGAGAGACTGAGTCATATAGCTTCTCATTTATTATAACTTAGGCCTTTTATGGTGGATATCGATGTACAAATCTTTTTTTTATATTTTTATAGGAAGGGAATTACTTTATGATCGGTCTTGGAGTTTTGGGAAGTCCTTGGCCTGACTTACTAGTGACGATTGACTTTATAAGGGAATTCTTCACAAGTAGATAATAGTAAAATTATACTATTGTGCATAGTATAATTTTACTATTGTGGACCTATTGGTATATTAATTAGGTTGTTTGTCCTTATTGGGTAAAATCCCTTAATTTAAAAGAGAAATTTCTCACCAGAACCTTAAGATAGCCATTATTTCCCATTAAGTCCTCTTCGAAAATAAAATCCTCAATTTAAATTTTTTGTTTTTATTTATTCTTAAAAAGTCCTTATCCTACTATTTAACCTCTAATAAACCGAAAATACCCCTTTTATCGTGCTTATGTTCGACTTTTATAAAACTTTGATTCATATACAACATAAAATGAAATGGGCAACACGGCCCACATGTTAGTGGCATTGTTCACACTTGCCCTGCTCTCTAGTCCAACACACGGTGCAATAAAGCCAGAGTTTAACACGTAAAATAGGCAAATGAGAAGAGTCAACACTAAAGATGTGACTTGAGGGTAAAGCCCAGATCAACGAAGAGTCCAAAATACTAGCAGCCAGTCAAATCTAGCAACAAAAAAACTTTCCTAAAAAAAATGTAAATGAAATAAAGGATAATGCTTTGAATAGTCTTTCGAATAAAATGGTTTCTGATGGGCTGATAACCCCCATATGTGTTAGCAAATGGTTGCTATGACAATTTCAACCTAAAGTCATGTGTTACAAAATATATTTTATAACACAAAATCACTTTTCACACCAAGTTGGATTCTGCACTTGAATCATTCCCCTATTTGATTCACACAAGATGCTTCTGGATAGTCATCTAAGTTGTTCCTGCATCTACCATAGAACAGAACAGTAAATATATACTCTGTTATTTACATCCACCAAAGAACAAAATAGTAAATATATATTTTGTTGTTTACATTCACCGCATAACAGAACAGTATATATATACTCTATTCACATATATGGAACATCAAAATTAAACTGTATTTTCGTATATAGAAAAATAAATTTATATTCTAACCCCATAAATGGAACAACAAAATTATGACTTCAATTACAACTTTAATTTTGTATATAGAAAAATAAATTTATAACTCTGTTCACGTACATGGAATAATAAATTTATAATCTGACTTTATATATAGAACAGTAAATTTATACTCTACACATATATGAAATAATAAATTTATACTATGTACACATATATGGAACAGTAAATTTTATACTCTTTACACACAAATAGAATAATAAATTTATACTCTATACACATATATGGAACAACAAATTTATACTCCCTTATATAAGGAATAATAAATTTATATTCTAACCTTATATATAGAACAGTAAATTTATACTCTGTACACATATGGAATAGTAAATTAATACTCTGACCTTATATATGTAATAATAAATTATTACTTTGTACATATATATGGAATATAAAATTTATACTCTATACACATATATGGAACAATAAATTTATATTAAACTTATATAAGGAGAAAATACAAGAGATAATGCTCGTGATCTCATCATCTAACTCATATCCAACTCAACATGGCAGTATCATTTCTGCTAAATCAACATTAAAAGCACAACAACATCAACAAAATAGTTTTAATAATGATTAAAAGGAGTTCAAATCGGCCAATAGACATTATAAGTCTTTGTAGTTATATGTGAAACCGGTAAATAAAATAACAGTAGAAAAAAAAATTAGCATCCAACATCACTAATTTTGTAGATGAATAAGTATCGTAATGCCTAAAATATTTATGAAAAGGAAGAAATCGGAGAAACTCTTTACAGGGGAAAGAGAATCTACTTATGAAACAAATTTTGCACTATTGAGAAATCTAAAATTGCAAAACAAAAGCACATTTTTGGAAAATTAAACACCACGAAAGATGAACCCACAAAGTTGCAAGAAATTTAAACAGTAAGGAAGAGAAATTCCAAATTGCAGATTATGAAACCCCACATTACTGAAAATTCAAAAGGCAAGGAAGAGAACCCCAAATTGCATGAAAGAAAATGAATCAAACTGCAACAAATTCAAACTACAAGAAAGAATAGCCCCAAATCGACTAAATAAATGAATCACTTCGTCAAAGATGAGCAAGGAGGGGTTTCAGAAAGTAAAGTACCGGGTAAAATGGAAGTGGCATCTTAGTTGGAGGCAGAAGCGAGGAGGTGGAGGAGAAGGTGAACACCGTTGAAAAGCTCAGTGGGGGTCTTAGAAGCAGCAAAAATCAGTGAGGAAGATGGCAAGTGATGGATCGCAGGAGCATGAAATCGTCGGAACGAAGCTTCAAATCGCCGGAGCTTTCATTTTGGTCAGGAGCAAATGGCATGCAGTCTCTGGGCGGTTGGAGTCTTCAATTTGGAATTCAATGCGAAAAGAGAGAAGGGTATTTTAAGATTTTTAAAAGTTATGTATAACTCAGTTACTTATTAGTCAATTTGTAATGATCAGGACTTAATGGTAATTAAGCATCAAACTTAGTCCTAATGGGTCACGCGCCCTAATTTAAATTAAAAATATAAATTTTTGGCAAACATTTAAATGCAATTTAAACTTCTAAGCTATTTATCATTGTTATATCTTTATTCCTAATCTATGCTTAACTCTAAGTTATTTTATATGTAAATTAATCTAGATGAGAAGAGTGAATAAGCAAAAGATAATCAAGTCAGGTACAGGAGACCCTAGATCATCTAGTAGTGGTTCAAATATGGTTAGACTAATTAAGTGTGAGTAGAGTTTAGTTCACATACCATTAGAAGCGGCAATTGGTTGGATAGAGACCAAACTATACTGGATGGAGTATTTTTCTACTATTTCTACATTAGGATAGCATGTTTAATGTAGGATGGTTAGACTGGTGTGCATCACTCCTCTTAGAGAATGAAAGTGTTGTCATAGGAGTTGCTGGAGGAGTTTAGGTGAAAGTGACACTTGATGTTATTACTACTGTGATTGGTTACGAGAAGAGAGAGTTTACCTTCCCATTTGCTCGATATGATTTTCCACAAGAGAGTGAGTTGTTTGCTATATTGTTTGGTTTACCACAAGGGCTTGAACTTGAGGTGGATGACATGAGATTTTAAATTTTTACAAGTGATTACTCAATACGATATTTAGAGTGTTTAGGAAAGATAGAGTGAAGAGAATGACATGATTGTTATGCCCTAGCACATGCTCGTCTAGAGCTTATCTATCTTCTATATTTTTAGGAGGATTATAGAGTTTCTAAGTAGCCATATGTATAAGATATTATTATATTCATATATCTTATGCCAAATTTTGACAATAATGCATGTTAGAGTATCCAGAACAATACCTACTATGATAGAGATAATAGTTATAAACTTTAGAGTAGTTCACAAGATATTATCTCACGATTAGGGTGATGACCATGGTTGTGGACAGACACAATTGGACAAATGACAATTATACATTCGTTCATTTTGTTGGACCATGTGAGTCATTCACCCAAAGTGGGGGATGTTGGACCATGGTATGGGCTCGGGCCCGGTTTGGTCCAATGTGTCGCAGTCCGGGTGAACCGGTACGGGTCACGTGGTCAAAGGGTGGTGGGGGCGGACGTGCTAACACCACTTGATTCCTCGTTACACATAATTCGTATGGGACCCACACATATCACACACGTATACTAGACATACATTTAGGTGTGCATTTACACATTGTAGGGCCTAATCGCACGAATTAAGTGTTAGAGGGTAAGACACGTAATAAGCGTGGAGTCGACCCTATCGCAGGCTTGGCCATGTGCAAGGGGGTTCAAGCCTCCGTGGGCTCTGTGAGACAGAGCCCGCACCCGTTGTATATGACTCTTTGTATAAGCTAGTATTTTAGCATCTAAGCCCATTGTCTTGAGCCCGTTCAGTGAGCCCACAAGAGGATGTCCATTTCTGGCCCGTGCTATATATGGAAAGGAAGAGGATTAATGAAGAGGGAGAGAATAAGGGAGAATATTCTCGCTTATTCCCAATTTGAGAATAGGGTGTCCCCCCCTTGTGTGATTCAATTGAATTGATTTCAATATCTCCATTATTCCTCTTCCCGGCCAACAGCGGAAACAGTGGTGGGAGAGGTGGCGCAAACAAAAATTTAATCTTTACACGATCTACAACATAAGCATGCAAATTATAACCACTATTAGCAATTAACATGCAAGTAAATCATTCAATCAAATGAAAACTAATTAAGATGGGATGATATGAACTGACCTTGGGCTTGATCCAGCCCTAACACGCCCTCTTCTTGAAGATCTAATCCGCCAAAAGCTAAATATAATCAAACAAACAAGAGAAGCAAGGATTACCTTTAACAATTTATGTGTTGATCCCTTCTAACCTTAATCTTGGAATCAATTTCAGCAAAGCCTCTCCTTAAAGCCTCAAATCAGTGAGCTCCTCTTCCAACCTTGCACTTCACACCATAGGAGAAAGAAAAAAACTTTTAGAGGAAGAAGAAGGGGGCAGCCAACTCTTGGATAAGAGAAAACCACACACAACCAAAGAGAGAGGAGGGGGCGGCCTTGAGAGAGAGAGAGATAGGAATAATGGAGATATTAAAATCAATTCAATTGAATCACACAAGGGGGGACACCTCATTCGGGCTCAAGACATTGGGCTTAGATGCTAAAACACTGGCTTACACAAAGGGTCATACACAATGGATGACAGAGCCCGCGGAGGCCTGAACCCCCCTACACACGGCCAAGCCCGCGGCAGGGTCGACCCTACACTTACTACGTATTCTACCCTCCAATACTTAATTCGTGCATTTAAGCCCCATAATGTATAAATACATACCTAAATATATGTCTAGTGTACGTGTGTAATATGTGTAAGTCTTATACGAATTATATATAACAAGTAATCAAGTAGTATTAACGTATCCGCCCCTACCCCCCTTGACCACGTAACCCGTATCGATTTACCCAAACTACAATACGATATATTAAACCGAGCCCAAACCCATACCTTGGTCCAACACATTTATCGTGTTGTAGAAGCCACTCATTTACCGTTGTGTTGAAGAAGCTTCCGATTGAAAGAGGAGAGCGAAAAGGAAACGACTTGACATGGCAGAAGGTGGCCCCGACAAGAATGGGGGATGAAAATACAGATTCGAACCTACAAAGTAAGACAAACAACCAGAGACGATGAATCGCTAGGGCCATTTTAATTTTAGAAGTGAGACCAGAAGGCAGATGGAACCCCTTTGTTGGTTCAGAAAGAGCAACCGTTAGAAAACATGCACATAATCTCGCAGGCCCACCCGTGGAAAAGAAGGTTGGTAAAGAAAGAAGAAAGGTGAAAAGAGACTCATATTCTATGCCAAAAGTGGACTGATGGACGACTAAACTCACCGGATATGGCCTTTCGTTGCTTTGGCCACCGGAGGGAGCTAGAGGAAGCCATCAGAAACCGGAGGATGCCGTTACCCATTGGGAGCCGGGATGGGCCAATGTGGGGAAGCCAGAACCGCAGTAGATACTTAGGGCAAATCCTTCCTTTGGTCACCAAAGGCAGCCGGGATGGGCTATTGCGAGGAGGCCAATGCCCAATCGCCACAGTCGCACGAGATTAGGCCACATCGAGGCAAATACGATATGGACAGTCGTGGACACGAGTAGCCTACGTTCACTGCTGCTTCCGGTGAAGGCCCTAACCAAAATAAATGTCCGCCGACACATTCGTGTTCGTACAAACATACCAAAATTGTTTTTTTAATTGGGATTGAAGAACGGCGGACAACGGCTCCATTTACACCCCTGTGGGCAGAAAAGGACTAGAGGGCCAAAAGTTGTCAGAATGATTTAAGTCCCCCCAACAGATTGGTGTGAGAATCAATCGTGAGCAGTCCACTCATTTGTAGGCCAACTGTGCAGCAGCTAAAAGCCCATCGCGTTTAACTCCGCTTAGGAACAAAATCAAGTGGCCTGGCTTGAGCCCATCTAAATTTAGGTCAGGCCTTTTAAAAACCTTTTTAGGGCCTTAGCCCACCAAGCCCGGCTCACTTGCAACCTTACCGAGGAGGAGGGTTTTCTTTTAAAATTCTTCTCTTATGATGTAATATCTTACACTTTTGACTCAAGCTTTCTATATATTGACAAAATACATTGACAAACAGGCCTTTCATCACCATCTCCTCTTCCCCATTTTTTTTACTTAACACTCTGTTTTATTGCTTCAGTACATATTATAGAGGTTAGACCCCACTATATATAAACACGTGTCAAGAACATTAGGAAGGCAAACACACCTAGAATTACGGACAATTATTATATTCCTTGAACACAACATTAACCTGCTGTTAAGACTTGTATTTCAGGGCCGCCAAGAGGCCTTGATTTATTTTACTTAGGCTAAGTTAAAAGGCAGCTTTTCTTTTACGTAAGAATTTGATCACGGCGTACCCGTGCATTAAAAACAAAAAGGACTAAAAAATCAAAATAATCTCAAACAAGTTTAGTTTCAATCCTCTCGTACAAGGCCACCCCATTCTAAAGTGATGTCTAGTTTACTTTGATGGGGTACACAGTGTCCACACGATGCCAGACATTACTTTGTTAGGCCACTTCACTTAGTCTAGCCATCACAAAATTATTAGGTACGCGTGTGCGGACATGAAAATCGAACACGTGAAACAACCCGTGGGCTCAAAATGAAAGACGTAATACATGCCCAACACCCATTTGTGAAGAGCATGATTTTCACGCAAGCTTTGCCTACCTAATAATTTCTCAGCCATCACAACTCCATCGACTAAAATTTGACTGGAAACATTCTCATTCGATTTTTTTTTTTTTTCTACATGGCTCTTGACAAAGTTTTAATTCCTTCACCGTCTTATTTCCAGTCGTAAGTTTCAACCCTCATTGCTGATCTGCTCAATATCTGTTGCCGAAAGGTGTCCCATGCACGATGAGGTTCGGGACCGTCCGGACCACCGTGTCTATTGGTATTGCAAAGTTTACCCCGGAAGACCTTCCCGTTCCTGTAGCAAGCAAACAATCAAGTATTAGATCCCCTCTTCCCGCCATTTTATAACTGCTCGACGATGGAACTTTTTAAGATATCTTCACACCTTTGCGGGTGAAGGTTGCTGTGTTCACTCCAATAATATGGCCACGAGAATCGATCAATGGCCCTCCCGAATTACCTGTTCAGCACACATTTTAGCAATCCGGATACGAATCTGAAAAATCGAGGCTTAAGGAATACGCAACTAAAGCTGTACCAGCGTTGATGGCAGCATCAGTTTGAATGGCTTCCCTGATGGCTCCACCATTCGGAGAAGGTATTTCCCTGCCCAAGCCGCTCACAACCTGCATGCACCATCTTCATACACAATCACCAAAACCCGACCCCATTTGAATTTTGAAATCTAATTATTACTTGTTAATGAAGTCTTACTATCTACTTTCTAGTATTCTCAGGGGGCCCAAAAAGATGAAGCAATTTTGGCCCATAAGTAAAACTGTGAATCTTTTGAAGCAAAAAGCATCCCACCTACCCCTGAGGTTAAAGTGTGCTCGTATCCATATGGATTACCAATGGCAAAGCAAGTCTGTCCCACTCGTAGATCATGAGAAGTTCCTATGGTTGCAGGCTTTAGCTTACTGCCTTCAATATTAATCTGTACTCACAAACTCAGATTAGACTGATTCATTCACGATAATCAGGGGTTTACTCATTAACATAGGAGAACCAATAGAAAGGGTCCAGTACCAGTTAAGCCAGCTTGCCTGTGCATATGATAAAGGAATGATGTATATTAGACCTATACCTTCAGAACAGCCAAATCATATAAAGGGTCGAAACCGACTAGTTCTGCATCTTCTACAAATGTTTCCCCAGCATTATCTATGAGGAACACCTACAACAAAAAGTTTGGAGTAGTCTTAACACGAACACTTTCAGGGACAAACAGATCCAAGTACTCAAGTTTTTAAGCATGCATGAAGTTTTCATAAGTTGACCTTGCAACGCTGAATGCCTTTTGTATCAGTTGCAAGCTTTGCTATGACATGATAATTGGTTACCTGAAAAACCATGGAGCTCCATAAACAAATTAGAAAAGAAAAAAAGAAAAAAAAAACCATTCAAAGGCCACAACCGAAGTGAAGTATGGAACTGATACTCAAATTTTCTGCAAGTACTAGGACTTTTATGCCTATGCCAGGATAAGCTGGAAGTCAGAATCAGTAACAAGTACAAAAGAATGGATGTGGTCCTGTGGAACATACAATGTGACCCTTGCTGTCCCATACGAAGCCAGAACCAGTTCCTTCAACCTTCGCATTTTCATCATCATTTACTCTTTTATTTGAGTTGTTCTTAGCAACAACTGATACCTCAAGGTTTTTGATGGAAACAACTGAAGGGGACATCTCCTGCAATACAACCAAAAGGATGAGCTGGCTCCTCTCCCCATCCCATATTAAAAGTATAGTTTGGAAAAAAATGATATTTAGGGAAGCCACTTAAATAACTGATTTACTCCATCCACTAATTACTATGAAAAGGATAACATAAAACAGGACTATTAATATGGGACAAACTTTTTTAAATTAAGTATAAGGTATAAAGATGCAGAACAAGAAGCATTGCATGACAGATTCATATTTCCATGATCCAAGGATATCTACTCCAGTGGTGAGTAAATTGATGGGCTATGATTATGATATGGTTTACAAGAAGGGGCCGGACAACATAGTGGCTGATGCTCTTTCCCGTCGTTTCGAGGATGGGGATCATTTGGTTCTTTCTATGACTACTTTTCCATTTATGGGGGAATTACGACAATCATATATAGAGGATTCTACGACCATCCATTGATACTTTGGCCCACCTGCGAGCTGACCCCACCTCCTTCCCTTTTCTTTTACAGGGTGATTATATCTTTTGGTAACATCACATTTGGGTGCCTCCCGTCGCTTCTCTCCGCCTATGTATTATTTCCTTCTTCCATGATACTCCCTCTGCCAACCAATAAGGGGCGTTTCGCACCTATAAGCATATCAATCAAATAAATTTATGGTGAAAACTTAAAAAGGTAGTTCAAAAGTATGTGGCTGAATGTGATATTTGCCAATGGGCTAAGGCGTCCACTTCCTCCCCAACCGGCCTTCTTCAGCCTCTTCCAATTCCAGGACGTATTTGGGAAGACGTTTCCATGAATTTTATCGAGGCTTTACTTGTGGTTAACAGTAAGTCTATCATTTTAGTTGTGGTGGATCGTCTCTCCAAATATGCCTACTTTTGCGCCCTTGTCCATCCTTTCTCCGCCAAATCAATTGCTGAACTTTATGTTCGTGAGGTGGCTAAACTCCATGGCATGCCATGGACTATTGTGTTAGATCGGGACAAGGTTTTCTTATCAAATTTTTAGCATAAGTTTTTCTCTGTTCAAGGCACTAGCCTTCACATGAGCACCGCCTATCACCCTGAGTCAAACGAGCTGACAGAGGTCATTAATCTTTGATTGGAGTAATATTTGCGTTGCTTTGTTGGGGATGAACCCCATCATTGGTTACAATTCCTTCCCTGGGCCGAACGGTCTTATAATACTAGCCTCCACCTACAGTCTTCCATTATGTTCCTCTTCAGGCCCTTGTAAGTGAAGTTGATTATCCACTTCAATCATGGGATGATATCCTTCGCTTCCTTAAGTCCAACCTAGCTACCGCCCAAAATCGCATGAAGCAGGTTTATGATTGTCGTCACACATATAGCCCTAATTTTGCGCTTAATGAGAAATCATAACGAAACATAGCTCTAATATCTCACCTCCCATTCTCTCGTCTTCCTCCTTGCTCTGCGTGATACCAGTTGGTGCACTCCGGTGCTAATCAGCTGCATCCACTCTCCACATCACCCTTCATTTTCTATAAAGGGGATCTCATGGTAATCTAAGTGATGAACAGCAAGGAACAATGAATTCAGGACTCCTCACCTTGTTATTCAATTATTCATTGAGTCCTCTATCTTTGGTGATTGTGAAAAGAAAATATTGAATAAACCGATCAGTTTAACATGAATAAGGGAGGGTAAATGATCTCAGGCCTTAATTCCATAAAGTGGTATGTTCCTCCAAACCCGAAATTTTGATTCGTTTCAAGGCAAATCAAACCATAATAAACAATCTTGGGCGTTAATTCGACAAAGAGGTACATTGCTTAGAGCCATTTCACCTAAAGAAGCCTTGGAAAAGCCTAATTTCGTGATGCTGAGGAAACTAGAGAAGGTTGGAAGTTGTTTGCTACTTGTTACTACTTAAAAGCCTTGCAAACAAATGTGGCATGGGCTGGGCTTCGCGGCAAATCTTTAACAGGAATACCACTTGACTTGCTGTTCCCTTTCAGTGCTGCCACTAGACGAATGTCACAGTGATTATCTCCGGCGAGAACAACAAATTGGGGAAATTTAAAAAGTTTCATGACGTTACAACTTTGTTACCGAGAGCTAGACAACAGCCAGGATTTCAATTTCTTTTTTGGCAAAGATACAAGCAAGTAATTGACCCGCTAGGTTATATCACCCTACAAGAGCATGATTCAGTAGGGTGGTATTAAGGACCCGATGATGTCAAGATATAGTTTTTTTGTCGAGACTGGAAAAAAAATTGGTGTTTTTTTTTCTGTTAAGAGTAGTTCTGGTAGAGTGAGAGAGAGGACCTGGAAGATGTGAACGATTCGTTCTTCATCCAGTTGGAACTCGGGGCCAACATCAGCATTTGCGACGTGGGAGAAAGGCAGAGAGAAGTTGAGATGAAACCCAGCAGGGAGAGGGAGAAGAGCGACAGAGAGCGCGAAGGAAGTGAAGAAGATGGATTGTCGCCTACAGAAGCCTTTGATGTGAGAATGGGATACAGAAGATGGGGGGGAGGCTGGGGAAGGCACCTGGTCTAGGAGAATCGGGGCATGGCATCTCGCTTTTGCTGTCGCATTTCCATTTGAGGAGGGAGGCGAGAGGGAAGCACAGCAACGGAGGCCACTCACCAACAAAGCCATCCCTCCCTCCACTGGGGTGTTGAGACCCACATTTTAATCGCCTACGTTGGTTGCATCACTTCCTTCCCCCCGCCGCCCCGTGCATACTGTATACTACTTACTACTCTTGTGTTTATCTTCCGTTGAAAGATGCGAGGAAACAACACGCGAACCTTCGTATGGTTACTTCAGCCGAAGCTCACTTAACAATGGAAACTAGGCATTGCACCTCCTATTTTTTTTAGAAAACGAGTATATGCTCTCCCTCTCTCTTTTATTGCATTTTGTGGTCCACTTGAAATCTTTAATAATACTCCCTTTATAGTATCTAATTATAATGTAAAGGGATTCGCCCTTTATAGTTTATAGTAAATGATTTACAGGATTTTCATATGATCTTTTTTTACGCAAATTATTTACATAATTTGATACTTTTTGTGTAACAATTGCGTAAAAATTCCTGTAATTAATTTCCATATGCTCCTTTTTGGAAAGAAGCCAGGTTCATGCCCTAATACATACATCCACCAAGTTACCGGATACATACTGAAACACTTCAAGCATTCACAATGAGAAACTGGGCAAAACTGTTCACGGCATTACCAAAGTGAGAATTATCTGCCACATAGTAATCACGGAGTGTGCTTCTACGGCCTTTTTCTTTCACAATCCTTTACTTATTGCCCCCAAACATTGTCCCATGAAGCACTTGCACCCTTAGGTCCCTCAATATAGTTCTGCCCATGATGAGCACCTTGAAGAGCACCATGTTTTCGGGGATCAATTTTCTTGGCTTTAGACTTGATTCCTAGCAACCTCAGTACGAACCTCGCAAGCTCTCCATACAGCATCCCAGTCCGATCAAAAAGCTGAAACAGTAATTATTGCGCCACTTCAATTCTCTTAGAGACGTGACAAATTCAGAAAAGGAACAAGGCAATTTCGAAAGGGAAGTACATACCTGAAGGAGGGCTGACATAAACATATGAAATGCCTGGGTATTCTGATCAACAAGCATTGAAACTCGACCAAAAAATGTTACAACACCTTGCATCTGCCAAGGAATAAGTAATGTTTAAGTAACAGCACATCCAGGAGGCTGAAAGTAATGGGCATACATCATCATTATTGTTATTCTTATCGTACCAAATGGGCACATTAAGAAAGAAAAATTCTCACCACACGTAGGAAAGAAATCCAAAAGCCTGGCGGTGACGGTGGACCACCAAATGAACCATTAGGATCTGGATCACCATATGGACCACCCATGCCCATGCCCATGCCCATGCCCATTCCCATGCCATAACCACCCATAGATCCACTATAACCGCCATACATTCCTCCATATGGTCCGGAACCACCATATGCACCACCATAGCCCCCCCTATACATGTTGTTTCCATAGAGTCCACCGCCATAAGATCCTCCATACCCGCCTCCAGAGCCATATAATCCAGTGCCATAACTTGTATTGTAGTTAATGCCTGAATTGAATCCAGTATCAATGACATAAATATTGGTTTCCATGAATATCTCGCCAAATCATATTGCAGCTAGAGAGAGAGTACAATAAAATCAATTCACCTCCCAAATTGTTCCCGTAATTTTGCTCCCATGGCCTCGTGGGTACAGGCCTACCAAGAGAATTCAGATTTGCAGGCCCATTATTTGCTATAACCATTTCTCCTGGTTTGGCAGTTCCTGATGCTTCAACAACATCACTGGTGGTACCAGGAGATGAGGGCCTAAAGGGGCTCGCACCAGACTGTGCTCCAGCTTGCTCCCAAGGTTTCAGCGGCAAGCTACTACCTGCACAATTTGCAGGTTAGTTTCCACAGTATACTTAATAGTGCGCACACACACACAATTTCCATATTAGTTTCAATAGTATATTTGATAGTGTGTGCACACACACACACAAATTAATTGGTTCATCCAATAATTTCTACAAGCCACATTTGATAACATGCATTAATGCATGCAAGATATGATTTAATATGTCACATCAAATCCAGATAAGATTCAAAACTTCACATCGAAGCCAGCATCGTCTCACTAGTCAAAACACACACAATATTCCAGAGGTTACTTTTAAGAATGCACAAATGCAAACAAATTAATCAGCTCAGTCAAAAACTTCAGATCTTACTCTTAAAAGCAGACCAATGCAGGCATGAATGATTTGATAGGTCATATCATTTGCTACATCCAAACTATTAACAAAATTTAACACGTCATAAGATCACATCTGAATTTATTAACTGATTGTTTGAGATGTCAAATGCCCCAAAAACGATTGACCTTTCAAGCATGAAATTTTTTTCCTATTTTTATGAAAGGATTTAACCATGAATTTCCCTAGCAGAGATTAAAGAGAACCGCAAAATCCAAGCTAACATAAATAGTACAAATTATAATCAGGTCTACATTAAGTTACATGTGTATGAATGAGAGAGAGAGAGAGAGAGTGAGAGTGAGAGATCATAATAACGCTTGAAACTCTGTCGTAGAGAACACAAGGTCTTAGACAATTAAACCATTTATAATTAATGTTCCTAAAAACTCATGCTGATAGACTCCAGGAGGGCAAGAGACAGGTTTCCCAAAAAAGGGAGGGTATTTTCATCGTCACAACCAACCCAATACCAGTAAATTCGATGCAAGAAGAATGGACTTGAAAATTTCAATGATTGAAGTCCACCCAATTTAGTCCCCAATTTTTTCCAAAATCTATAGTCAAACCCCCACATATAGCCATTGTTTCATCACATACAGGCTCTCAGTCTCTCTTATGAAATTCTGCTCGCTTATCCTCATCATTACCAGTTTCATTCCCCCAACCTTTTCATGCCAATAGGCACCATCATTGCCGTTTCTTACTAAGGTTTCTTATGGTGAACCTGAAGTACCTGAGTTTGTGGGAATCAATGGTTTTACAGCACCACATACCCCAGTGTACAAAAAGCCAATAAAATCACAACAAACTATAAAAGGGAAAATTCATGCAAGCTATAATATCCTCAGTCACTCTCCATGACTACACAACAGTGCAACGGACCAGAAGTGCAGAACTGTGGTTTGGTAAAAAAAAAAAAATTTCAATAATGTAGATATATGGCTTGTCTTTCAGTGCGAGCTATGTAAGCATCAACAGACAGGGGTTCAATTCAAAATATCTACAGTTATACAAACACTTGAACGTACAAGCTACATAAGTATATTACATATCTCTAATAGTAGAACACCAAAATCCAAGTCATAACCTTAAACATGAGCATAAATGATGCTAAATTATTGTCAGTTGGAAATAACATATTAGATGCTGTTCCGAACCTAAAAGCATCTCTTTTGATAAGTAAAACTAAGAGATTCCCACAGGAGTTAATTACATCGACAGTACATGTAAAAAAGGAGTGACGGCATGTAAAGAAAATATTTTAAATCAAGTTACAAGAAAACTGAAATTCCAAAAGCGATGACTCAAATGATGAGCGAAAAATACACATCGCACCCATAATTCAGCCTCTAACGTCAAGATCCTGTACACGGACAACCATATCAGTTGAACCCCCATTTTTGGGCAAGTACCGTTGGCTTTACCTATTCTGCTGAATCCAATAATGCAAGCAGGAACCAACGGTGGGACAATACAAGCGATGAAATTTCAGTCTAATTATTTGTAATTTTGAAAATCCAAAATTCAGGTAAAACTGAATAAATCGCAAAATTAGAGTACTGCGTAACAATCATGGAGAACCAAGCTTCAGTTAGCAACCGATGCAGGGTAAAATCCGTAATAGAAGAAGCGGAATGGACCCTGAGTTGACTTTCTCGGATCCTCCTAAAACGGGAGGGACGAAAAAGAGTCAGCCCCCTCCCAAAGAAAAAAAAAATTGGACGCCATGGAAACAAGCCATAGAATACGAAAGAGAAAAGAAGAAGAAGAGGAGGAGGAGGAGAAAGCGGGGACATACCTGCTGGTTGAGGATTGTTGGAGGCCATGGATGAATCACCGCGGCAGGGCCTCGACTCCTCTTTCAGAATTACCTGCTGGTTGAGGATTAGCTCAAGTTATATATATATAGAGCCGACCCAAGAGTGGGGCCGCTGCCTACACGCGGGCCTGGTAATAGTCCAGTGGCAAGCAAGTTGGGCCGCAGGCGCGCACGTTTTCGTATGTACTCCTACTTTCAGAAGGGCTACCTATTTCTATTTAAATTTATAAAGGTGTTTAAATGAGGAGAGGACGGAGAAAGATGGTCCGGCTCCAGAGTCCACCCGCCGCCATCTTTGTGCTAAATTTTTATTTTATTATTATTATTTCTTTCCTTCCATGTCACTTATACGAGCCTTCTCGAGTGCCGGGGTGGGTGCTTCCTCGTCAGTCACGTTTATGTTTTTTTTATACTCCTCCGTAGCTTTATTTTTTATTTTTATTAATATAATAAATACATCAGGAATTGACCATTTATTTTGGTCAAATAACTAAAAGCGTGAAGAAGTATTTACTATTTACTAAAGTAAATTTATTCACGTAAAAATTTATAAATATAAAAGAGTTTTTTTACTAAATTCTACTCTTCTTCATCAAATGACAATTCAATGGAAAAAATTATCTACATCAGTCACTCAGTTTAAGAAGGTGTCTTTTTCTTCTCTCATATAATTTTATCTCGTGATGGTTTTATCTCTTGTAAGGCTTTCTACTTAGGTTGGGGCATCTTTCGAGCTATTTTCGTTTGCCCAATTGTTCCCTCTTCACAACTTTTTTCTAATGCGTCACAACTTTCAGCTCCATATATTCCCTTTGATGAAAAAGAGTGATTAATGTTATTTGGGATTACCAGATAAAAAATAGTATTTTGGGTTAGTTATATATTGGTCATTATGTTTTTTCTGCTAGTAAGATTTCTAGGTAACTTCAAAACTGAAAATTAGAAATTAAAATTTTGGAAGACTGGATAACTGAAAAACTAGAAAAGTAGAAAATTGGATTATTGATATGATACTAGAATAGCATGAAAAGGGGCACACAAAGTTTGTAGTGTATTTGACATCCATTAGGATGCAAGTTGTAAGAATATAATTGCGACAATGCAGAATCAAAATTAATTAAAGTTCCATGCAAGGCTAATTATGATGCTATCTTAGATATATTGTATAAAGTTTGTAAATGGTTAAAGAAATAATACTTATTAAAGTTAAGTTTTATATATCCGATTGCAGTGCCTATTGACCTTCCACCTTCTAAAATACATGATATTAGAGTTCTCTATTGTTTCCTTTGAGAGAATAAGCTAAGATCGAATGATATACCATTGATGATAACTAAACTAAGAAAAAATAATATTAATGAAGGGAATACTAGTGTCAAAGTGCCAAAATGGCAGGAGGAGATGGGAAGAAAAAGTGTGAAGTGGGAGGAAAATATAGGAAGAAGATGAGCAATGTGAGAGGAGAATGACATACTTTTTAGTGTTCTATACAACATAACTATCAATCTTAGTTGTGATGAAAATAAACTCCAATTAGATGAGTTATTTCATTTAGAGGAGGAGAGTAGAAAGAAGAAAACACATAAATCCCGAATTGATATTCATTCAAAAGTAGCACATGATGACCTAGCAAGTGTAAATGAAGAATTTGATATCGATTCAAGTATTAATGAGTATGTCCCAAACACGAATATAGATGACTTTGAATATAGGCAAGATCCTTATTATGCTTTATCATAGCATATGAAGACAATCTTATAGGAGAGGTGAATCATGGTGCAGAAGAACATGTTATGAGTTCTCCAACACCCAAAGATCAATCTTGTCCTAATGATAAAAGGTACAGTAAATATTGTGAATATATTTAGTAATTTTGTATTATGTATGTAGATATATGAGACTATTAATACAAAATATATTATGTTAGGTTATGTAGATCAAATGGAAGCAACTGTAGTCAGCCTTTGCCTATTGATGAAGAAGTGGAAACCATGGATAGTCAAAAAATATCAGTTCTAGTTATATTAGTTAAAATGAGGTAAGTAATTTTTTTTTTCATTTTGGAAGTTTATCAGTTTCGTAGTTTTTCAGTGTGGCAGTTTTTCTCTTTGGCAGTTTTTCCTTTTGGCATTTTTTAAGTTTGGTAGTGTTATAGTTTGGTAATTTCTAGTTCAATAATTTACACCTGTAATTTATCAGAAAGAATGAAGGTATTTGTAAGAAAAAAAGATTGAGACTTGACGAAGAACCCCCAAGATTGACCCAAAAAATGGACATTATTGGGGAGGATCCCTATGTAAACAATGACTTCGGTGTACAATTAGGGAAGGTCTATGATTGACAATCGATAAAAATTAGTCAAATACGACATTGGAGACAAATCATTCCAAAGGTGTTTTGTATTATTTGGCGTGTGCATTGAGAATGTCAAGAGGTACATGTCATAACCCAAATTTTTAAAAATATTTTTAAATAGCATGAACGGTAAGTAGCGAGAATTTTTTTTCTTTAAATACAAAACAAACCCTTCGATTAAATATCCAAGTCATGATAACTGGGGTTTACAAATACGAATATCAAATCATATGATATTATTTAACGTCTGAAAATTCATAAAGACCAGCTCATCCATCTAAGTACAAGCCTGTCACCCGTCTGAAAATAAATAACAAGTTGACTCTCACGCTAAAGGTACACTTACGTATTGGAGTTGCAAAAATGCGAAAACCTTTTGTGCTCGCTTGCCTTGGTCTCACTTGTCATCGCCTAGAGAATCTGCAACATAGCAAAACAACAACCACAACCACAATGGAGCATCTCCACCTATAGGAGAAGAGCTTCCAAAGGATAAAAGGTTTTATTAATATTTTTTAGATCGGGCCAACATCACCCGATGTTAGTTGCCTACGTACTCATCAGACAACATCTCCAATGTTTCCAACAAGATCGGATCCAGACGTAGTTCTGCCTAATGCTACACTATGCTAAGAAGCATAGCATCACACATGCAATGCTTAAATATTTTCAAACAACCTACATTTTATGCAAGTCCTTTAATCGTTTCACTTGTTCTAATTAAACAAGTAATATCAATCAATGTTATTAATTATCTCTCAAACCATTGTTCGATAATTAATATTCCTTTCTAATCCCAATGACAGACAGACTCATCAGATGTCAACCTAAGTGACAAATGACAACGAAACACTCTGGAATCCACTAGGCCCCTGGAATCCACCAGGAAGTGTCATCTCCCAACCTAGCCCATAAGGACCTGACCGGAGTAGAAGGGCATGACCCACAACTGCACCTGAATAAAAGTGGTCAGAGATGCCAACCAAGCAAGATGTCAGCAACCCTAATTACGTATACACTAAAAGATCCTCAATAGATTTGCGGTGAACCCAGCTCACAAAGAACTCCCTCCAATGGGGAGGTGCAACTACACGGTCAAATCAACGGCTCCTCAATAGAGCTAAAACTCAGGAAACCATTATGAACCCTATCTTGCTCATCTATAAGTCAGGATTCCGAATGATTATCTCAAACCCTATTAGTCACTTCTAGACTAAGGTTTACAACTCAAGACATGCCATCGGTTCATCAACCAAGGCAAATCGTCAGGTCAAAGGCTTTGTTCACTGTATGAACTAGTCCCAAACCCCTTTGAGGTATTTTAGTCTTTACCTTGATTAGATGTTATCCCCACAAACTAATAACCAATATATCTTGATTAGTCTTTATTAACCTTAGTATACTGATACAACTTAACGCATCAATAACAAAAGCATGCAGTAGATTAAGCAACATAAATAACATGCAAACATACAAGTGCATAAATAATAACGAAGGCCCATTGCACTCATTTGCAGGGCTAGGGCTCAGCGAATTCAAGCCCAAAAGAGTAAATAACTCTAACGCTTCCCGCGAGTTACATATATAACATTCTAGTTGATCGATATACTCGATTGCATACACGTGTAACACGCTGCATTAAACCTTAAGAATTATGGTTCTTCCCCTTGTTTCTCATGACACTATGACCTGTCAAGGTCTTCACGTCTTTTACTGGTTGTACCCCTTCCTTTTGAAGCCATTTAATGTCATTCTAGGGCACCTTAACGCTCGGTTGCTAGGTTATTCGTTTCAGTGGAAATAGAACATATTGCCCCCTAAGGGCATTATGGTAATTCCATAACATGGGGTATGCTAACCTCCTTTGGTTCATTTGGTCATCTCACTACCCTTTTATTTATTTTAAGTCATAATTTTCTCAGAAGGCTTCACTCTCAAACTGACCCGCTTCCCTTCACCCGAATGTGGGCGGGTCCACTCAAAGGGTATTTCTATCATTTGGTTTAAAGACTTAATGACATCCAATGCATCCAAAATTAGACTCAAGGGTACTACTTGACTTCATGGACCTTGTGTAATTTTCCTGGCATGTGACAGGGTCGTGAACCCCTTGAACCGACCCAAGTTGTCTTAATGGTTTATGATGAATACTAAGGGCAAAATGGTCAATTAACTACTCACTGGGATTTTTCCTCAGTATGAGCTTTGGGCTATAATTAACTTATTAAAATCTAACTGAGAATTTTCTCAATATTTAACCCAACTCATAGGCCCCTCAACCGGAGCCCCGAAGTCGGGTAAATGGTTTTCACACAATGATTTAACTACTAGGGGTAAAAGGGTCATTTTATTATCTCTGGGATCTTTCCCCAAGAAGAAACTCGGTCGGAATAATCCCAAACCTCTCCAGGTATATGAGTATTTTTCTAGAAGTTTTTTGACACTTTTAGCCCCATGAACCAGACCCAGTTCACTCCATTCCTTCTTTCTTTTCTTTTTTCCAAACCAAACCGGTTGGTTTGGGTCGTCTTCCCCGAGTCCGGCCAGAGGCCTTTCGACCTCTGGTGGCGCCGCCACCCCTGCGGCGGAGGGCTGGGCGGCACACAGGCCCCAGACTGTTGGAGCATGGCGGAACCAACAAGGTCGGTCTTGCTGCCGTCCGGTGTTCGGCCGACGGCCAAAAAGCTGGCCCCTTTTTCCTCTCTCACTACAAAAAAAATCGTTATCAGCGACACACATATAGCAATGTTTTGGAAAACAGTCGCTGTATGTGTTATATTTCACACACGATCGATGCCGGCTCCTCCCATATACACGACACTTCCCCACTCTCCCGCGTTTTCCCGTCTCTGCGCGCGCCTATTTTCCAGGGATTGTGGGTTGTTCGCTATGGGATTTTTTCGCCTCTTGCCAATGGAATTCCTAGACCTAGACCGCCAAAGCTTAACAAATCACCGTATATTCACCCACCTGCGGAATCAACTTCAGTACAGAGCGCAATCAACAGTTTTCTTCGGCCAAATCTCCTCCTTCTTCCGAACCTCTGCACCTCCTTAATTTATTCTTAAATTCGCTGCAGCCTTCTTCCGATTGACCAGCACCGGATCACCTTCTTCCATATTTGGTAAAAGTTCAAGTTTTTCTGAAAACGCTCAAGGGCACACTCACTTGGAGGTCGAAGTGATCCCAAAGACAAGGTATTTTTAGTCTCTTTTCTTCCTCCCCTTTCCCTACCCACTTCAATTCTCTGTTTGTTTTTTTATTATGCCTGCTTTTGTTGGGAGTATGGCAAATCTCATGTTTTAGAGGTAGCAGGAGAGATGCATTGTTAGATTTGCTTGAAGAAGTTGAGATATTGTAATTAACCGGTAAAGGATTTTGGATTATCTGATATGGTTTGTGGAAATTAATTTTCCGTGGTTGAAATTCTTTACCAATAATCAAAATGATATAAATCTTAAATTGCAAATGACTTTCCTTCCCTATCTGATACGTTTGTCGTCCTTGGTTATTATTCTACTAATTATCACTCTTTTGTTAATGGATATTGATATTTGCCACATTTGGTTTCTGGGTCTCTGTTTTCTTGCGAGTAGCAGGCCCCTGTTCACTATTTTCTTCGTCCTCTTCAGGGGTGGTATGCATCCATTAGCATATAAAATATGAAAGGATCAGACCCCACCAATCGCTCCATAAGCTCAAGCTGGGTTTCTTCTTTGAATTTCAAAAAGAACATCAATGACCAGTAATCTCTTGCCAAGTTCTTCATAAGGAAGAAACACAGTCAGTGCATAACTACGTTAAATCATAGTAGAAGTCCCAACATAACTTGCATTTTCTAAATTAGTGGTTAAAACACCTTACCATTTTCATCAACTGTAAGAGCTCCCCTATAGCAGTATTAAAAAGATTAGGATGGGCCAGGTCAGAGGTGCCAAGAATTTCCTGCCGTGTTCGGTGTGATATGTTTACCTCCATTTCTGAACCTGCATATGTAACAGTTAAACAAATTTAAAAATCAACAAACGACACATGAAAGTATAAGAAAATTTAAGTTTGTGGTGCATTAGAGTCATAAATTGTCTAAAACAGAAACAAAAAATAATTGACATCCTGCTTTAACCATTATTAGATGTGAAAGAATGTATGAAACACAGGGTAATTGATTTAGGGTGATTTATTCTATTCCTGCTAAAAGCAATAGCTCACACATTTCTGTATTGTGCTACTGCACAGCAACTGAACATTTCCGTTCAGTATTGTTTGCAGTTACTGCTGTCAAAAGTAAGCTGATTTGATGGCTAGGCTAGTCCAGAACAAGATTTTCTATACATGGTGAGAAGAACTTTTAAATTGGGATGAGGGTTGGCTTCTCGCATCCAATATCAATTAAAATCCTGTAAGCAAGGCCTGAATTTCTAAAGAGAGCTAACCTAGTCCTCATACACATAATTGCTTATATACAATAAGAGAAAGCACAAACTATTGGCTTCTAACTCTAGGACATTTTTTAAAATTTGGCTGATATATTATGGGAACAATTACAGACAATATTAAATGGCACTAATTAACTTACCACTAGCTATGTATTTTTCAATTATGTGTCGAGCCATGTACACTCTTCTCACTGGGTCTTCTATCGGTATCTTTCCAAGTTCATGACATTCATTGTAAAAATGAACACACTCTCCAGCAAGACAACTGAAATTACAAGGAAAATAAGAGTTACTTCATCTTCAATTGACAACCAAATTCCAAATATTTATGCTACCAATCCCAGTTCAAGTAAGTGGGAGCCACGCTCTGTTAGCAACTTGATGAAATACATGCCGAAACAAGGGAACCACTTGGCATTTCATCTTGATGAAATCCACTGACATGTCATTATGGAAGTTATCTCTCTGAATTTCATGCGAAACTTAATTAAGCCAAACAGACCTGTCTACAAATGTCATGAAAGATTGCTGAAATCTCTTATTCAGGAGAAATTTCTCCATAGGCTCGTTTATATTTGCATCAGACACTATTACAATAGGTAAGAGAAGTCCACTCTCTGGGATTCCCAAAGCCTGGCCCATTGTATCTAACTCCTGAGGTTCTCTTCTCCTCAAGCTCATTTGTGACAACAGAGGATGAGAGACTAATATGGAAAAGAATGGCAGTACAAGGATACATGCTTGTGCAGAAAATGAGCCAAACAGGCATTACACAATCCACACAATAACTTCATTTTATGTTTGCAGAAATATTGTACATAAATTACCAAATTTAGGTGAGATCAATTTTTTCCCAAATTAAAAAAATATTAATGTTAATGAACTCATACTGTCATCCAGCAGTTGATTTGTTCAAATAGTACCAGTTGTCTAGAAGTTCTTTGTTGATAACAAATACGAGTAAGAACTATTAGAGGAGTGTTTTTTTGTATGATTGTATTTGGATGTCATTAGTAATATAGTCTTATGTATAAGGGGTAGTGTAGTGAATCATGTTTAATCTTATTTTGTGATTGGCCAGTCTTCTGCTAAGCACAGGGCAATAGAGTTTTTTTGTCTTGATTAGATGTCCTAAGCTATGTAGAGGCTGGCAGCAGCAGAAAGAAACATAAATTACCGCAATTATAGAAAATGTCTAATAGACATGGTGCAGTGGTTGTGGATTTTCTTTCTGCTGCAATCCTATTACTGTTAATTCTTCTTGCTGCTTGTACTTATGGGGGGTTATGGCGTTTGCCATCACACCATTAGATATCATGAAAATGGTTTATACCAATGGATGAAATCCATCCCACCAGCCCCCAATCACCAAAAAAATTTGGACCTTGAGTCCTTGACTTCAATTATAAATTCATTGATGTCACAGTGAAATAGCACAGGTTTCCTGTCCTTGTACCCACCATCTGATTGCAACTTTTACTGGGTCACAACAAACTTATGTAGCCAGGTTGAAAGTAATGAATCTTTGTTTTTATTATTTTATATATTGTTACATAACTATGCCCTCTAAATTGTTTAGGTATTTGAAGAGAAGGCCTACCTAGTTAGAGTTGAAAGACTGTAATATTCTGGTCAGATAGACTATGTCCCTAACAATTTGTTTCAGATGATAAATTAATACTTGCGGTTTTTCTGTTTACTATGCAGGCTTGCAACTCCAAGTCCAAGGACATATATTGGGACTGGTAAAGTTGTAGAAATCAAGAGTGCATTTCATGCTTTAGATTGAAACTGTAATATTTGACAACAATCTATCAACAGGGTGTGCTTCTATTTCAAACTATTTTTTATTTATAGACACTTGAGGTTATGTGTTGTCCTAGGCAAGTTATTTGTTACTTTGTGGTGTAGGTAGAGCATGGCCAAAAGTTGTATGTATTCTTACTTATAAGAATTGCAGCTTGAGAGTCTTTCTTCTTGAGAAGCAAATAAGGAAAAATTTCAGTAAGCAAAAAGGATATACAAGGATCCCAAGCAGAATGTTGGGAACAACAAGAGTGGAGTAATAATGAAGCTCTATAAGAAAAAGGAAATAAGATACTAACTATCTAACTATAACTTTCTAATTTTTAACCGAAATGGAAATTGTGTATGGGCATGAAATTTTTTTATAAGCTAGCTAGATGAAGTTGTGCATTGACAATACTTTTAAAGGGGCAAGGCGTAGACACTTCAAAATTTATTATTATATCTTGGATTTGGAGTTTCTTATGTATACTTTTGTTTCATTGCTTAGCGTGACTTGGTGCTGTATATACAATTTGTGAGCAGCAATGTTTTCTGCTTCTTTTATGTTTCTTTCCAATGTTCACTTCTACTTCTTTTTCACTACAACAGATATACAACTTGTAATCAGCTTACCTATCTCCAGGAAATTATTTTTCTTTACAGCATGTCAGCTCCCCTCCTTTCTAACATTTACTGTTATCATATATCTAAGAAAAAACAATTACTTTGATCAGCTCAAGTAATAACAAGTTTGTTTGGCCATCTCAAAACTTATTTACTTTGATCTGGATAATGTGCACATTTTTTGTTATTTTGTGGTCTTTGACTATCATATGGTGGTTGAGAAAACACTTTCTGTTGTACATAATTTTTTTTGAAGCATGACTGCATGTGTTTCTAGTCTATATATGTTTTTTTGGTTGATTTTTTGTTTTTGGTAAGATAAGTCCACTCTCTGGGATTCCCAAAGCCTGGCTTGTTTGTGAACAGAGAAATTTAAAATATTTCAAGAATTAGGTTGTACAGCCTTGCATTACTTATCTGCATAGTAAACAATATTCAATCTAGATTTTCTTATTTGGTGTTTGTTGCTTGTTTAGATATTGAGAGTAATTTGGTTAATTGAGGAGGGCGTGCAACTATTGGTCATTTTATAGCTTCCTGGAAAGAGAAAAGGTACTTGACTCCAATTTCTTGAATATATATATTTTATTTACAATAATTATTTATTTACTAAAATGTGATAAACTTGGATATGTGTAGAACCTATATGAACAAGGGTTTTCGTAATATGCCTATGCATAGGTAGATATATGATACTATTAATTTTTCTTGTTTACAAGGGTTCATACATAAATTTCTTTTGTGCAGATACATTCTTTGTACTGTAGTGGTTATTATAGGATTATCAATATTTTTAGGTGTGATCTGTAAATCTGGTATATATTATCATGGATAAGAGTTGGATGAGCAAAAGTAGGGTTTCTAGTGAGTATGCTTTGGGGGTAGAAGGATTTCTCAATTTTGTTGCATCTCATGGAACACCTATCAATGGGAAGTTCAAGTGTCCTTGCGTTCAATGTGGTAATGTCTATTATCAAGATATGGACATTCTATATGAGCATTTGATATGCAATGGGATTATACAAAATTATACAGTGTGGTATTTTCATGGAGAAGATATCCTTCAGACAAATTCATCACAGAATGATACTTTGAACAATGAATTTGAAGTGGATGATAATGGTGATGAGATGAGAACTATGTTGGAAGATGTATTTGGAGGCCCAGTTCAAGATGATGCTTATGATGGATTGCCTCAAGGGACAAATAATGTGAATGCTAAATTCAACAAATTGGCACAAGATGCCGAGAAAGAGTTGTACCCAGGTTGCAAATCACAAACCATACTTTCTTTCATTGTTAAGATGTGGCATATCAAAATCCTTGGTGGATGGAGTAACAAATCTTTTGATATGCTGCTTGTATTATTAAGAGAAACATTTCCTAATGCTACCTTTCTAGAAAATTTATACCAAAGTAAGAAAATCATAACAGATTTAGGTTTGAGTTACAACAAAATCCATGCATGTCCCAATGATTGTATGCTGTATTATAAAGGCAATGCCGACAAACAATCATGTGACACATGTGGCACCTCAAGATGGAAAGAAGAAGACACACGGTCAGAATCTAAAAAAAAGAAGACACCAGCTAAGATTTTACGTCACTTTCCTCTCATTCCTCGTTTACAAAGGTTATATATGTCATCGAAAATTGCATCTAATATGAGATGGCATGATGAGGGTCGTAACAAAGATGATATATTACGACATCTAGCTGATTCTGAAGTTTGGAAACATCTTGACTTGACCAATCCAACCTTCGCAGCAGAGTGTCGCAATGTTCGACTTGGATTGGCAAGCGATGGTTTCAATCCATTTGGGACAATGAGTATTACACATAGCATATGGCCAGTGATACTTATGCCATATAACTTACCTCCATGGTTGTGTATGAAGCAGTCTAATATGATCCTATCATTGATTATTCCTGGTCCATTTGGCCCTAGAAATGACATTGACATATTCTTACAACCTTTGATTGATGAGCTGAAAGAGTTATGGGAATTTGGTATAAATACCTATGATGCGTCTAAGAAAGAAACATTTCGAATGCATGTAGCCTTACTTTGGACCATTAGCGACTTCCCAGGTTATGCAATATTGTCGGGTTGGAGTACAAAAGGTAAGATGGCATGTCCTTTGTGCCATAAAGACACATGTAGTCGATACTTGAGTAATGGGAGGAAACATTGTTATATGGGTCACCGAAGATTCTTACCAATGAATCATAGATTCCGAAGACACAAACAATCTTTCGATGGCAATGTAGAGGTTAGAGGTGCTCCAAGTCCACTGTCTGGGATGGATGTGTTATGCGAGGTACAAAATAACAATCATAGTTTTGGGAAGAAGAAAGGGAGGAAAAGGGCAAGGAGTGTGGATGAAGGTTTAATGTTTAATTGGAAGAAGAAGAGCATTTTCTTTGAGTTGCCATATTGGAAAAATAATATACTTAGACGTAATTTAGATGTGATGCACATCGAGAAAAATGTATGCGATAATATTGTCAAAACTTTGCTGAACATTGAACGCAAAACAAAGGACAATTTTAATTCACGTCTTGACTTGGTAGAAATGGGGGTGAGGCACGAGTTGCATCCGAAGTGGAAAGAAGGTACAAACCGAGTTTATTTACCATCTGCATGCTATTCAATGGAGAAAAAAGAGAAAGAAATATTTTGTCAGGTTTTGAAATATATGAAGACTCCGAATGGATACTCTTCTAATCTTGTCAGGTGCATTAATGTTGAAGAGCGCAAGATATACGGGCTAAAAAGTCATGATTCACATGTTATAATACAACAATTTCTTCCATTGGCAATTAGAAAAGCTCTTCCCAAGAATGTGACGAGTATGCTGATAGAACTTTGCACATTATTTTGGAAATTATGCTCTAAGGTCCTTGTCATTGATGAGTTAAAACAACTTGAAGAGCGCATTGCATTAGTTCTTTGCCACCTAGAGCGAATTTTTCCACCATCATTCTTTGACGTAATGGTACACTTGCCTATACATCTTGCATCAGAAGCATTGTTGGGTGGGCCAGTTCAATACCGGTGGATGTATCCAATTGAAAGGTATTATAAAAATGTATTCAGTTAAAATTTATTTACAATTATATAAAATTCAAGTGTTGCTAGTTTAAATTGTTTGTGTATAGGTACTTGCATGTATTGAAATCATACGTACACAATAAGGCTCAACTTGAAGGATCTATTGCAGAAGGATACATTGCAGAAGAATGTATGACATTTTGCTCAAGGTACTTATTCAATATTGAGACAAGGTTGAGTCGACCCCCAAGGAACCCAGATGATAATGTCTTAAGAGGTTCAACACATTTTAGATTGAGTGACATTGAATTGACACAAGCACATCGCTATATCCTATTCAACCATGAATTGGTGACCAGTTATTTAGAGTAAGTTATAACAAAGACATTATTTATTAACCTATCTTTTTTAGTTTTCTCAGTCATAAACATCTATTCATGCAGGCATCACATTGAATTCCTAAATTTTACTCACCTAGGAGTACGACCACATGTGCGCCAAAAAATTCACAATGAGCAATTTGTTGATTGGTTTAAGGAACATGTAAGATAGGTCAATTGATATTTCTATAATTTATTTATAAAATTTTTTGGATAAAAACAGGTTCGAATGTTGCGAGAAAGCAATAGATCATTGCTAGCCAATCTTCATTTGCTTGCTGAAGGTCCGCATTCACTTGTTAGGAGGTTTAAAAAATACACAATTAATGGATACAAATTTCGGACAGTTGAACAAGATAAGAGAGCAAAAACCCAAAATAGTGGTGTTGTCGTTACAGCAATGACAACAAGCTATGCAAGTGCAAGGGACAGTAAGCCTATAACAGGGGAGATAAACTATTATGGGCGATTAACAGATATAATTGAGTTGATGTACTCAGCAAACCTTAAATTTATACTATTTAAGTGTGATTGGTTTGATGTGAAGGCACAAGGAAGAGGAGTTAAGATTGATGAGTTTGGGTTCATGCTTGTGAATTTTACACGGATGTTATTCTCTGGGAATGAAGTGGCTGATGAACCATATGTCTTAGCATCTCAAGCAAAACAAGTTTTTTATGTTGAAGATCCACTTGAACCAAATTGGCATGTGGTCATGAAGACTAATCCAAGGGACTTATATGATATGGGTGGCGAAGGTGATGAATTATTGGATAGTGAGGCTTATGGGAACCAAAGGCATCAAGACATTGTTGTTGATGACAATGATATTGTTAATTGGGTGAGGGAAGACGTGTTGGGATCAACTGTTGAAGCACCTCTCGAGATGCATCATACTCATCAAGGTCATTCAAATGATTCAATGAATGAAGAAGATGGATCAAATACTGATGTCCAATCATATGGAAGTGATTCTGAATGAATCTAATAGTCGATGTTTGGTTTGGTGGTCGTGCTTATAATGTTATCTTCCTTTTCTTTTATTGTCAATTTTTTTCTTCAATTTATGTAATAACTCAATTTTGTTAATGGTATATGTTTTAGTCACCAATTATTGATGGGAAATACCATCTTTTTTATTTTGTTTCAAATTTTCTTTTTCATATTTGTTCACAAGATTGCGAGACATATATAGTTGCTTATCATTGAACATCTTTGGTTTAGTTTTAGTTTATATTATTAGTTAAATATATAAGTGTGCTTCTAATTTTCTATACAGATGGACAGTTTAACATTGAATGACTCTACTGCAAATGTTGAAACTAAGGGTCGAGGGATCACCAAATGCAAAGCCATCATTAATTTGCCACCAGGATCAAAAAAGAAGGTTGATATTTATGAAGGCCAACCGGTAGGGGAAAATGCCACTTTATTGGCAAATTATTGTGGCACATTGGTAAGAGATAGTGCTACAGTCCCAATTCATAAGTCATCTTGGCGCAAAGTGGACATATTTGTGAAGCAACGACTATGGGAATTAGTAACGGTAATATTATTTATACTTTACAAAATTGTTTGTTGGAAGTAACTATTGATTGTTATTTATTTAAATATGTAGGACAAGTTTGATGTGGATGAGAGCTTGCGTGCCTATGTCCTTAAGTCTCTAGGGACAAAATGGAGAGATTACAAGAGGAAATTGAAGAAAGATTATTACGAGTTTGCTGTTGCGCTCGAGAAGGATCCATTAAAACATAAGCCAGAGCTTGTAAAAGAGGCTGAATGGAAAGTTCTTGTTTCTAATTGGCAGTCAGCAATGGGAAAGGTAAAAAGTGAAGCATGTAAGTCATTTCTTAAAAATTACTTTTGAAATAAATACCATAAATTGTGAAATAGGAAAGAAGTGATAGAAATAAAGAGAGTCGAGGCAAGCACAAGCTTCCCCATACAAGCGGCACCAAAAGCATTGCTCATGTGCACCATGAGGAGGTATGCATTTTATCATTTAGTGATACCTACATTATGGATGCCATTATTGTTTATTGACTTACAAATTGATATTATTGTATCTCATAGCGTATCAAAAACAATCGTGAGCCTAGCCGACTTGAAATTTTTAAGATCACACATGTCGACAAAAAAGGGAAGGCTATTAATATAGACACAGAAGCGACAATTGTAAGTATGCAAAAGTTAATACGTTTATTATTATATTGATAATGAGCTACTGGGAACAACAGTAATGAAATATTACAATGCTGAGAGTATGATTTTATAATAAAAATCCATTTCTAAGTTTTGTTAAAGTTCTGTGTTGAAGTTCTCAATGGTCTATTGTTGTGTGTTTCCCTCCTAAATTTGGAGTATATCACAATTGTCCTTTTCAAATTATGTGAAACAGGCCTCCAATTTTTGTTGAAATTGAATGACTGGGAAATCCTTATGATAGTTAGTTTCTTTTTTTTAAAAAGAAAGCTATCTTGTGAAGTGTACTCTTCCTGGAAAATTTTCTTTGCCTACATCAATTTATAAAGATGACATCTATTATCCAATTTCATGCATAATCTCTTAAAAGCAGCTTGTATATTAAATGTTTGAATATATGATTTGAAATAAAAATGATAAAATTATTCTTGAACTGGTTTGAAGTTATGGAGTGTGAGGTTCTAGCCTAAGTTATAGAGGCCTGTTTTTTTATTCTTCCTTTGGCTGACATATAGAGTTTTGATAGTTTATATTATATCATGCTGGGTGAAAGCTGTATTTAGAAGCCGATGCTTGGATGAGGTCATTTTTGGATAGTCATTGAATCTTGATTAAGGTCATTATATTGTATTTGTATCTATTGTTTGGTTCTCTCTTCATCAAAGCCTGCTTATCATTTTAGCTTTCTTCCATACTAAACAATTAGGTCCTATCTTTTGGGCATTGTTCACTTTTTCATGAATTTTTGCTTTGTATCAGATTCATTGGTGCCATAAAGCATTATCTATCTCTGTCTCTTTTGAAGAACAATGCTTTATGGTTATGAGTAATGACTATTTAGTGGTATTCAGAGTTAAATTTGCTTGTACTTGGAGGATATTTATATTTTTGTGACTTAAACAGTGAGCTATGGAGAATTTGTTTCTATTTATCCTTTAAGTTTAAAGTTAATAATTTCACTTGTTAGAATTATCTTTGAGTCATGTCATATGGCTACATGTTATAAATGATAGATGAGTTGGTTTTATATTATATGAAGTCTTAGTCTTAACTCTTGGGAAGAAAAGATCCACGTTAAATAATATGATGGTTCTATTTTAAGCTTATATTTTGATTTTTTAGTCTAACTTTTTTTGTCTGATTTAAGACAAAACTAATGTCTACCTTAACTTTCGTTTATGCAATCCAAAGCTAACAATGGTTTTCTTTCACTGAAAAGTATACTAGTTGCTCTTATGATAATGTTTTTTTTTAATTTCCTTCACATCATTTTCCCCCTTTCTTTAAATAGTCATTTAATTGGATTGATTGCTAAGGGTCCTCTGACTGTTTTCTGAGGGTTGATTCCTTCCCAAAAGTTGAATTTCTGGTCTTTAATTGTGTGCATATTTTATTGTCTATTCTCTGGGTTACTGCATTAAAGATCTATTTGTTTCAATTGCTAAGTTTGCTTCCTCTTCTGATCTTATTGGGCCAATTTCTGGTCCTTAATTGCTTGTTTTGGTGGACTGGGTATGTTCTGTATGTCGATTTACTATTTTCTGTTTAGAGGTTATTGCTACGTGATTTTTGTTCAGTGTGGTGATTATTTGATTGGCTGGTTTCTGACTTTCAATTGGTCCAGTCTCAAACCTGCTAGACTGCTGCTTTTCTTCTCATCCTTGACTGTGTCAGCTCTGTCATTTTTCTTATGTCTTTCGTTATAGCATGTTATGTAAGCATGGTAAGTGATCAGCATGCATCCTCAGGAGTCCTGAGCGTGCAGTAGTTGCTGTATGCTTTAGAATTTCTCAAGGTGAACTTGATGAATTGTGTAAATGAAACTTGGGGAAAGAGTTAACTTCGATAATTTGGTAGGATGAACTTCTCAGAAATATATACTGTGTTGAACTGTCTTCAAGTCTTGGTTTCATTGTGTCCTGTATTTATATATTTCTTGTTTGACTTTGTGTTGATCAATGCATTTCATAATTTGTACTTGATGACATTTTATAATTTGTTCTTGATAACAAACTGCTTGTTTTGGTGGGCTGGGTATTTTTTGTATGTTGATATACCATTTTCTGTTTATAGGTCGTTGCTAAGTGATTTTTGTTTAGTGTGGTTTTGTCCTCTGAGATGAGGAGAGCACAAGCTAAGTGGGGACCTCAATCAGATTGTGACTTTGAAACTGCATTATTTGATTGGCTGGTTTTAGAATTATATTTGGTCTGGTCTCAAACTTGTTTGTGTTATAGCTGTTAGTTTCTAAGTGGTTTTTGCATGATATACTGTCTATCTACCGCAGAGATCCAGCTCATGCTGTTGGGAAATGAACTCCATGCTTTCCTGTTAGCTATTCATTGGGTGAGGAGTGTAGGAATATATAGACTTCGTACATGGGCTTTACTTTGGACTGATATGTGTGAACTGGTTTATGAGTTGAGTGTTAATGTTGATGGTGCTTCATATATGGGCTTTCATAGTCCCTAAGTTTCATACTCATGAAGATTTAGTTACTAAATACTTATAGATTGGGATGTGGATTTTTTTTACTCAATTAAGGTCTTTGGAAGACTTATCTGTACATAAAATTGATTAAAGTAAGAGTAGTGTATTTTCTCTATCTATTGTTCAAATGTTCTATTTTTCTACTCTTGTTAGTAACTTTATAAGCTTGCTGAGACTTTGCCCTTTGACTATGTGCAGCAAAGGATGGATGAAATGTTGAAGAAACTTCTTGAGGGGACGGAAGATACCTTGTCTTCTAATGATTTATTTGCTCAGGTTATGGGAGAAGAGAGAAATGGTCGTGTTCGATGCATGGGATTAGGCCCTACTCCATCACGACTTTTCGGGTCATCATCCTCCAATGTTGGGTCATCTACACAACTGGTTTCTATATGAGAAGAGATGGAGAAAGTCATGGTAGAAAAAATAGCTAACATTGAGGCAGAAATGACAGCAAAGAGTGCCGCTATGGAGGTGCAATTTCAACTTCGACTTACAGAAAAGGAAGTATATATGGATGCACAAATGGCGGCCAATAATGCTGCTATGGAGACTCAGTTAGCGGAAACAAATGCAAAATTAGAAGCAATTATGAGGATGACACGGGTACGCTTACGAACACTTAATTTTTTAATTCTTATATTAGTTTTTTAACAATTCTTTTAGGATAATTTAATAGGGATTTATAAGTTTTGCATTGTCCCACAGAGGCAATAGAGGCGTCATGCGATCATATGTTCTTATTTGCCATTTATATAAATAAAGGTTTCACTTTCACCTATATTTTTTTATATTTATTTACAATATCAATCCATAATATTAATAAACTATATTTTGCAGGTTATTTTGAAGGCAAGGCATCCAATTATTTCATCCTCAGAAGCAATCTTTTTTTTTTAGTTTTATTCAACTTTTATGAATGTAAAAGGGTTTAGGGTACTTTGTTATTCAGACATTTTAAAGGGCTACTTCTATATTACTATAATTTATGAATGGTTTAATGGAATGATTTTTGTTTATATTAATTTAGTTATATATTAAAAAAATAAATAATATTTATTTTTTAGTCACAGTAAATATAATTATCATCATTTATAATGCTATTAGGTGCTCATAATGAATATAATCAACAATTATTTAAGAAAATAATAATGGCAGAATTAACGACGTTTTTTGAAATGTCGCTAATAATGTTTCTTTTGTATGCGGTACTTTATTTTAGCGATGTTTCTAAAGCGTCGCTAATTGTTGAAAAACGTCGCTAATATATTTAGCGACATTTCTAAAGCGTCGCCAAATCCTTCTTATGATTTCCCTACATATATAGCAACGCTTTTAAACGTCGCTAATTGTTATAAAAAACCGTCGCTAATATTTTTAGCAACGTTTTATAAAACGTTGCTATTAATTATAATAGCGATGTTTTATAAAAACGTCGCCACAAACGTCGCAAATTCTTTTAGCGACGCGACCTTTAGCGACATTTGTATAAAACGTCGCTAAAACTGTTAGCGACGTTTCAAATACTTTTAGCGACGCTTTCGAAACGTTGCTAAAACCAAAATTTTTTGTAGTGTCTCTTTTTTTTTAATAGGTGGTGATGCCGCCGCAGCCCAGGCTGGTGCATCCGGGGTCGTCGTGGCCTGGGCTGGCATAGCCGGGACTAGCATGGCCACAGCTGACACGGCCTTGGCCAGTGTGGCTAGCGGTAGTGCCTCGGTATTTTTTTTCTTTCTACGCACCGACCCGCAGTCTATCCAGCAGCGGGTGCATGTCGAAGCCCGGTCTGCATGAAGCCGCCGCCAGATGACGGCTAGCCGGTCATTGGCTGGATGGTGCTGACCGATCGACAGCCGGCTAGTAAAATCTACTGTTTGAACTTATTACAGTACACCGATTACTCTTTATGCAAAATACACTATACATATCTGATTTTCATTCAAATCTAATTAATCAAACTTTTATTAATCTTCAAGCAAAGACAAGACAATGATCCTGTAACGTCTGGGAATTTTCTAAATTCCTGAAGTTGTACACGTGAAAATTAAGGTGTAAGATCCCTTGATCTTCCTATGGGAATAACTTAATCAATAGTTGGAATTATTGGCTGAAATATATATGGATAGAAAGTAAACAAAAAGAGTTTCGAAAAGTCACCAAGAATGCGCGAATCGGAGTCTAGATGAGGGAGAAACGACTGTTTGAAGTTGACTTTAATGTGTAGAACCCGTTTACCTGATTTAAACGTGCAACTGGGCTGTTTAAGTTGTTTTGTGGGCCCAATTATTTAGTATTCCAAAATTATGTTTTTGGGGCTCAATTTCTCATGGGATTAGGAGCCCTAATCCCATGCCTATAAAAAGAATTATTTAGGGCCTTTTAAGGCAGTTTTGATAGTGAAGGGAAGGGGAAAG
The DNA here is from genome assembly GCA_035235625.1 of Saururus chinensis. NCBI lineage: Eukaryota > Viridiplantae > Streptophyta > Magnoliopsida > Piperales > Saururaceae > Saururus > Saururus chinensis. The sequence continues at coordinate 38,510,238 of CP141148.1, forward strand.
AGCCATCGATGAAATTTTTTGGCGAGGCTCCGACGAGGCTTCAACGACAGTGGATCGACAACAACTCGGCCTCAGATGTAAGATTTCTGAGTTGTGATTAGTGAATAATTTATTAATTAATTTAATTAAAATTTATGTGGATCTCTACAGTTACTGTTCGTACTAATATTGTAAACAGTAATTAACTTTCCCGTCATCGGAACAATAGCAGCCTGACCCGGGCCGCTGTGGCCCTCGCTTTAGCCACAGCGGCCTTGGCTCCGGCGGCTGAGGCGGTGGCAGATTGCCGCTGTGCAGACTGCCGGATCTTTGCTTTAAAATAAAAAAGAAAAAGAAAAAGGGGATCTGTGTGGTGGCATGGCACAGCTCCGGCTGGAGGCGGGTCCTGGCTGGACGGAATCGCCGGAAGGTGGCGATCCAGTTAGGCCAGGCCCATTGGCCGGCCATGGTGGCCTGCCATCGCAGCGTCTACAGCTGATTTATAAAAAAAAGGGAATGAAAAGAGGAGGCCGCATTGTCCCCGGCCAGCCACCAGACGGAGGCAAGGCCAAGTCCGCCAGATTCGCTGGGCAACGGCGATCCGACTGGCCTCGGCCTCGCCCGGCAGGATGCCTGGGGGAAAAGCGGCTCTGCCAGAGGCCATTCGGCCTCTGGCCGGTTGCGGGGAAGACGACCCTCGCAGGTCGTCTACTCCCTGGAGCGGGTCGGGTAACCCAACCTGATCCGGTCCGGTCCTGTTTAAAAAAAAGAACAATTCATATTCCCTGAACTGGGTCCGGTTCAAGGGGTTAATTGTGTCAAACAAATCCTAGAAAATTAATATTGGACCTGGAGAGGTTTGGGATTATTCTGACCAAGTTTCATATTGGGGAAAAATCCCATAGATTGTGAAATAACCTTTTTACCCTTGGTAGTTAAATCATTGTGTGAGAACCATTTACCCGACTTCGGGGCCTTGGTTCAGAGGCCTAGGAGTTTATTTAAAAATTGGGAAATTTCTCAATGAGATTTTATTGGGTAAACTATTTATAGGACAAATATCTTGCTGAAGAAAAATACCAATGAGTGGTTAATTGACCATTTTACCCTTAGGGTTTATAGTAAACCATTAGTCAAAACCTGGGTCAGTGCAAGGGGTTCACGACCCCGTCACATGCCAGGAAAATTACACAGACTCCATAAAGTCAAGTAGTACCCTTGATTTTAATTTTAGACCCATTGGATGTCATTAAGGCTTTAATCAAAATGATAGAAATACCCCTTGGAGTGGACCCGCCCACATTCGTGTGAATGGAAGCGTAAGTCGGACTGAGAGTGGAGCCTTGTGAGAGGTCATTGACTTAAATCAATAGAGAGGTATTAAAATGACTAGAATGACCCAAGGGAGGGTATCATACCCTAAGTGGTAAAATTACCCTAACACCCTTAGGGGCAATATATTTTGTTTCTGTCAAAATAGATGACCTAGTGAATCAAGAGTTAGGGTACCCTATAAATGACTTCAAAAGGAAAGAACATGACTAGTAAGTGACACGAAGACCTTGTCGGGTCGCAGTATCATGAGAAATAAGGGGTAGAACCCTAATTCTCAGGTTTAAAGTAACGTATTTTACATGTCTGCAACCGTGTGCATCGATCGACTAGAGTGTCATATATGTAACTCATAGGATGCGCTAAAGTTGTTTATACTATCGGGCTTGAACTCTCCGAGCAAATGAATGCAATGGGCCTCCGTTTATTATTTATACATTTGTATGATTGCATGTTATTTACGATGATGCATGCTTTTGATATTGATGCATTGATTTATATCAGTAACTTAAGATTAATGAAGATTAATCAAGAGACATGGGTTGCTGTTGGTTTGGAGGGAGAACATCTAATCAAAATAAAGACTAAAATACCCTCAATAGGGTTTGGGACTGGTTCATGAATTGAACGGGGCCTTGACATAGAATTTTATCTTGGTTAATGAACTGAGGATGGTTATGGGATGTTCTTTGAGTCATAGCTCAATGGATGAGCTATTTTGTGGGCCGATTCACAAGGTGAAGAAGACCCACATGGTTGAGTGGTTACTTGACTGGATGAAAATAATCTGGTCTAAGTTTTAGATGTTTGGGGGAGTCAATGGTTATAAGGACCTGAGGCTTCTATGGATATATTAGTAATGTCTTATGAGACATTTTCTCCCAGAGTTGGGATGCTGGAAATTGCGATATGCTTCTTCCGCCACGATAGTTTGGGTATTGACCAGAGAGTCTTTACCTCGGGTCTCCCACAGGTCTTCCCAAGACTAGTTAGTACGTACGAAAAGCGGAGTTGTATGAGCATCATAGAAGGCTTGTGCTTCTCGCCAATTTGTATCCATGAGCACAGTTGGGATCCTCTTCTCCAAATTCGTGGTAGGCTATTGAGAGCCCTGGGGATTTGGGTCAAGCTGCTGTTAAGCAGTCCACTCCAAGGTTGGAGTACTTTGTTTGGAGGTTTCTTGAGGGGCGAGTGATCTCTGAGTTACAGATTTGATAATATTAATTATTGAACAAGGGATGTGAGATAATTAATAACAATGTTTGATATTGCTTGTTAACTAGACAAATGGAATGGTTAAAGGACTTACTAAAATGTAGGTTGAAAATATCTAAGCATTGCATGTGTGATGTTATGCTTCATAGGATAGAGTAGTTTTTAGGCAGAACTATGTCTGGATCTGATCTTATTGGAAACATTGGAGATATTGTCTGATGAGTACGTAGGCAACTAACATCGAGTGAGGTTGTCCCAATCCGAAAAATATTAATAAAACCTTTTATCTTTTGGAAGCTCTTCTCCTGAAGGCGGATATGCTCCATTGTGGTTGTGGTTGTTGTTTGGTTTGCTTTGTTGTAGATTCTCCAGGCGAGGACAAGTGAGATCAAGGCAGGCGAGCACAAGAGATTCTGCGTTTTTGCAACTTCGGTACGTTAGTGTACCTTTGGCGTGAGAGTTAACTTGTTATTTATTTTTAGACGGGTGACAGACTTGTACTTAGTTGGATGAGCTGGTCTTTATGAATTTTTAGACGTTAAATAATATTATATGATTTGATATTCGTATTTGTGAACCTCAGTTATCATGACCTGGATATTTAATCGAAGGGTTTGTTTTGTATTTAAAGAAGAAAAAAATTCTCGCTACTTACCATTCGTGCTATTTAAAAATACTTTTAAAAATCCGGGTCATGACAGATCTACCTTAATTGTCGATTTGTTGTTGATCCACTGCCATTGGAGCCTTGTCGAAGTTTTGCCGTTTACCCCATTCTCTCCTCCGATCAGGCCAAGATCCCCAAATTGTGCCCTAAGAAGGCCTTTTATAAGCATAAGGATTAGGATTCCTAACCCCTCTAGAATTTGGGTAATCCTCCCCAATTGGGTCACCTTATTGGGACCTTAAAAATTAATTTCGGAATTATAAACAACCGGTCCCGCAAAATGACTTAAATGGGCCAAATATAGTCTAAATCGGGTAAACGGGTCCTGCGCTATATGTTCAACTTCAAACGGTCGTATTTCCCTCATCCGGACTCCTATTTGCGTGTTCTTGGTGGCGTTTCGAAGCTCTATCTGTCTACTTTCTAATAGAATTAGTTTCAGCTATAAATTCTATCTAGGTATGAAGTTATTTACAAAGAATATTAATAGGTCAAACACCCTATTTTCTACGTATTTAATTTTTGAAACCTAGGGAAATTAGGGATATTACAGCACATGCATAAGGTCATTGCTATAAATGACACACATTTGAAAGGATGGTACAAAGGCGTATTATTTGTGGTATTAACTTTGGATGGTGACAATCACTTGTACCCCATTACACTAGGGATTTGAGAATAAGAAAACAATGAATCATGGGAATGAGTTCTTGAACGTCTAAAGCATGTCCTGGGCCATATTGAAGGTCTAGTTATCATATTTGATAGAAACTGTTCAATCATTTCACAGGTTCAAAAAGTATTTCCGGACTGTGTACATGGGTATTGTGCTTATCATATGTGGTCTAATATGCATGTAAAATTCAAAGATCCAAGCCTCTCCCCCCACTTCTACATTGCAGCAAAGATAAACTGTCCACAGTAATTTGACGAACAAATGACCATCATACAATGGATTAATCCAGATACGCACAAGTGACTAATCGATGTAGATGTAGCAAAATGGGCAAATGTACACTTTCCTGGTAAGAGGTACAATATAGTGACTTCTAATGGGAGCGAGAGTTTTAACTCCATGATTAAAAAGCATCAAGAATATCCAATGATATATGGTATCAACGTATCACATGTGCAGGGAAGTGGACCACTGAATTAACCTTGTGAGCGGAGAATGAGATTGAGGCAATGGCTGAGGAAGCATGTGCACTTGCATGCTATCCTATCAGTGCACATGAGTTTTATATGAAGTTATATCCATATAATGATAAGGCTGATTTGGAAGCTAGGACATGCACCTGTGTGAAATTCCAGGCCATGAGTCTATCATGTGAAAATGTCTTGGCTGCATGCTAAAAAAGACACATTGATTATCATGCATATACCCTGTTCTACATAAAGGTCAATGGGATACATGGGATTCTATAAGTGTAATTCAATTGAAGCCTCCACATTCAAGGATTCCTGCTGGACGACCAAAGAATAAGGGAATACTCTTGCACGGCGAAGAAAAGAGAGTGATGAAGTGCAGTAAATGTAAGGGGTATGGCCATAATAAGGCTACTTGTCAGTTCCCAGTTAGGCATAGTGAGCACAATGACAATGAAGATAGTAGTAGAATAGATATAGGAGAATCTCCAGCAGTCAAAAATCATACAGGAAAGAGACAAGTCCCTTCAGCAAAGAAGAAAAAGACAAATACTTCAAAAAAGACAAGAACTCCTTCAAATATGATACATGTTTAGAGAAAAATGTATTTTTGTCGACATGAAATGTATACTTAAGCAATTTTTTGTTGATATTATGTTGTTACATGGGTTTATCATGTTTTTGGATAGAGTAGACAGTTGTTCAGGTTTCCAGTTGAGTTTTCCAATATCCCGTTTTTAGTTTACAAGTTCCCAGATTTCAGTTTTCCAGTTTCAAGTTTGCAAGTTCCCAATTTCCAGTTTTCTAGTTGATCTAGTTTTAGTCGATGCAGGTATATATTAGGGTGCAGGGTGCAACCCATTATGTTATTATGGTTTTCCCTAAATTGCTCATTTGTGTGATAGGAAATTGAAAAGAACAAGAACTAAATTTGTATTAGTATTTTGAATACAACAAAAAATATCCATATGCACAAGGGTTTGCAGAGAAGAAGCTACAAACATTGAACCAAGTTCTATTACAAGTAATAATTCAATAAAATAAGTTCTTTTTACAGCGAAAGATAAATAACATAATTCAATCTTGCCCAACCTTGGGAGTACCAGGAAGCCTTGGGAACACCAGGAAGCCTATTCATCCTATGCAAAAAAGGGTTTAACAGCTGCATTAGTAATGCCTTCAATTAAATATTATGGAAAGAAAACTTATGACAAGTGACTAAATTCATACCTTAACCCTTTTTTTGTCCATAACTGGTAAGCAATTAACTTCCTTAGATGGGGCACGTCCTCACCAGTTTAGTCAAAAGCATACCAATGTCCCAAATACCACATTTATAAGCATACAAGAACCCCATAGTCATCACAGTTAACCTATTTAGGGTGACCTACTACCTCCACAATATCCATCATCCACCATCTGGCACACTCTATGTAAGGACTCTCATCTTAAACCGGTATGCATTTAATTTTATTTATTAATTAACGGTTATCATGTGGTTTAAGCATTTTCTAATTAAATTCAGTGGTTTTAAAAAATAAATAAGATTTCTAAATATTTTAATTAAAATTAATTTTACATTTATAAGTTTCAAGTGAAATTGGGTCAAATCTGAATTTTTGAGATTTTTTTATTTTTTAAAATTTTTATAAATTAGGGTTTGGCGGGACCCCTTGTGGGCCCCACTAGCGGATTAAGGATTTTTAGTCCAAAATGTCCCAGACATCAAAGGAAGTCATTACAAAAAATTTTAGAATTTTTATGGTCTTAATTAGAGCTCAAATCACTAAAATGCCTATTTTTAGTTAAAAACCCTATTTATACCCCAAAAGTTAGTTAGGTTTATCTCATTCCTTGAGCTAAGCCATTTTCAAATTGGTAATAGGCTGTGCAAGGGTGTTTGAAGCCTAATACCCAATTAGACCCAAAGAGGAAGTGATTAGAGGTATATTTTTTCTAATTCATACTTAATCATTAGGGTTTTTCTTAATCCTCTCCTAATCTATCTTCCTTCATTGATTTAATCTGATTTCAAACAATTTAATCATTATTTTACTCCTCTTTTTCAAACCCTTACCTTCAAATATTCTTTTTTATGCTTCCAAAGCTCTAGATCTATGGTTTGCTTTATGATTTTCAAGGTTTAATCAAGTTTAGATGTGTATTAACATAAAAATCATGCTTTTGGAAGGTTTTGGAGGCTTTGGTACGTAAAATAAGGTTTCGATGTGAGAAGGGAGGCTTTGGTGCGTAAAAGGTAGGCGCAAGGTGTTTATTGGAATTTGGATGCGTTAGAGGAGGCTTGGTGCGTATACGGGAGTGACGACGTGTGAAAAACAAGGCTGGAATGTGATAAATTAAAAACCATATAAATGAATAGTGGATCGTGGCCTTTCAGTCATGACCCTTCTATTCATTCAAGAACCTCCATAAACTCACAGTACATAGTGGAAAATGAGGGCTTTTCCGGACTGTTCGTCATGCCTCCTCTGTCATAAGAATCCACCACTTCTTGCCGGTTCAAGCTTCACCTAGCCACCATGAGTTTGGTGGTACCGACTAGAGCTTCCGCTGTCTCCTCCTTGCTCCTTCTCTGCTACCGGAATGTGGCCTGTTTTGTACCATTTTGGCCGTTTGGAGCATTAGAGCACCATTTGGTGACCGTCGTGTGCCGTTTACGGCCTACCACCACCCCTCCTTAGGTCAGAGGCTTCCTCCCCATGCCCTCCTTTCTCCTCTCCTCCCTTTCTCCCTTCCATCGGCTCTCATTTTTGCACCTGAAAGTCAAATTGGGACCAAAAAGCTTGGTGTCCGGCGGTCATGTGGCCTTGCCGGCGACCATGGATGGCCATTGACGCCATGTTTTTCCTCCTCCTCACCTCCCTACCTTAACCCATGCCCCTCTAGCTTTTCTACATGGCTTCCAGCCTCCAGAACCACGATTGTCAACCTCTACCCAAGACTGTTTTGGCTTCCGACGATTCGCCATGACACCCGGTGACCGGCGGTGGAGCTAGACACCGTATGGAATTTGGGCTTGCATATCAGCCCTTTTGGGCATAGTGTCCACCCCGACCGCCTCTTGTGCGCATCAACGGGAGGCATGGAGATCGACGGGCATCGAATCAGGCCCCGACAAGCCTACGATACTTTTGCACCCATGGGCAGATCATTTTATAGAAAGCAACGCTTGGTTTTGCCACATTTGCCACTAATGCCGCCATAGTTGTGCGCCCCAACATCATTCGTACACTCAGAAAGCAAGGTAGGGGTTTTAAACTTGTAATTCCATCATAGCATGCTTGGTATGTTAGAATGCATGCTAGGGCCAATATAACATGTTTCATAACATGTAATGCTATGGATATTGCGTGTAATAGTATGATGTTAGCTTATGCGAATGCTAATTAAATGACATGTTATCGGCCCGACGAATGATGGATTGCACATGTTTGTAGTGCAATTACTTGCATGCTAGTTAGATAATTTATCTGCATGCCTATGCAATGGTTTATGCATATGTTGGATGTGCTATAATTGTAAGTAGTGTTTGGTTAGATGCGTGTAGATTGACATGCAGAATGGTGGATGTTTATATCAATGGCATCGATATGTGTACACTTGATGGGCTAAAGTTAGTTTGGATTGGATCAGGCTTTGCTGCAATAATAGAAAAGCTTCAAGGTTTTGGGGGCAAACAAACTTAGTTTTGAGTTTACTGGAAAATTATATGATGGTATGGTTTCAGAGGAAAACTACCCAAGCATAAAGTATTTAATTCATACTGGAATGTTAAGTAAAACTAAAATGCTAACCTTGTGAGTTTGAGATTTTAGTAGTTCGATGGGTTAAGCTCCATGGTTGAGCTAGCTGGTGATTAATCAACTAAGCATTTCTCATGTCTAGCCATAGTGTGTATCCTGCGAGAGTTTGTGAGTGTGTTGTATTTAAGCCCAAACGTTTGCTGCTCTATTGAGAGCATTGTATGATTCTGCCTAAGAGTGGCACTGGCACTATAAGACCCCTAAAGTGTGGGCAATTGTATGGCCCTAGTGTGTGGGCGTTTATGTATGTGCGCTTAGGTAAGTAGTATCAGAGAACTACTTTCACCTTTTTGATCTTGTGCCCCATGAGCATAGGTGTGCCTTGCCTTCGAAAAAGTTCATGTCATCTAGTACTCTCCGGAGGTTAAGGTGACGTCCCAGTGACATTCCTTTCCATCAACGTTGGAGCTTATTAGCTTGGTAATGAGCATTAGTTGTCGATCATAAGTGTATGTGTTGAGTAAAACTGTAAGAGCAGGACTGTAAGTGTAAGAGTTTGAGTAAAACAGTATGAGTAAGACAATAAGTGTATGCATATGCTTAGGATTGTGTGGTAAGATAGGACGAACATGAGTTCATAATATGTGTATGGTTATGAGCATCATATTTTGAGAGACTTTGATTATTCATTATTTGATGTTTCATGTTATATTGCACGAATACAACTCTGTTTGAACTTACAAGTTCATTGTTTAGAAGTCCCGTCCTGGGTATTTTTTACTAAGTATAAAAATACTCATTTTCCCTTACTAAATTTTAAATACTCCAATGACTTTTATGGGTCCCAGCACAAGAGCTTCGTAGGCGAGACTTAGTTTTTGGAGGAGAGGACAGACCTTCAGACTTTAGGTCAATTTTTTACTATTCAGTTTCTTTTGTTTAGTTATGGCACGACCTAATGTAAGTTTTGAGTATACATGTATTGGGCGAGTTGAGTCAGGTATGTGGGTAACCTTATTTTTTTACCAATAAGTTTTCTCTTAACTTAATATTTTATAAAGTTAGAATTGGAGAGAGAACATCCTAATATTATTAGACACTCATCCAAAACTATAGAAACCCTACAAAAATTACCAATTAGCTACTAAATAAAAAATTTAAAAGAATTTCTTTTTAATCTCTCCAACTTGAGTCTTGACATTGTTAAATAATAGGGTTGAGTCGGGTTGTGTAGGTAAATCAAGATTTAACCGAGTAAAATTTTGAAGCCCTAACCCTATTTTCAATTTGGATGGATTGGGTCAAGTGCTAGTTCAACGAATTTTCAAACCCTACTAAAACCACCCCTTTTTTTCCCTTTTATGCTTTCCCTTCATCTGATTTTACATTTTTTTGGCCTCCCATCTCAGTTATCCTCTACCGCCTCTCTTCTATGGGTTGTTAGCAGATGGATAGACTTTGTTATTTTTATTTTTGCGTGTTGTTTGGTTTTTGGTATTGTGGACTTTACCCATCTCTATGAAGAAGGGGTCGATTATTTGCCTACGATGGTGTTTTTGGCAGCTGTTGTTCCGCATAGACGTGTTCCATCCCCTTATGAAGTAGAGAGGTCTAGGGATTTTGCAACTAATGGCTTCCATTTCTTTGGGTGAGTGCTCCTTTGTTTGTTACGACATAAGTTATCTGCCCAAGTTAACAGTGACTTTTCTCGCCTAGGTGCGTTCGAGGATCGACCATACGTCGGCGATTAGGCACTTCCTTGGCGTTTGTCCTAGTGCTCAGACTTTTTTTTAGAGCCCGACTATCTAATTGACGTTTGGTCAATCTTACGGAGTACCCTAACAAGGTTGGAGTTCTTCGATGTCTGCCATCGATTGTCTTGTCATCTTTGTTGTGATGGTTATTCTGCCGGCATGATTACAAATGTATCATGATCTGTTGCGAGATTGAGTTGTATGCTCCTTGATAGTTAATGCTTACGTCTTTGCGGCCTTTACGAAAGACAGTTCCGGATTGGGAATTTGCCACGGACTCCCAAAACACGAGATGTCTTGGGTTTCTACACTTTGTAAGTTAACCATGCATCGACTCATTCTGGAAAGGATATGACCGGCAGAATATCAACAAAGCTTGACGAAAGTGCCGTAATTGAGACTGCAGTCCGTTTGGGTCAATATCAAATGACTTAAAGCGGAGTTTTAAGTCTTACCAAATTAGAAATTATTTGGTATATGCCTACGAGAAATTCATGTTCATCACCCATCAAATATGGACACACACAGGTCGTTTTCATTATGGGTTCAGAGGTTGATGCATGTGTCCATTAGTGATTGGTGATAAGCACAACTTTCTCTTCCACTTTGTGTAGCTAATTAATTTTTGGGGCAATAACATATAAAAATAAAGAGAATTTAATAATACGAAAAGCTAAGTAACTAATTTACTTATTATAAAGTGTCATTAATGGTAGTTATGGTTAAAAAAGATAAAAATGCCCACCCTTGATAAAGCCTAGTGGCTCTCATCCTCTATTGATTTCAAATTAAATTTTTAATATTTTCTCCTCCTTTCTGTAGCAATTTCCTCTTCTATCTTTTAGTGTCCTTCATCCTCTGGTGATTCTCTCTATCGTCTTCTGGTGATTCTCTCATATTTCCTTTAATGTATTTTTTCTCCACATTCCACTGTCACTATTAGATAGTTGCCCGACAATCATTGCCCTAAAATCCATTTTTAGTTTCTTCTTAACCTATTTCTTCCAAGGTAATCTCTTATTACTATTCATAATCTACCAAGTATGCCAGAGAGATTTTTGCACTTTTCTTCAATTACCCCATTACAATAGAGAGGTCTTTCTCTTTTGCTTTAAGGGAATGTTAACACATCCTTGTTATTTTTTTATACTCAATGATTCTATTGTTTTCATATCTGGTTGATTTCAAATTGCCTTGATTTTTTGCTAGATCTAGTGTTTTGTTTGTGTTTTAGTTTTCTAGTATTGTATGACACATTTTCTTCTATCTTTTGTTTAGTCATTTTTGGTATGGAGTTTGAGATTTATCCCATATAGAGCTATATAACAGGTGCAACATGATCATGATCCCTGCAATTTTGTTTATGTAAATGTCTTTCAAAGGGCAGCCTTGTAATTTCATATTAACTGGCTTTCAAAGGGCAACATTAACTGGCTTTCAAAGGGCAACATGATCATGCTACCCTAGAGTCTCATATTAATTGGCTTTCAAATGGCAATATGATCATGCCTCCCTACAATTTCATATTCATAATTGGCTTTCACAAGACAGTATGATCATGTTGCCCAATCATGGACGCCCAGGAGAACACATTCTACTTTCGTAGCCTTATAAACAAATCACTTGCGGCAACAAAAATATTGCCCTTTGCATAGGAAATTAAAGCCCTTTTGAGAAGTTAGATGTGAAGATACTAGCCTTGTGTGAGGGCCCACTCATAGATGTCAAGACCAACGTAGAAACCACCTTCAAGCTTCATGCAGGTGAGAATGGAGAAGGCCTCAGCTAGTAGTCCTTGCTTGCAGAGGGAGGAAATCTAGTGGAGGCAGGAGGTGTAGTCATTCCTAGGCCTAGGACTGAATTACAAGGACTTGCTCAAGTAGACAGAGGTTTTGATGGTGCGGGGTTTGCAGAGGGAGAGACTAAAATTTAAGACAATGAAAGAGGAAGAGAGAGACGCTATTAATGGCGCATTGTTGGAGGAGGAGGAGGTGGAAAAAAGGAGATAATTAGGTAAGGGTAATTTAGGTATTAATGAAAAAAACTTACATAGTAGATTTATTTTTGTTGTTATGTGTAAATATAAAATTTATTATGAATGTTAATTGAGTGAAAACTTATCCAAATGAGTTAAATGAAAATAATTTAGATATCATGATGGTACGTAGAAATTTCTCTTAATTTTTTTATTAAATTCTCCAAGAAAAATCACATGCAAGTTGCAACATGCATTAAGAAATGGCAATTTAAAAAAATGGTATTTTTTTAGAAATGCACATAAATCAAGGAGTAAGTTTACTTTTCTAATAAAAGAAACATATGACCCAAAGATAAAAATACCCTTTTTTTAATTCAAAATTTGAAATTCTACAATGTTCAATTTTTTTTAAAAAAAATTGCCCCTATGTTCCGTGTTACCCTCAATGGCCATAGCCATAATAGAGGCTAACTATGGCCATCACAACCAAATAATGAGATAAAGAAAGCAGATTATTTTTGTTAGGAAAAAGTTAAGGTAAGCTTGGGCTGTGAGCCCACACCAATAGCCTTCTTTATTTTTAATATTATATTAAACCAAGTAAAATTTGTGAACATTAGGGGGCTTTTTGTCATTTTTAAAATATAAGTACCGAAGCCTAAAAATGTGAGATTTTCTTTCCTTAAATGAAATTTGAATATGTTGTAGTCCTTCTGTCCCACATTAATAGCTCTATTCGGTTGAGACAAATAGAGTATAAGTTATCATAATCATAATCAAGTAACATATTTTTTCAATAATTTGGGGTTGGCAACATATATCTTATGCCTCTATTGTAGCCTATTTTGTGCTGACTCTTTTGTAAGAGATATCATAATCATATCTTTCCTTATTAACTTCATCCAATTTCTCTTAGGCTTCTCTCTCCCTCTTTTGATATTATTTACGTAAACTCTTCCAACTTTCTTATCAAGGCATCCACTGGTCTTAATTGTACAGGCCCATACTAACGCAACCTACACTCTCTGAGTTTCTCCCTTGAATGAGCTACCTCCAAGTTCTCACATGTATACTCATTTTTAATCTCATCTTTCCTAGTTATTCTACACATCCACCTTAACATCCTCATTTCAGCTATATTTACTTTTCTTTAGTACACAATATTTTTCTCTATAAAGTATTATGGGCCTAATAGCAGTCCTATGTAACTTACCTTTAAGCCTATTTGGGACTCACCTTCATTTTACCCACGCAGCATTAATCATATGTAGCACATCATTAGTGATATCTCCCTCTTTGTGGATAATGAAGCCCAAATATCAAAATTGCTCACATCTTGGCACTTCTTATACATCTATTTCGACTAATTCTACCTATAGTTATATTATCCTTAAAGTTAAATTTCATATACTCTATCTTTGCCCTGCTTATTTTAAAACCTTTTGATTCTAGAGCTTCCCTCTATAGTTCTAGTTTGACATTTAACTCTGCTATAATCTTATATCATTTGTAAAAAGTAGACACCAAGGTATCTTATATTGTATATGTATGATTAGTTCATCTATAACTAGAGCAAAAAGATAAGAGCTTAAGACTAACCTGTTATGTAGACCTATTGTGACTAGGGACTCCTTAGTTTTTCTCTCAATTGTTCGTACACTGGTTACTACCTCATTGTATATATCTTTAATAATATTGATGTAACCTCTTATAACTCTCTTCTTCTTCTTCTTCTTCTTCTTCATGACGCTCCAAATGAGCTCTCGAGGCATTCTATCATAAAGCTTTTTCCAAATTAATAAAAGTCATGTAGGGGTTTTGTCTCTTATTCGTATACTTCTCAACTAATTATCATAAGAAGAAGATAGCCTCAATTGTTGACCTATCTAACATAAAACCAAACTGGTTCTCAATTACTTTAGTTACTTTCCCATAATTTCATAGTAAGACTCGTAAGTTTTATGCCCTTATAATTTATACAACTTAGTCAACCAAGTTAAGCCAACACCCTTAAGGCACTTCCAAACTTCAATATAAATTCCATCAAGTCTTAGTATTTTACCTATCTTCATCTTCTTTAAGACAACTCTTACCTTTTATATTGTAAATCTCCTAAAATAAGTTATATCCTTAACAGGACTAACTTAATAACAAGACAACCACCATAGTCTTCATTCAAAACTTGTTGGAAATACTCTCTCCTTAATTTCCTCATCCTTTACTAAAACTCTTTGATCATCACTCTTAATGTATCTAATTGAACCTAAGTCCCTACTTATATTCTCTCTTAACTTAACTATCTTATAAATTTCCCTCTCTCCTTCGATCCTAACTATTATACAAATCATCGAACGCTTTAAAGCTAGCTTCACTCATTACTTTTTTGGCCACTCTTCTAACCTTAATATAAATCTCTCAACTCTCTCTACTTCCACATATTTGTCATTCCTTGAAAGAACATTTCTTTTCCTTAACTCTTTGGACTTCCTCACACCACCACCATGTTTTCTTCTTTACATCTTTTCTCCTCCTTGCTTCTCCAAGCACTTCTTTTTTCAACTTTTTAATACAATTAACCATGTTACCTCTCATTGTTGTTGGTTTTTCATCCAACTATCAATTTCCTTCCACTCTCAATCTCTCCACAAATGTAATAAGCAGTTCACCCTTCAAATTCCACCACTTTATCCTAGGCTATACTCTATCCTTTCTTTTCTTCCTCTACCCCTTTACACGAATATCTAAAATAACTAATCTATGTTGTAGTACTAAAGGTTCACTGGGAATAACTTTATAATCCATGCACTTTTTTCTATCCTCAATTCTAACTAAGAAAAAGTCTATTTGACTCTTATTAAGACCACTCTTGAAGGTTTCTAAATGCTCCTCCCTCTTTTTAAATTAAGTATTTGCAATGCTTAGGCTATTTGCTATAAAAAACTAAGGGATAGCTTTTCTCATATCATTTTTCTCCCCAAAACCATACCCTCCATGTACCCCATCATATCCTATGCTTTTCTCACTGACATGCCCATTTAAATCTCCCCCTATAATAGACTTTCCCAGTTTGGTATCCCTTTCATTACTAGGTTCATTTCTTCCCAAAATTACTTCTTAAGGTTCTCTCCTAATCCTACTTGTTGTGCATAAACATTAATAACATTAACTACATATTTCCCTAACACTAGTTTCACCAATATAATCTTATCGCTAAATCTTTTGACACCTACCAAGTTTTCCTTCAAATCTTTGTCCACCACTATACCTACTACATTTCTATTTGACTCTTTACCTACCAAAAAATAATTTAAAGCCCTCACCAAGCTCCCTAACCTTCTCTCCTACAAATTTTGTTTCCTGCAAGTAAGTTATATTAACCATCCTATGCTTAAGTATCTCCCACTAACTCCAAACTCTTACCCTTTAAAGTTCCAATGTTCCAAATTACTACTTTAAGCTTACACTCCTAAACTAACTTCTTTACTCATGTCCATCCAATCCAACGTGAGAGCCCTTGCCCACTTCTCACTACAACCAAGCATTGTTGCAGTGCATCACTTTTAGGAGACACCCTAGCCAACCCTTATCATTGCACCCAGGTTTTGGCACAATGCATTGCTTTCAAGGAACACCCTAGCTCTAGCTAGAATATGTGGTGTAGAATCTATAAAAATTGATAAGAGTTTTAATGGCCAGCTTTCAACCTGACGCAACCCTCCTCCCTTGTCCGAGCTTGAGACCAGCATTATGAAACACAATGGTAGAGTTAGAGAGTATAAGTTATTGCAAAGCCAAAAGGAAAATACAGGAGGTGAGTTATATGTGTGATTAAAGGCCGACTTTCTAAGGCTTATGAAGTTCTCTAAAAAATATAGGGTGATCCATTCCTGGCCATTGGTTGAATTTTGTAAACACAATTTGAAAAAACTAGCCAGTGATGAACATTGCAATTTGGTAAAAAAGCTTCAAACAGTCAAAAGACGTTTATATCCAACTTGAGGTTAGTTGACCATCCTTTCTTCTTTGTCAGTTAAAATTCAGATCAAATTTATAATGAACTATGTGCAAATAGAATTTTCTTTTCTAGCTAACTCTTGGATCTTGATGAGAACAATACTCAATGACAAAGGTATGCATTTGATAGCCAAAATGCCTGCATTATGTTATGGATCGTAGGACTAATTTAATTAGTATGTTTTTGGTTTAATTAGGATGTCTTTGGACCATTAGACATAGGTATTATTATGTAATAAGGGGCAGATTATGTAAGGGTTTACTCTTCCCTAATGGAGATTAGGCAATTTTAATCACGTTCTGAGTTCTCCCTTCTCCTCTGTTGACCCAAGTTTCCCCCCTTTCAATCGCCCTACTGGTTTCAACAAACCAGCAAGGGTCCTCCCTCTCCTTTCATCCAATTTCATTACCCAATCCCCTTTATAATCCTTAGGGATTATATCATTGGTATCAGAGACGACTTTTTTGACTGTGGGTGATATCGATGGTCCAAACCAAGAGTATGGTGGCCAAAGACAAGCATAACTAAAGCGGCTCCGACACTGCTTCTACTCCTCTAGCGACCAGTGGATCTCAGGGAGCTGCTGAACCATTTTTGGCCTCTGGCGGAAATCCCAGTAGGCCAGCGACCCATTCAACTGCCGAAGTCCTTCCAGTGGCCCCTAGTCAATCTCTTGAATTGCACCCAGCGGCCAACGATGTTGCCATGCTTCATCTCTTCTCCAAACTGCTACAGGAATTTCATGCAATTCGAACTGAGCAACAAGCAGTGCTCGCTCGTTTGTTAAACAGCCCAGCCGGCACGAATCTTATGGTTGCCGCTGACCAGGAGGACACCAACATTCAATGCGGGCTGTTCCCTCAACCACGGCCTCCTATTCCACATGCGGCCCCTCATTCTAGTCACCAGAGTCGTCATGATTGGGTTTTCCGCGCTGTAGTTCCAAGCGATCAACGCAGGATGGGCTTTACAACACATGACTTTCTGGCACAACCGTCTAATGCTCCTAACACGTTGCCGCCTCGCCGTCCTCTAGTCGGACCAGAGCATCAGCTTCAATTTTTGGGTCGCTTGAGGATGAAATGGACGACACCGAGTGGGCTGACAAGGTCCTGTAAGGGGACTGGCATCGCCATATGCGCCCAGCTGAGCTGCGACTTGCCCAATTGTAGTTTCCGAAATACACAGGCGAGGACAATCCCATTGACTGGGTATATAGAGCAGAAATTTTTTTGCCTATCAGGATACTACTGCAGACCTAGAAAAAATGAGAATTGTAGCGTTTCATCTTGAAGGCGACACCTTGGTGTGGTTTCAGTACTTTGAGAGAGAGATTACTAATGCGACATGACAAAAATTCACAACAGCCTTGTGTGCTCAATTTGGCCCAAATAATTTTGCTGATTTTAATGAGCTTCTCTCTAGTCTCTCTCAATCTACCACCGTCAGAGCTTATCAGATCGAGTTTATGCGGGTTGTCACTCATCTTCCGTATTGGACACAAGAAGCTTTGATTGGCACCTTCAAATGCGGCCTAAAGCCAGAAATTGCTGATGAAATTTGTCATTTTGAGTGCACCACGATGCAAGACATCATCCGTCATGCCAGAATTCAAGAGGAAAAATTAGCCCGCCAACGACTCTCTCGTGCCACGGTTACTTCTCGACAGGAAGGGGGTTCCTCTACTACTCCTTTCCGGGGTCGACCAACAGCCGGTACTATTCCAGGCACTGCAGTTCCCTTTCGCCGGCTTTCTTAGTCACAGATGGAGGACAAGCGGTCAAAAGGGTTGTGCTTCAATTGTGATGAACACTTCACACCTAGACATCACTGCAAAACTCCCCCCACTGCTTTGCTTTTGGAGGAGTCGTGGGGGGATACCGGTGATTGGCCTTCTGCCGATCCTCCCCTCAAGGATTCCAAGGTCTTTCCTGAGATATCTCTTCATGCCTTCTCGGGGATCTACACTCCTCAGACAATGCGAGTATAGGGTTTACTCAAGCATCAGAAGGTGGCCATTTTGATTAATAGCGGTAGCATGCATAACTTCATTAATGGCCGGGTGGCTCATCGACTTGGATGTGGTATTTCAGATTCTACCCCTTTCGATGTGCTGATTGGGGATGGTAAACACCTCCCGCAACAAAGGGGTCTATCCAGGAGCTGAGTTACAGATCCAGGGACATCACTTTGTTATGAACCTTTATCTTTTGCCAACAAAATGGGCTGATATCATATTGGGTGTTCAGTGGTTGCAGGAATTGGGGGATGTCACTTGGAATTTCCATCAGCTAATTATGGACTTCAAATGCTCCGGTCAGAGAGTCCATCTTCAGGGTTCTCCCCTTGGCACCCTCCACTTTGCACAGGATCTAGGCTCCTTCTTCCGGTTTGCTCATCAGGGGTTTCTCTTACAGTTGGCACACTAGCATGACGGTTCAGGACTTGATTTACCCACAGATTTGGCCGAGTTACTCGCTACTTATTCTTCCCTCTTTTAGGAGCCTACTAGACTGCCTTCAATTCGATCTCATGATCATTGTATTCCTATTCTTGCTGGATCTTCTCCTGTGAATGTTCACCCCTATTGATACCCCCACATCCAGAAAAATGAGATTGAAAAACTGGTTTCTGATATGCTTTCTACTGGAATGATACGGCCCAGCACTAGTTCCTACTCTTCTCCAGTCTTGTTGGTTCGCAAGAAGGATGGATCCTGGCAATTTTGTGTTGATTACAGGGCCCTCAATGCATCTACTCTCAAAGACAAATTCCTGATTCCTATTATTGAGGAGTTACTTGATGAGCTGGGATCTGCTCGGTTCTTGTCAAAGCTCGACTTGCGCTCTGGTTACCATCAGATATGGATGCATCCCACAAATATTCACAAAACTACCTTTCGGACACACGACGACCATTTTGAATTCCTCGTGATGCCATTTGGACTGACGAATGCTCCCTCTACTTTTCAGAGCTTAATGAACGAGGTATTTTGGCCCCATCTTCGCCGTTTTGTCCTGGTTTTCTTTGACGATATATTGGTCTACAGTCCGACATGGGAGGAGCATTTGGTTCATCTGTGCACAGTGTTTGATATTTTGGTACAACATACATTTTTTCTGAAGCGCTCCAAGTGTGCTTTTGGTCGTGTGCAGGTTGATTATTTGGGGCATCTTATCTCAGCTGGTTGTGTTTCAATTGACTCGTCTAAGGTGGAGGCTATGCTATCTTGGCCCACACTTTCATCCCCTAAGTCTTTACATGGCTTCCTTGGTCTGACAGGGTATTATCGTCAGTTTGTGTCCCAGTACGGATCGATTATAGCTCCTTTGATAGCCGTGCTTAAAAAGGGGTCCTTCCAGTGGTCCCCTGTAGATCAGGAGGCCTTTGAGCGCATGAAGTCAGCTATGTCCTCTGCCCCTGTGTTGGCATTGTCGGATTTTTCTCAGCCTTTTATCGTCGAGACAGATGCGTTAGAGACTGGCTTAGGGACTATTTTGCTTCAGGCTGGCCGCCCCATTGCTTTCTTTAGTAAGGCCATGTCGGGACGATCTCTTTCTCTCTTTTCTTATGAACTTGAGATGCTGGCTATTGTGCATGTTGTGACTAAATGGCAACCATACCTATTGGGATGCCATTTTATTATCCGGACTGACCACCAACCTCTCAAATATTTATTGGAGCAGCAGATTTCTACCCAGGCACAACAGAGATGGATTTTTAAACCTCTAGGCTATGATTATGAACTGATCTATAAGAAGGGTTCGGAGAACGTGGTTGCCGACGCTCTCTCCTGCCAGTTTGCTTCTATCCAGGCTTTACCTATGTCAGCCCCTTCCTTTCCTTTCCTATAGGATCTTCAGAAGGCATACCATAGTGATTCTGAAGCCACTACATTGTTGACGCACCTCACAGCTGATCCCTTGAGTTCCCCTTCCTTAGTGATGTATGGAGACCTTATCTATTGGAAGGGCCGTTTCTGAGTTCCCCTATCCCTGCTTTGCGTACTCAGATAATATCCCATTTTCATGACACTCCTATTGCGGGACATGAGGGCACTTTTCACATGTATAAGCGTGTGAGCTAGAGTTTTTTATAGCGTGGCATCCGTCAAGATGTGCATGACTATGTGGCGGCTTCCCCATTTGCCAGAGGGCTAAAGCCTCTACAGTGGCTCCCGCGGGCTTACTTTAGCCCCTCCCTATTCCTGATTGTGTCCGGGAGGATGTCTCAATGGATTTTATCGAAGCTTTACCCCGAGTTCAAGGTCAATCTATGATTTTGGTAGTGGTGGATCGTCTCTCTAAATATGCTCATTTTAGCCCCCTAGGACATCCTTATACTGCTAAGGACGTGGCTGAGTTGTATATTCGTGATGTTGCTAAGCTTCATGGCATGCCATGCACCATTATGTCTGACAGAGATTGGGTTTTCATCTCCCACTTTTGGCGCCAGTTTTTTGCTCTGTAGGGTACCGAACTCAAAATGAGTTCAGCTTACCATCCTCAGACTGATGGTCAGACTAAGGTTGTGAATTGATGTCTTGAGTAGTATTTACATTGCTATGTGGCTGATAATCCTCGTCATTGGCTTCATTTCTTACATTGGGCTAAGTACTCTTATAATACCGCTTACCATACATCGGCTAGCACTACCCCATTCCAAATTGTTTACGGGCGTCCTCCTCCCACGGTCCTGGCTTATGTGCCTCATAGAGCAGTTGTTGGCGAGGTGGACCTTATGTTGCAAGATCGGGATGCCCTATTACATCAGCTTAAACTGAATTTGTCCAAGGTTCAGAACCGCATGAAATAGGTCTATGATGGGCATCAGACTGATAGAGAGTTCCAGGTTGGCGATTTGGTATTTGTTAGCTTCTCCTCACATCGGCAGTCTTCACTTTATGCTCCTCACAGCTCGAAGCTAGCTCACCGTTTCCATGGCCCGTATCCCATTCTCCAACGTATTGGCTTTGTTGCCCTTTAGCTTCCGACAAGTTTGTCTGTCCATCCAATTTTTCATGTTTCTCACCTGCGTTGTTTCATGGGTGATCCATCTCGAGTGGTTTCTAGTCCACCTCCGCTTTTGGCTCTTGTATCGCCACCATTGTGCCCTTCTGCTATCCTTGATACTCGCCGGATTCAACGGGGTAGCCGTTTAATCCCAAAGATATTAGTCACTTGGCATGGTTGTCCCTTGGAGGATGCTTTGTGGATGCCAGAGGATAATTTCTTTGCTCGTTTTCCTGATTTTGCGCCTTGAAGACAAGGCTCGTTTTCCTGATTTTGCGCCTTGAAAACAAGGCTCATTTTCCTAATTTTGCGCCTTAAAGACAAGGCGGTAACAAAGCATGGTGGATTGTTATGGATCATAGGACTAATTTAATTAATATATTTTTTGTTTAATTAGGATGTCTTTAGACCATTAGACATAGGTATTATCATGTAATAAGGCTCAGTCCCATTAAGGGCAAATTATGTAAGGGTTTACTCCGCCCTAATAGAGATTAGGCAATTTTAATCACGTTCTGAGTTCTCCCTTCTCCTCTGTCGACCCAAGTTTTCCCCCTTTCAATCACCCTACTGGTTTCAACAAACCAGCAAGGGTCCTCCCTCTCCTTTCATCCAATATCATTACCCAATCCCCCTTATAATCCTTAGAGATTATATCACAATCCTGCACTTCTCAGTCATTCTCAGTTCTACCTTATAAAATGAGAGATCAAGTGGTCATTAGATATCTGAACATACCATGAAAACGTGGCAAATAGTTATGACGAGTAAAAAAAATTCAACTCAACCACCTCTATCATTTTGTAATTTTTTGCTGTTCTATACAAGTTGATTACCGAGTAACAAAATTGAGCATACTCAAGGTCCGATATAATTGCTTTTCTGCAGCTACCAATTGCTTGGTAGAAAAATGGGATCCTGTACATAATTTAGAAATTGAAATTATCACAAAGATGAATCGTTGTAGTAGACATCTTACACTCTGAGGCACAAGCACGATGTCAGCAGAATGAAACAGAGCTAGAAGAAGCTCATAAACAAAAAAGTGAGAAGATGTATCAAAATATTTGTCCGAAATGGTACTGTCTCACTGCCTTTTGAAGCACATTCATTCTCGTTCTGGAAGCTATCACCATCATAAATTGGTATTTCTGCAATGATAACAGAGTACCCCCAAGGTTTAGAAAACAAATACTAGCTAAGAGAAAAATAACAGTTTTTATGAATAAGAACATAGTACCTATTACAGACATTTTCCTTTTCATACTTTATTCAGGAACCAATTTTTCACGTGATGACGACATGACCAATATAGATTCCCGATGATTAACACCAGAAGCATTGTCTTCTTGTCTAACCTCTGTGAGCTCGAGTGAATTCCCTCGAGCAACTTCTTTTTTCAACTTGTGATTGTTGTACGATGCTACGCCGGCAATAGCTACACAAGAAAAACATGTATCACGAAAAGTAGCCAGGGGCAAAAAATTTCTACTGGTCCAAGGATGATGCATACCTAATATATAAAACTGATGGGATGGGGTTTCTGAAATCATGATCGAAAAATAAGTATGGGAAAATAAGAAGCATTTGACATACCAATTCCATAGCCGAATAGATTTACAGCAGTCAGTTGCGTATCTGAAAACAGAAGAGACGAAAGCAAAACGACTACCCAGTCCTTGACAACTCCAGCCACCCGAATAGTCAGTGCACTGGTATGTGAGATGACAAGGAAGACTGAAAGATTAAGTGCAAATGTGCAAAGGCAGTTGAGAAACAAAAGAAGTGGTGGAAAATTCCAGGTTCCAGCAGCATCCATCTTTGGTTTTTCCAGAAAAATCCAAGGGATAAAGAGGCATAATGCACTGTCAACATATAAATAAGATATAATAAAATAAAATAAACAGTCAGTACATAAGAAGTTAAAAGCTCCGCCATATTATAATTGATAATTTGATTATTTACCTGCATGGGCTAACATAGTACATGACAGAAAGGGGATTTAACTTTATCCCCTTCTTTTTCACAAAAATCTCCATAAAAATGAGTCTCAAGGCTTCTCCAACAACACCACCCATTTGGTAAACCACTCCTATCCAGCTAACATTAATTTCTCCATAAGAAGCAACAAGAACTCCAAAACTGATCACAAGCATTATGAAAAACATTCTACAATTCAATTCTTCAAGACCAGCCACTACTCCAAGAATGAAAACAGCAACAGGCACTGTAACAGGGAAAAGATTTGATAAAGCACTAAGTGGAAGCAAAACTGTGATCATATATTGGAGAAAGAAACGAGAACTTACTGATAGCTTTCAACATTTGTGCAAATGCAACTGATATATACAAGTATGCAGTGTTTCCCAACCAAAGAGTCATTGCAAACATTGCACCAATTGGGACGACTGAAGTAAGATATCTATAATTTGAGAATACAATTATTCAATTCATGATAAATGTTAAAAGAAGCAAAACAAGTTGTCAATCTGTTTTTACTAAAAAAATCATGATAGACCTCTTTCCCCCAAGATCATCATAACCAAAATATACAGACCGGCACTGATTCTGCTTCATAATTGTATCTTATAAGTATTTTCCTCACTCAAAGAATACATGTTCAAGCCTCGTCTTATCTTTCATTCTGCATGCAGATAGACTACGTTCATTTAGACTTAACATGGACGATGCATATCAGACTATGACCATTACCATTGCTGACATAGTTTGGTTGTGCTTGTTGCTTGGTAATGTAAGCATCTCTTTTATCAGTCTATGTTACCTGATAGAAAAGAGACATTCAGGTAGTGCATAATTTAGGGCTCCAAGAGAAGAGCAAGCACATTGAGAATGAGAGCCATGTTGTTTGTCACCATATTCGTTTTTGCACCTTGACTCTCTCAATTAACGACTTCACCTAAAAGCTTCCTAACAGCTTCAGCTTTTATAAGAATGTTTCCCATAGAGGTAAGTTATTCCTCATTATGTATCCCTTATGTTTGTGTTCCTATAAGCCTAAGTGAGTGGTCATGAGCAGGGAAGCATCAACACATAGAGTGCTCTCATAAATCATGCTGCAATTCACATGCTGACACCACCAAGTCTGCTCATTACAAAGTATAAAACTATGTTTTTGCTCTCCAAGCCAGGGTAGTAAATGTATGAAAGGTGAGGGGCTATGTGCATTCTAACAAGAGTTCAAGCATGTAACTTCAATTTTTCACACCAAAGAGTAGAAGAAGTTGGAAGTTAAGCATCTTGCAAATTAGCACTAAGCGAATATACACAAAGCAGACATTTTAAGGACATCCAACATTTTAAAATATCAACTATATGAACATCACAGGAGGTGCTTACATAACAATTATGTTGTTATTCTAGAAAATGATTATTCGACTGCCGATTATCCAGTGATCAAAAGTCTGAATCAGCTTGCACCTAAGTAGTAGATAAGTACAATATCTACTACATCTCCAAATCATGTAGGGAAGCATGAATAGAAGAATTCACATTTCCCTGCAATTATCAAGTGAAGCGAGAGTGTACTACTATTCATACACCATTAAGGATTTGTCATCTTTAATCTTGGTCTCATCTTGGCAAGCCAAAAAAAAAAAACAAATCAAAATATAGTGAAAATCTAAGAAAATATTTTCATCGGACTTATGTCATATAATTCTTTGACACACGTGGATATGGTACTAGAGGATGTTTGTATGCAAGTACTTTCCTACTTTCAGTTTCCTAGTATAAGATGTAACCTTAACTGAATGAATTGAGAATTTTACATTTTGTGCTCTTTTTAAGCACAGTTGATGCAGGACAGCATAGGGAAGAAACAAAAATGGGAAAATGTAGGGAGAATTGAGAGAAAGGAGGGGAATAGGGATAAAGGATATAAGTCTTGGAGTCCACTGGACGAAGGAACTACCGGAATTCACTGGCAATGGTGTTGAAATCCACCAACAGAGAAGAAAACTCTTTACTCAGAAATTCAAAATCATATATATTTCTTTAATTAATGAATCAACCTTTAAATAGGCTTACATGTGTTTTAATTTGTAAATAAAACTACCGGATGAGAGACTCCCAAATATAGAAAAATCATATCAAATCAAATATATATATATAAAGTCCTAATTAGATTTGTAATCTTATAAGATTTCATTAGATTTGTAATCTTCTGAATAAGTCCTAAGTCTTAAAAAAGGAAAAATAGCAAATCAAGCTATTTTACATATATATAGCTAATCAAGCTATTAAGATTTCATATATAAACCCTAAATGCTTCGCATCACACAGACAGTAGCTTTCATTTTTCTTATTCTGTAACTGTTTATAGATTTTATATGGATTACTAGACTACTGAATTACTGAGAAATTCAAGTAACTGCAGTCTAACAGAATTACTGGACTGATGAACTTTTATGGGGTTTCTGCATTTTAAACTTTCTACATTGTATACGATTTGGAAACTTATTAGATTTGAATAAAGTGTTCTAACTTCTAACCACCCTCAGATATGACTAATCAAACATCAATTAAATCTACATATAAGAAAAGGGTGACGTTTATGCACAGAAAAGTTTTAATTTCTGATGCTCACATGTCTAAGGTCATTCCCTCCTCGATCTTCATAATCTGTCAAGGAAACAGAAAGCACTCTAAATTAGAGACTAAATAGTTTCAAGCTCTCCAAAGCTAAAAATAGTTGATCTATTCAAGTTGTACCTTTAAAACTTTGGTGAGGATAAAACATAAAACAGATGAGAACACCATGTGCAACAGAGTCAACCCTAGAGGGTAAGGAAAATTGATTTCCTTGGATGATAATACCCACTGCATTTATAAATTTAAAAGATTATAACATCCACAAGCATAGTAAACTTAAAGTTTTCAAAATTAGGATTGTGAATAAACAGAGGATATATCTAGCCATCTTGGAGTATTTCAGATCCCACCTTCATGCAGCTAATATTAAGTAAAAACTGCATGCAATCTCATGCAGGTTTCGCTCACTTTTGTCAAAAAAAAAGAAGATAATTTTAAATTTTCAAAAGGGAACACACTTTTTCCAGCTTGAACTAGAAAATTCTAAAAGATAGATGACCAATTTCTTCGGAATCATAAATGAAATTTAACCTGAAGGATGCAGGACTTATCTCAAAAAAGAATTACAAACTGGCTATCTGATGGGAAGAACTTGTATAATACCCACAACCAAGGAGTATATCACATTCTTGTTTTCCACAGGTCTTGCTTACATCAAATCCAGATTTGCACACACTTTCTTAACAATTAACTAGTGAAGAATCTCATATATATTAGATATGCCAACGTCATCTACATACAAAAAAGAAAGATTTTCTACCCTAAAAAAACACCAATAATCTCTTTCCTGACTACATCTGAATGGAAACATGACCGATATTAATTATCATAATATTAACAATTATGTAAATGTGGTTCCTAAAAAATGTCCAACTTTCAATCTTTTATTTTCACCATATCCAGCTTATATTTTTTCTTCCCACCATACCCACTGTCTAAAACATTCTATCTACTATACCCTTATTCTTCGTATTATGCCTATTTTTAGTAGAAAGACAGAAGTGGACAAGGTGGGGCCAAGCATCCCCTTTCTACAACCTCCCTTCTATTGGACCAATGATCACAAAGGGCTTTTGGGTGGGTTGGACAAGTGGATAGTCAACAATGAGAAATCCCGGTGGGCTGTGGTGCTCTTCCACCCTTTTAGCAACACCCTATGGATGATGGGCGGTTGGACAAGGAGGCGAACATCCGGGAGTTACTCCAGGAGGTCGAAGAAAAGGGTGCGGCACCATGTGCCTTGGAGTCTTTTTATTAAAAAATAGATATAATGGATAATGAAATCTTAAAAACAGGTACACTGGAAAGAAAAGTATGAGCAAAGTTGACATTGGAAAGAACTAATACAAGCTGGGTATATTGGAAATGAAAATTTAAAAATTGGATATTTTAGATATTTTCCCTTATCTGTATTCTCGCTTTCTTCCCATAAATAAGATTCAAGAATACCATCTTCACTTTTTTAAGAAAGTGTCATAATAATTAACTCCACATCCCAATTAACTTGGCTGATGAACCTTCCCACCACCCCACTAATCATGTACCATATTAATGTTCAAATGAATGATCTGCTTGTCTTATGTCATGGCCTCCTTCCATGTATTTCCTGACCATCTGCTTCCTCCTTTCACACCCTCCACAGAATGAATATGCCACTGAATTTTAACACGCTAATTTTACTACAACTAGCTAGATAAAACAATATATATAAACACAATATGATGGTTATATCAGAAGAAATCTATAGCCATTTCCATTAACACATAACAATTCAATGAACAAGCAGCCTCCAACCTCAATCTTCACTCTATTCCAAGGTTGTAAAAATGGAGAATTAGTTGCATTGATCATACAAACACTAGCCAGAATCACCAAACCTCTGTGTGATTTTCTTGTGGCATAGGGCAAACTAGAAGATAACCTATGCCTATTGAATTTCACCATATAGGGTAACATTTGCCTTGTTAGAGTGTATTTTCACTCTCATATTTCTGTTTAAGGCAATAGGATTAGGCTTTAGGTGATAGAATTACCCAAGCTAGGGTTTGGGAGAAGAAGAGAGAAGTCTCAATTGTATTAAAGTGATAATCCACACATTACAAAAGAGAGAGTCCAACTCTCAAATAGAGATAGAACACCTAATTTGCACAAAGGACAACAATGACCATCACTTAAGAAAGGGCTAACCAATAAGAAATAAACAGCAATGACTAAACTATCCTATATAATGTAAAGCCTTAACTAAAGATTTAAACAAAGATACAAGAGTGCAAATACACTCTAACCCCAAAAGAGTTAATTGTGAAAAGCAAAACACAATAATGCAATGTGCTAAAATAACATCAAGAACACGCAAATCACACACATGGTATAAACAACGACATCATTTGCTTCAAATGGATACATCCACAGACAAGCAGTGAAAAACACTTTACTATGTGCTTACCCAAAAAAAAAATGATGATTATTAGGTATAAGGCCTCTTTCAACCTCTTCTAGGAAGACAACCTAACTTGAGAAACTTACGTACCATTCCACAAACCCTAGATGAGTAATTATACAACAAAGTCCATAGCATATTTATATCAAAGAGATGAGAGTACTAACAAAAGACTCAAACCCGATGAGCATCTCCAACTTTTCTCTAATGAAACACAGAGAGAAGAAACCCTTTCTCTCAGGCAAGATAGTTAAGTCACATTTTTATTAAAAAAGCTTTCCTATTTCCAAACATGTACACCAGAAAAAATTTAAATTTTAAGAACTCATTCACCACCAGAGCCATTATTCAACTTCTTGGCCGGACTGTGAATGAGATTCATGTCTTTACTTAGGCTACTCCAGTAATAATGAAATCCCAGCAAGACTTCCCCACACTTAAAAGTAGATGGAATATGTAATCTTTCTTTTTCCACTTATCTCTTGTAAGCCATCTCTCATGTACTCTTTCCCTCATTATAATTGAAATTGGTATGAATCCCACACTTACCTAGCAAAAAAAAAAACTTCATCATAATCAAGTAATTGAGAGTACCTATAGTTAGCCAAAAAGGGATCCTTTCTTAACAATAGAGAAACCCTCTCAAACAATGGATATTACACCTCATAACCACTATAGATATGTGCTTCATAAAAAGAGAAAAACACTTTACTGAGCATAGAGACCCCAATCTGACATCCCAGAGACGAACTCCCATCCATGAGCAAAACCCACTCATACTTTAAAGAGCACTCCCCACCCCCCGCCCCAAGTTTACAAAGAATACCCATTCTATATCATAGACAAAAGCCATATCCATCTGAGAGATTCCATGAGGCTCAAAAATATATTTACCTACTACTCCAAGAACTCACTTCCAGATTGAGAACTCTTCCCCCTTCTTAAAATCTATGCGATAAACTCTTTCCTAATGTGAAACCATCTCTATTCCATCTCTCTTCTAAGGTAACCTATAAAACCACTGAAGCACCATCAACGCCCTTTTAATATTCTGTAGAGTAACTTACACTCACATCTTGTTAGTGACTGTCTCATGGTTGCCTGAGGAATTTAAAACATTAGATGCCTCTATATAAATGCCCACAAAATGTTTAAATATCTTTGTCTAAGGTTACTTTGTTTTGGAAAACCTACCAAAGCAAACATCTAAAAAACAGAGATCTTCACGTATTTCTATTCTACAAATTACTCCCTTTTGGAACTTTAGCCTTCAGGCAATCACAACAGCTTCAACTTTAATATTGAATCATATTACAAAACACAGTTCATAAAGAAAGCCTAGATAAGAGTTCAAAACGTGATTTTGAGATAAAAATCCATTCAACTAGAAGAATTTGATCTGCATTTGAGCAGGATAGTTGTTCAAAATTGGCACTCCATCTCATTATGAAATCTGACAGCCACCTGAAGGGGCAGATTTCACTGAGGGTAGCTCATACATGAAATTTAGAACTTCAGATTGTTGAAAAGAAAATGTTGTCCAATCATTTGTATGTTGCTAGGAGCTGAATTGTGATACCAACTCAGTATTGCGAATTAGTCGCTGGCCACACAGCTGATTCCAAAGAAATGAGCAGTATTGGGCTCCATTTTTTGTAGCTAAAAGATAGGTCAATTACAGGCTAGTTTCACTATGATTTTGAAAACAGAATTGAGTTAGAAGAAATGGTGAATAAACTGGAAGTCATTGAAACTGATGAGTACAATCACTCTTAACCATACAAGAGCTTGTTAAGCATGTTTCCCAGTTCGTACAGATATTACAATAAATTGGCTAAATATTTCAGCATCACGTTTCATATCTTCCTCCCTCAACAAGAGAGCCGTTCACATTCGGAGGCTATGCAGCAACTTTTAACGCCAATCATCACATAAATACATATTCAAACTTGCCATTTATGCTAAAATATGACTCTCCTGCCCACGAAAAATAACAAATAAAGACATGTAAAAAATTTCAACACTGTCATCTAATGCATACGAAGCTAAAGAATTAAAGCGCATTTTCTCAAAAGTGATCTTAAAGGGAAGATATTCCCAACAAAGATGGGAGATGATCCCTAACACCCGTAAAAGTAAGCAAGAAGCTTGTACTAAAACAGAATAAAAAAAAGGCAGAAAGAGGAGGGACAGCGAACCTTATTGAAGAAAATCTGACCGCTGGAGAGAGCAATGTAGAGGAGAATATAAGCATACGTAAGGGCTTGGCCCTTGAATCTGGCCACCGATTCCGCCATTTGCCGCCCGAGTTCACGGGAAAGCTAAAAGATCTGAAACTCTCTGCTAGAGTCAAGAGAGTTGCAGCAGAAGAGTTGGCGAGCGTGATTGAAATCTCAATCCCATATGCGTCTGACAGACCTCTAGTTTCGAGGAGATGACAGCAGAATTTCAATCGGTCGTCTCTTAAGAATAAATAGCACAACAAGAAATCCCTTGTAGGATTTAGGAAGCGGGTCCAGTTAATTTTTGTAAGACCCACGTCGCGTCGTTTGGATGACGCTTTATGTCCGCTTTGTTATATAAATTTTATTTAGGTAGGTAATTCACAACTTATTTTAAAAATGACAACCAAACTTTATTTTTTTTTCCCGTGTTTTAAAAAAATAATAAGTTTTTTTACTTTATTCTCTTATATTTTTTGCTTAATTTGCCCGTACTTCCCTCGTTATATTAAACTCTATTTCTTCTTTTTTTAGTGATGGCAGCAACTTTAATGACAAGATCCAAAGTAACAATAACAACTCCGATGGTGAGATCCGACATGTAGGACTGGAAGCTTGCTAGACTAGCCCAAACTGGCCATGCAGGCCAAATCCCACCCACATGGCCAGATTTGATCATGCATAGCCTTCACGGCTAGTTCTGATGCGCAAATCGGATTTGGCCTATACAGCCAATCTGACACGCTGGCCTATGCACCAGACTAGCCACACAGGTTAATCTAGCAAACTGGCCTACTCACAACCAGTCCGACATGGATCTGGCCGCACATGCTAGATCTGATAGCCTGCACGGGCCAGATCTGGCTTATCGGCCATGGCTCGTTTGGGCGCTAGTTGTGTTGGCACTGGCACCAGTGACCAAGCTCCCACCGAAGAAGAAGGGGAAGTGGGAGAAGTGGAGTGAATTTTTTTTATATTTTTAAATATGGGGGATAAGTGAGAAATTTTAATAAAAGAGGTTAGGATAAAGAAGACATGGGGACATAAAGAAAAAAGTGGGATCTAAATAGCCACGTTCTTAAAAAATATCTTTAACCCTTTTTTTAACTACTTTTTGCTTTTAAACCACTTTTAGCTAGATTAAGGCATTATGTGGATCATGTGTTTTGTTATCTTGAAAGCTGCTTTCAGTTGAAATTGCTTTTTGAAAAGCAAAGTAAAAGCGGGTTATGTTTGGATATACATTATAGGAAATTAGCTTTTAAAAAAAAATTCTACAAATCTTGTTTGGGTAGCCATTATATTATATATAATCTATGTTATGAGAAATATCTACCTTGTCCTTAAGTAATTAGAAGAAAAAAGGTTGGGTGGATGAGGATGCTCATCAATAGCAGACAAGGGTGGTTATTAATGGCGGATGAGGGTGGTCACAATGGGAGAAGGGGAAGAATATTTTATTGAAGAGGAGAAAAGGGAATGGAGTTAGCACATGAGAGAAGAAAAAAATCATATGAGGGCATCATGGTGGGAGGAGAAGGAGGAAGTGGGTTTTACTAGATAGGAAAACGCACACAGGGAAAAAATGCAAAAGTGTTA
The DNA here is from genome assembly GCA_035235625.1 of Saururus chinensis. Classification (NCBI taxonomy): domain Eukaryota; kingdom Viridiplantae; phylum Streptophyta; class Magnoliopsida; order Piperales; family Saururaceae; genus Saururus; species Saururus chinensis. Next base: position 38,541,972 of record CP141148.1, read on the forward strand.
TAACAAGAGAGAAGAGAATAATAAAAATGTCAACTCATGATATTTTAACCTTTTTTGATATGCTTTTAGCTAAACCCTCCTCAAGAGGAGAGTTAAGCATAAAGTAGTTGAAAAGCAAAAACAAGTCAAAAACCAAAATAAATGAGTTTTTAAAACAAAGCGTGGCTTTTAGTCTAAACTGCCTAACCAAATAAAATTTATATGAAAAACAATAAAAATCAGACAGAAAGTGGTCGCAAAGCATCATCCAAATGATGCCTAAAAGTGTACAGAAAAGGTAAAAATATTACAATTTAACATTTCTACCCTTTTCTTGTCTCTTGCTATAATATTTTTGTATTTTTTCTTTTTTACATGCGCATGTTGTCCTATCTAATAAAACCCCCTTCCCCCTTCTCTTCCCACCATCACTACCATCACACATTTTTTTTCTTGTCTCTTATGTTAACTCTCTTCCCTTTTATCATCTTTAGTAAAATATTCTTCCCCTTCTCCTCCAACTATGACCACTATCATTTGTCATTGATGACTACCCTCATCTGCCATTGATGGCCACCCTTGTCCACTCAACCCCTTTTCCTCTAATTGTTTGAGGATTAAGTATGTATTTTTCATAACAAAGATGATATGTAAAACAATGGTTACCCAAACAAGATTTTTAGAATTTTTTTAAAAATTTAATTTTCTATAATGTATATTCAAACATAACTCGCTTTTACCTTATTTTTCAAAAAACAATTTCAACCAAAAGCAATTTTCCAAATGACACAAAGCATCATCCAAACGATGCCTAAGTGCAGCAAAACTCATGTAGATGTTTTTCTTTAATATCACTACCTATTTTTTCAAATATATAGAGAGAGAGGGAAAGAGAGAAACTTAATATGAGTTGGGTCGCATATTGAAAAATATATCCTGCTCATCAATAGCTGTAGAATCGTCATTTGATGCCTCACATCAATTGAGGAGAATAGGTATGTAATAAAAACCCACCTGCCCCTGACTATTATGGGAATCACAATGCTCATATGCATTTGATGCACAATAACAAAAGAGAAAATTAAATAAATAATTTTAAAAAAATAATTTTAAAATAGTAAAAAAAGAAACATAATGCCCAAAACGGTGTGAACCCTTGCCATGCAAGCGCCAACATGGCAATTGACACCTCCACAAGTTTTTTAAATTTTTTTAATAATTTTGTCCTTTATTAATTACATTTTAATTTTTTAAATAAACTGAAATTTTGTTGTATAGAGCGAAAAAATTGAAGTTTGATCAATGGTGAAACTTCAATTTCATCATTCTATCAGGGGGTTAGTTAATTTGAATTTTAAAATAAAATCTTTGGATTATAGAGTTTTGCGTTAGTCATTGTTGATTTAAATAATAATATTTATAATATAGCGTTAGTATATCAAGGTTTAAAATAATATATTTAAAATGCAGCGCTAGTTATTTGGGCTTTTGAGTGCAAAATTTGCAATCCTGGGTTAGTTAAAAAATCACAAATTTTATAATGACATGAATTGAGAAATATGTTTATAACGTATGTTTTGGATTTCATCATACCACCTCTCAAGCTGGTCTTGTGAAGTCGAATTGAGCTTGCTTCTCTTCTCCTTCTCCTTCTCCTTCTCCTTCCCCTTTCACAGAAAAATGTTTTGGGCAAATGAAAGCCAACCGGAGGGAAAGATCTTCGATGGAAGCTTGCGCCTTTCTAGGAGAATCAAGCTCGGGCTCCGTCATTTTCCTCTTCTCCGGTGCCAGCACTACAAAATGACGGGTTTTTAGTGGCGAGTTTGTGGGGGATGTTGATTGAAACCCTCACAACAACGTTTTGTTGGTGGCTTATCTCTGGCCACCCCATTGCTGTAACTTGAACCTTTCTCTTGTGTCGGCTAGAATAAAAATCCCCTCAATAAGATTTTCCCTTGGGCGGTTTTTGAGAAGTCGCCAGGAAAGGGATTTCTAATCATCAATAGCAGTGGCTCTCTTGATCGAAATTTAGTGCACCCAAAAGTTCCTGCCCCTAATTTTTCCCACTAGTGAAAAATCTCTCCCTCCATTGAAATTTCCTCGTTCTCTCATTTCTCCCACCTTGTGCCTAAATTTTCTTGTCCTAAAAATATTACCTCTATTGTTCAACAGATCTCGCTAGTGCTGACTGATGCTTTCCTGCAAGGAGTCCAAGAGGAAAGACTTCCGAAGAATATGAGTTAAAAGGAGGGATTCAGAAAGCTGTGTTTTATTTGATTCTTTAACAAAGTAATCACGATCGTCCCATTTTTCTCTGTATGTTCATCTTCCTCTTATGTTTGTTTTAGTTTTTAGGTACAAAATGAGTAGCTTGTTTTAGTTCTCCATTATGAAGATTCAGATTGCATATCTTTTTTTTTCTATTGGATGCAGATTTGTTCATCCAAAATGGGCATGTACTATGATGGCTTGCCAAGACCTAGCTTCTCTCTCATTTGAAAAGAAGTGATTATTTAATGGTTGCATTGGGGAAATTTTAACTTATTTATGGTGTCTTTATGGTTCTGAATCTGAATTTTTTTAATGGATAGGCTTCCTGCTTTTAGCCATTGGTCATTGGACTCCACCTGGGTTCTATAAAATTTTCCCTTTAAGCTTTTGCTGCTCAATAGTTTACTACGGATGTGCATGAGATGAAACCTCTGCCCTAAAAATAAGTTTACTACAGATTATTAAGTTGGTCAAACTCTAGGATTTCATACATCATAATATGCTTCACAGATAAGTCGTGGTGAATATCGTCATCATGTGCTAGCTAATAGTGTTTTGATTATATGTAGATGTAATAGGCTTTTATTATTTATTTCCATCTTTCTACATGCATATGCATGCTGCCTTAAGAATACTTTTACTTTATGCTTGTTGTAGCTGGTCTTCTCTCTTCTTCTACAATGTTTGATATTCTCTCAACTTGGGCATTCTATCACTTTAGATAAAATGATGGATTGGTAAGGATCTAATCCTTAGAGTGGATAGCCATTGCTTTATTTGTACTTTGTTGAAGCATACCATGTTAGTATATCTTAATTTTGAGTAGTTATTTTGTATGATTAAGATGGAGTTACAATCAAACGATCCAAATGTGTGGAGCAGCTAAATCAACTATTGTGGTTTTAAATCATGACTCCTAGTTTGATCTACATTCTTTTGGCTCACGAATCTATGCTCCATAAAAGGATATCATCTCCCCTAGCAAATTTTAATAAATTTAATTCTTTATGTATTTCTCTAAAACATTTTGGTAATACTACCAAAACATTTTGGCAATATTGCCAAAATTATATATTATTTTAAACACTTAAAATATTAAGAGTCTTAAACAATTTTAGCAATGTTTCAAGTTATTATAAAAGTTTTATTTCTAAAAGATATAGTATTTTAAGTTAAAATAATTTAGTACTTAAACTCTCAGCCATGAACCCTCTATCCACATGTGCCACAAACGTGGAATTATATAATCAAAGAGATTAAATATTAAAATACTATGCTACTTAAGAGGATATAAGCTCCCCTATCAATTTTCAATAAATTTAATACTTTAGGTTTTTTGCTAAAAGGTTTTAGCAATATTGCTAAAAAGTTTTATCAATATTGCCAAAATAATAGCATTATAAACATCTAAAATACACTGTCTTCAACGGTTTTGGCACTGTTTCATGTTACTATAAATGTTTTATATCTAAGAGATATAATATTTTAAGTTAAAATTGTTTGATACTTAAACTATTAGCTATGAACCCTCCATATATGTGTGCCACAAACATGCAATTATATGTTCAAAGAGATTAAATATTAAAATATCATGTTACTTAAAATGATATCAGTTCACTTATCAAATTTTAATATATTCAATACTTTAGGTATTTCGCTAAAATGTTTGGCACTATTGCCAAAATGTTTTGGCAATAGTGCAAAAATATTTTGGCACTAGTGCCAAAACGTTTTTGTAATAGTGCTAAAACGTTTTCTCAAGAATGCTAAAATATTTTAACAATACAGCTAACATGTTTTGGCAATATTGCTAAAATAATATATCGTTATAAACACCTAAAATATACTAAGTCTTCAATGGTTTTACAATGTTTCATGTTGTTTTAAATGTTTTATTCCTAAGAGGTGGTATTTGAAGTTAAAATTATTTGGTACTTAAAGTATTTGCTATGAACCCTTAATACACTTACGCCACAAACGTGTAATTATATGTTTAATAAAATTAAATGTTCAAATGTCAAGTTACTTTAAAATATATCATCTACCATATCAAATTTCAATGAATTTAATACTTTATGTATTACGCAAAAATATTTTGGCAATACTACTAAAATATTTTAGCAACATTGCCAAAATTATATATCATTTTAAACACCTAAAATATTGAAAGTCTTAAACAGTTTTAAGAATGTTTTATGTTAATATAAATGTTTTAGTTCTAAGATATGTAGTATTTTAAGTTAAAATAGTTTGATATTTAAACTATCGGCCATGAACCCTCTATAGACATGCACCACAAATGTGCAATCATATGTTCAAAGAGATTAAATGTTAAAATACCATGTTACATAAAAGGATATCAGCTCCCCTATCAAATTTACATGAATTTAATATGTCCGGTATTTTGCTAAAACATTTTGGCACTACTGCCAAAACGGTTTAGTAAACTTACTAAAACATTGCAATAATGCTAAAATGTTTTGGCAATACTGCTAAAATGTTTTAGCTATATTGCCAAAAAAATATAGTTTTATAAGCACCTAAAATATACTAAGCCTTTAATGATTTTAGTAATGTTTCTTGTTGCTATAAATGTTTCATTTCTAAGAGATGTAGTATTTTAAGTTAAAATTGTTCACTACTTAAACTATCGGCCATGAACCCTCTATATACATGTGCCACAAACGTGAAATTATATGTTCAAAGAGATTAAATGTTAAAATACTATGTTACTTAAACAGATATCAGCTCCCTTATCAAATTTTAATAAATTTCATACTTAAGGTATTTAGCTAAATCATTTTGGCACTACTTCGAAAACGTTTTGGCATTAGTGCCGTAACGTTTTAGCAATAGTGCTAAAACATTATACTACTGCTAAAATATTTTGGTAATATTGCTAAAACATTTTGGCAAGATTGTTAAAATGATATAGTGTTATAAACATCTAAAATATACTAAGTCTTTAATGATTTCAACAATGTTTCATGTTGTTATAAATGTTTTAGTTCTAAGAGATGTAGTATTTCAAATTAAACTTGTTTGGTACTTAAACTTTCGGCAATGAACCTACTATACACATTTGCCACAAAATTGCAATTATATGTTTAAAGAGATTAAATATTAAAATATCATGTTAAGAATATCATCTCCCTTATCAAATTTTAATAAATTTAATACTTTAAGTATTTCGCGAAAACGTTTTGGTAATACTACCAAAACGTTTTGGCAATATTGTCAAAATTATTTAGTGTTTTAAAAACCTAAAATATTGATAGTCTTAAATGAATTCAACAATGTTTCATGTTACTATAAATATTTTATTTATAAGAGATGTAGTATTTTAAGTTAAAATAGTTTGGTACTTAAACTATCGGCCACAAATGTGCAATTATATGTTTAAAGAGATTAAATATTAAAATACCATGATATTTAAAACGATATCATCTCCCATATCAAATTTCAATGAATTTAATCCTTAAGGTATTTCACTAAAACATTTTGGCACTAGTGTGAAAACGTGGCATTAAAGTTAAATCGCTTTGGCAATACTGCTAAAACGTTTTTGGCAATATTTCCAAAATAGTATAACGTAATAAACACCTAAAATACACTAAGTCTTTAACGGTTTTAATAATGTTTTATGTTGCTATAAATGTTTTATTTCTAAGAGATATTGTATTTAAAGTTAAAATTGTTTAGTACTTAAACTATCGGCTCTGAACCCTCGATACATGTGTGCCACAAACATGCAATTATATGTTCAAATAGATTAAATTCTAAAATACCATGTTATTTGAAAGGATATTAGCTCCCTTATATAATTTCAATGAAATTAATAGTTTAGGTATTTCGCTAAAATGTTTTGGGACTAGTGAGAAAATGTTTTGGGACAAGTGGTAAAACGTTTTAGGTACTAAACGTGGCAATAATTGCTAAAACATTTTGGCAATATTGCCAAAATAATATAACATTATAAACACCTAAAATATACTAAGTCTTCAACGGGTTTAGCAATGTTTCATGTTGCTATAAATATTTTATTTATAAGAGAAGTAGTATTTCAACTTAAAATTATTTTGTACTCAAATTATTGGCCATGAACCTTCTATACACGTGCACAAAAAACATGCAATTATATGTTTAAAGAGATTAAATATTAAAATGCGATGTTACTTAAAAGGATATCATCTCCCCTATCAAATTTCAATGAATTTAATACTTTAGGTATTACGCAAAAGCGTTTTGTCAATACTACCAAAATGTTTTAGCAATATAGCTAAAATTTTATAGTGTTTTAAACACATAAAATATTGTGAGTCTTAAACGGTTTTTGTAATGTTCTATGTTACTATAAATATTTTATTTCTAAGAGATGTAGTATTTTAAGTTAAAATAGTTTGGTATGTAAACTATCGGCCATGAACCCTCTTTACACATGTGCCACAAACGTGCAATTGTATGTTTAAAAAGATTAAATGTTAAAATACTATGTTACTTAAAAGGATGTCAGCTCCCCTATCAAATTTCAATGAATTTAATACTTTAGGTATTTAGCAAAAATGTTTTGGAAAAACTACCAAAACGTTTTAGCAATATTGCCAAAATTATATAATGTTTTAAACACCTAAAATATCGAGAGTCTTAAATGGTTTTAGTAATGTTGCATGTTACTATATATGTTTTATTTCTAAGAAATGTATTATTTTAAGTTAAAATAAATTTGTACTTAAACCATCCGCCATGAACCCTTTATACACATGCGCCATAAACATGCGATTATATGTTCAAAGAGATTAAATGTTCAAATACCATGTTACTTAAAAGGATACCAGCTCCCCTATCAAATTTTAATGAATTTAATACTTTAGGTATTTCACTAAAATAATTTGGCACTATTACAAAAACGTTTTGGCAAAAAGTGCTAAAACATTTGCCAAAATGTTTTGCCACTAGTGCCACAACGTTTTAACAATAGTGCAAAAATGTAGCAATAATGCTAAAACATTTTGGCAGTATTGCTAAAATATTTTTGTAATATTGCTAAAATAATATAGATTTATAAACACCTAAAATATACTACATTTTTAAGGGTTTTAGCAATGTTTCATGTTGTAATAAATATTTTATTTCTAAGAGATGTAGTATTTCGAGTTAAAATTGTTTGGCACTTAAACTATCGGCCATGAACCCTCTATACATGTGTGCCACAAACATACAATTATGTGTTTAAAGAGAGTAAATGTTAAAATGCCATGTTACTTAAAAGGATATCATCTCCCTTATAAAATTTTAATGAATTTAATACATTATATATTTCGCGAAAACATTTTGGCGATACTACCAAAATGTTTTATCAATATTGCCAAAATTATATAGCATTTTAAACACCTAAAATATATAGTCTTAAATGGTTTTAGCAATGTTTCATGCTACTATAAATGTTTTATTTCTAAGAGATGTAGTATTTTAAGTTAAAATAGTTTGGTACTTAAACTATCAGCCATGAACCCTCTATACACATGAGCTACAAACATGGAATTATATATTTAAAGAGATTAAATGTAAACATACCATGTTAATTAAAAGGATATATAGTCTCCTATCAAATTTTAATAAATTTAATACTTTAGGTATTTCGTACAACATTTTTGCACTATTGCCAAAACGTTTTGGCACTAGTGCACAATAGTTTTAGCACTAGTGTGCAATAGTGCTAAAACATTTTAGTAATATTGCTAAAACGTTTTGGCAATATTGCCAAAATAATATAGCATTATAAAAACCTAAAATATACTAAGTATTTAACAGTTTTAACAATGTTTCCTTTTGCTTTTTATTTCTAAGAGATGTAGTATTTTAAGTAAAAATTATTTGGTACTTAAACTATCGGCCATGAACCCTCTATACACATGTGCCACAAACGTGTAACTATCTGTTTAAAGAGATTAAATGTTAAAATGTCATGTTACTTAAAAGGATATCATCTCCCCTATCAAATTTCAATGAATTTAATACTTTAGGGACTTTGTGAAAATGTTTTGGCAATACTACCAAAATATTTTAGCAATATTGCCAAAATCATATAGTGTTTAAACACCTAAAATATTGAGTGTCTTAAACGGTTTTAGCAATGTTTTATGTTACTATAAATGTTTTATTTCTATGAGATGTAGTATTTTAAATTTAAATAGTTTGATACTTAGACTATCGACTATGAACCCTCTATACTCAAATGCCACAAACGTGTAATTATATGTATAAAGAGATAAAATGTTAAAATACCAAATTACTTAAAAGGATATCAGCTCCCATATCAAATTTCAATGAATTTAATACTTTATCTATTTCGCAAAAACGTTTTGGCACTAGTGCAAAAACATTCTGGCACTAGTGCAAAAACGTTTTAGCACAAGTACAATAACATTTTCGCAAAAGTGCTAAATGTGGTAATAATGCTAAAATGTTTTGGCAATAATGTTAAAATTTTTAATAATATTGCCAAAATAATATAGCATCATAAAAACAAAAAATGTACTAAGTATTTAACGTGTTTAACAATGTTTTCATGTTGTTATAAATGTTTTATTTCTAAGAGATGTAGTATTTTAAGTTAAAATTGTTTAGTACCTAAACTATCAGCCAATAACCCTTTATACGTGTGCGCCACAAATGTGTAATTATATATTTAAAGTGATTAAATGTTAAAATGACATGTTACTTAAAAGGATATCATCTCCCCTATTGAATTTCAATGAATTTAATACTTTAGGTATTTTGCAAAAATGTTTTAGCAATACTACCAAAACGTTTAGATAATATTGCCAAAATTATATAGCATTTTAAACACCTAAAATATTGTCAGTCTTAAACGGTTTTAGCAATGTTTCATGTTACTATAAATGTTTTATTTCTAAGAGAAGTAGTATTTTAAGCTAAAGTAGTGCAGTACTTAAACTATCGGCTATGAACCCTCTACACATATTCACATAAAACGTGCAATTTTATGCTTAAAGAGATTAAATGTTAAAATACAATGTTACTTGAAGAGATATCAACTCCCCGATCAAATTTTAATAAATTTAATACGTCAAGCATTTACCTAAAACATTTTGGCACTATTGCTAAAACATTTTAGTAATAGTGCTATAATGTGGCAATAATGATAAAACGTTTTGGCAATAATGCTAAAACATTTTGGCAATATTGTCAAAATAATATAGCATTATAAAAACCTAAAATATACTAAGTATTAAATGGTTTTAACAACGTTTCATGTTGCTATAAATCTTTTATTTCTAAGAGATGTAGTATTTTAAGTTAAAATTGTTTAGTACTTAAACTATTAGCCATGAAACCTCTATACACGTGCGCCACAAATGGGTAATTATATGTTTAAAGAGATTAAATGTTAAAATTTCATGTTACTTAAAAGCATATCATCTCCCCTATAAAACTACAATGAATTTAATATTTTAGGTATTTTGCAAAAATGTTTAGGCAATACTACCAAAACATTTTGCCAATAGTGCCAAAATTATATAGTGTTTTAAATGCCTAAAATATTGAGAGTCTTAAATGGTTTTTGCAATGTTTCATGTTACTATAAATGTTTTATTTCAAAGAGAAGTAGTATTTTAAGTTAACATAGTTTGGTACTTAAACTATCGGCCATGAACCCTCTATACATATGCTCCACAAACGTGTAATTATTTGTTTAAAGAGATTAAATGTTAAAATACAATGTTACTTAAAAGGATATCAGATCCCCTATCAAATTTTAATAAATTTAATACTTCAAGTATTTTACTAAAATGTTTTTGGCACTATTGCGATGCCAAAACATTTTGGCTTATAGTGCCAAAACGTTTTAGTAATAGTGCTATAATGTGACAATAATGATAAAACGTTTTGGCAATAATGCTAAAATGTTTTGGCAATATTGCCAAAATAATATAGCATTATAAATACCTAAAATACACTAAGTCTTCAATGGTTTTAGCAATGTTTCATGTTGATATAAATGTTTTATTTCTAAGAGATATAGTATTTAAATCATTGGCCCACACGGGTTCGCCATAATAATTATGCCCCATGCCTTTAGCCAATTTATCTCTTAATACAGGATCATTCAAATCAGGTTTCTTTGTTATTGGGTGTAACGCCCCGACCCAAAAACCGATCCGGGCGTGCGGTCCGAAAACGATAAAAACTAAACCCAAAACCAGGAGTGGCAAACTCTGAGTGCGAGAGTCTTCTTGTTCCTCTACGTGCTTTGGAACTTTAGTGCTCCGTTACGCGTAGGCCAGAACAAACCTAATTATATAACTAATTCGGATCGGGCCAACGTTACCTTGTCGTTGGTTGCCTACGTACGTATCAGATAACATTCGCGATGTTACTATGATACGATCGGATCCATACGTAGTTCTACCTACTAGCTACTACATACATCAAACCATACAAAAACACATACGTATACCTAAATATTTAATCAGGGTTATACAAAAACCCGTAAAACACCGGCAACACATATCTCGCTCTATCATATAGACAAGCACCACACGACCACACAACATGCCTCACTCTATCCTAGAGCAAAACCATCACATTCACATGTCTCACTCCATCACTGAGCCGAGATCACATGCATCACACGTCTCACTCTATCACTTAGCCAAGACTGAACACACATACAACACGTCTCTCTCTAACCCAGAGCAAGACGACACACATCATGATATATAAGCATAGCATATAATAATATAAACACACACACACAACACATCTCTCTCTAACCCAGAGTGAGACGACACACATCATAGGATATAAGCATAGCATATCATAATACAAGCACACATACAACATGCCTCTCTCTAACCCAAAGCGAGACAGATCACTTAGCCGAGACCGAACACACACAACATGTCTCTCTCTAACACAGAGCAAGACGGCACACATCATGACATATAAGCATAACATATCATAATATAAAGGATCATAGCATATCAAGGCATAGCATATACCCTATCTAGCACATGCATTCTATAATTAAAATAGGAGGTCAGAAACACTTACTCCCCTAATGTCTCGAGAGGTAGTGGTATTCGGGGTACTCGTTTCTGGGCGTCCTCCCCTTCGGATCCGGAGACAACGAATAGAGCCTCCTCTAACCTCCACACGTTCCTTGCCTTGTGCCAAAAGATGACTGACCAACTATCCCCTTTCTCAGAGACTTCTCATTTTATGCCCCCTTAAGCGATGAACAGAATGTCCTTTTCCCCGGGATGCTTCCCACACTGCGTGGCCCTTTAGTGAAGGACGGATCCTTCCCTACTTCGGGCGACAACCCATGATGCAGCCCGTGATGGAGGACGGAGTCCCCCTTTCTCTCCGGGCTGCTGCTCTCTCTTCGGGGCAGGAGGGTGGCGATAGAACCTCCTCTTGCCTCAGGTTGTTTCCCCTTTTAGGGATGCCAACTTGAGGGATGAACAATGCTATTACATAGATCACCCTTAAATTAGCTAGGAACGCCTCAAGAATAACTTGAATCAGACTTAAAATGAGTGAGAAACGAAGAGTAGAAGTTTCTGAACGTGGGAGAGTCTCCCCCCTCCCACAACTGGATGCTATAGATGCTATTTATAGAAAAATTGGATAGGTGTGAGGCTAACACATGTCAATCCTATCCGTTTCGTCAGCAATCTTATCTGCTTTGTCAGCAATCTTATCCGCTTTATCAGCAATCTTATCCGCTTTGTCAGCAATCTTATCCGCTTTATCAGCAATCCTATCCACTTTGTCAACAACCCTATCCGCTTCGTTGTCAACCCTATCCACTTGCGTTATCAATCCTATCCGTTTCATCAGCAATCCTATCCATTGTATCGTCGATCCTATCTAGAATGATATTATATTATTCAAATAATATCCTGACCTCAAAACGCGATAACTTCCATCCTTGACATTGGAATCACACATTCTTGTTATAGATGGACTTGTGTCGATGAGCCCTTTGAAATAAGATCAGACATGGGTAGGTTATCCCGCACTTTTTATGTAGGTCCCGCTCATTATAGCACGCTTCCCGGGGCCGTAGCTTTTGGTCTTGACCCCCGTTTTGCACGTTCTTTAATTTGTTACACTCGTTACACCGAGCTCTACCCAGATACGGGGATTTCACCTAATGAAACCCCTTAACACTGATATCAAATTACTGGATCACCCTTAACCCCCCGGGTTAAGCATAACTGGAAAAATGGGTTGTTACATTGGGATGGGTGAATTCTAATGGATCCCTCCCCCCAGGGAACTGGACATGATAATGTTTGCCATCCCGTATTGCTAAATAGAGCGCCTACCTTGCATAGATTAGGTATACAGGCGTTCCAACCCATTTTAGTAGAGGGACACGCTATTTGTTTTTGTTTATTAAAGAATCAATTGTGCATAAAGTTCAAATTGTTTGGTACTTAAACTATTGGCAATGAACCCTCTATACAGCGCCACAAATGTGTAATTATATGTTCAAAGAGATTAAATGTTAAAATACCATTTTACTTAAAAGGATATTAGCTCCCTTATCAAATTTAAATGAATTAAATACTCTAGGTATCTCACGAAAACATTTTGGCAATACTACAAAAATATTTTGGCAATATTACCAAAATTATATAGCATTTTAAACACCTAAAATATTTAGAGTTTTAAACGATTTTAGGAATGTTTCATGTTAATATCAATATTTTATTTCTAAAAGATATAGTATTTTAAGTTAAAATAATTTTGTACTTAAACTTCTGCCATGAACTCTTTATACACATGTGCTACAAAAGTGCGATTATATGTTCATAAAGATTAAATGTTAAAATACAATATTACTTAAAAGGATATCAGCTCCTTTATAAAATTTCAATGAATTTAATACTTCAGCTATTTAGCAAAAACATTTTGCCACTAGTGCCAAAACCTTTTAGCAATAGTGCTAAAACCTGACAATAATAATAAAACATTTTGGCAAAACTACGAAAATATTTTTGCAATATTGCACAAATAATATAGCATTATAAACACCTAAAATATACTAAGTCTTCAATGGTTTTAGCAATGTTTCATGTTGATATAAATATTTTATTTTTAAGAGATGTAGTATTTATAGTTAAAATTATTTGGTACTTAAACTATCCGCCAAGAACCCTCTATACACGTGCGCCACAAACATGTAGTTATATGTTTAAAGAGATTAAATGTTAAATTGCCATGTTACTTAAAATGATATCATCTCCCCTATCAATTTTTATGAATTTAATACTTTAGGTATTTCATGAAAACGTTCTTGCAATACTACCAAAATATTTTGGCAATATTGCCAAAATTATATAGCATTTTAAACACCTAAAATATTAAGAGTCTTAAACGGTTTTAGTAAAGTTTAATGTTACTATATATGTTTTATTTCTAAGAGATGTAGTATTTTAAGTTAAAATAGTTTAGTAATTAAGCTATCGGCCATGATCCCTTTATAAACATATGTCACAAACATGCAAATTATATGTTTAAAGAGGTTAAATATTAAAATACCATGTTACTTAAAAGGATATCAACTCTCCTATAAAATTTTATTAAATTTAATACTTTAGATATCTCACTAAATCATTTTTGCACTAGTGCTAAATCATTTTTGCACTAGTGCTAAAATGTTTTGGCACCTGTGCCAAAACATTTTAGCACCTGTGCCAAAACATTTTAGCACCTGTGCCAAAACGTTTTAGCAATAGTGTTATAACGTAGTAATAATGCTAAAATATTTTGGCAATACATCTAAAATATTTTAGCAATATTGTCAAAATAATATAGCATTATAAACACCTAAAATATACTAAGTCTTTAACGGTTTCAGCAAGCTTTCATGTTGTTATAAATGTTTTATTTCTAAGAGATATAGTATTTTAAGTTAAAATCGTTTAGTACTTAAATTATCGGCCATGAACCCTCTATACATGTGCACTACAAATGTGTAATTATATGTTTAAAGAGATTAAATGTTAAAATGCCATGTTATTTGAAAGTATATTAGCTCCCTTATAAAATTTTAATAAATTTAATACTTTAGGTATTTCACAAAAATGTTTTGTCACTATTGCCAAAATGTTTTGGCACTTGTGCAAAAACGTTTTTCCAATAGTGCTAAAATGTGGCAATAATGTTAAACTGTTTTAGCAATACTGCTAAAATGTTTTGGCAATATTTGTAAAATAATATAGCGTCATAAACACCTAAAATATACTAAGTCTTCAATGGTTTTAACAATATATCATGTTGGTATAAATGTTTTATTTCTAAGAGATGTAGTATTTCAAGTTAAAATTGTTTAGTACCTAAACCATTGGCCATGAACCCTCTATACATGTGTGCCACAAATGTGTAATTATATGTTTAATGAGATTAAATGTTAAAATACCTTACTTGAAAGGATAGCATCTCCCTTATCAAATTTTAAAGAATTTAATACTTTAGGTATTTCGCGAAAACGTTTTAGCAATACTACCAAAATGTTTTGGCAATATTGCCAAAATTATATAGCATTTTAAACACCAAAATATTGAAAGTTTTAAATGATTTTAGCAATGTTTCATGTTACTATAAGCTTTTTATTTCTAAGAGATGCAATATTTTAAGTTAAAATAGTTTAGTACCTAAACTATAGCCCATGAACCCTCTATGCACATTCGCCACAAACGTGCAATTATATGTTCAAAGAGATTAAATGTTAAAATATCATGTTACTTAAAAGGACATCAACTCCCGTATAAAATTTTAATAAATTTAATACTTTACATATTTCGCTAAAACGTTTTGGCAGCAATAGTGCAAAAACATAGCAAGATTGCCAAAATAATATAGTGTTATAAACAACTAAATATAGTGTTTCATGTTTCTATAAATGTTTTATTTTTAAGAGATGTAGTATTGTAAGTTAAAATGATTTGGTACTTATACTATCAGCCATGAACCCTCTATACATGTGTGCCACAAACGTGCAATTATAGTTAGTACTTAAGCTATCGGGCATGAACCCTTTATGTACATGCGCCACAAATGTGCGATTATAAGTTCAAATAGATTAAATGTTAAAATATCATGAACTCGTCCTCAAAAATCCACGCAGCACCTCGGTAGTGATCCAACCCAAACGGTAGACCCGACGCTTATCAAGCACCGAGGCTGGGACAGGATTTGAAGGCTGGACCAGTCCCATCAAGGGAGGTGGTGGAGTATCAGTGGCATGGGAAGTGTCTACTACGCATCGACGAAGCCTGGAGACATGGAAGATAGGGTGGACTAAGGAGCTAGGCGAAAGAGCAAGACGGTAAGCCACCAGACCAATATGTTCCACCATAGCATATGGACCATGGAAGCGGGGGGCGAGCTTGGAATTCTTGGGCTGAAACAAGGATGTCTGTTTCTGAGGGAGGACAGAGACATAAACCAAATTGCCCACCGCAAACTCTATATCAGTATGATGGCCATCATAAATCTGTTTCATCTAGTTTTGAGTAGAGGACAAGTTCTCCTTAAGCTGTCAAAGAACCTCATCCTGTGTCTGTAGCAAATAATCCACCTCTGCCAAAGAGGAGCGGTGAGGTACATAAGATAACACGGTGGGTGGAGGGCAGCCATACAACACCTCAAAAGGAGTAAATCCCGTGCAAGTGTGAAAAGCGGTGTTGTATGACCACTCCGCCCATGGAAGAAGCTAAAGCCGTCGGCGGGGCTAAGTCATAGTGAGACAACGAAGATACTACTCTAAACAACGGTTAACCACCTCTGTCTAGCCGTTCGACTATGAGTGATAAGAGGTGCTCATGTGGAGAGAAGTGCCCTGTAAAGTGAAGAATTCCTGAGAGAACTGAGATATGAAGATCCTGTCATGGTCAGAAACAATAGTACGAGGCATGCCGTGGAGTTTGGCCACCTCCCAAACATAGAGCTCAGCTACTATCTTGGCGGTGAATGGTTGGCCTAGAGCACAAAAATGAGCGTACTTGGACAACTGATCCACTACTACCAGAATCACCGACTTGCCTTGCACCACGGGTAAGGCATCCACGAAGTCCATCTAGACATCCTCCCAAACCTTGTCGGGAATGGGTAATGGCTGAAGCAAACCGGCGGGAGACGTCGTGGTAGACTTCGGTCCCTAACATACATCACAGGCAGCAACACACTTCTGGCTGACCCGCTTATAAGTGCAAAATGCTCCTTCATGACCAGCCACCGGAGTGTCATAGAAGTGGGAAATAATGCATTTGCAAAAATCATCAACTTCTGGTACCCAAAGTCGGCCCATCCAAAAGATAAGATTATCTCGCCACAAAAAGAAGGGACGAGTAGCTAGTTCGGCCTAGATAGCTGTAAACAAGCTTTGTGTTGGAGGATCCTTAGTATATGCCCGCTGCAACTCATCAAGGAAGGGGCAAGATGGAGAAGAAATGGCCAAGCATGTACCAGAGGTAGAACTACAAGAAAGGGTGTTGGCCACCATGTTTTCCGATCCTTTCTTGTAAACAACCTCATAATCATACCCAAGTAACTTACTGACCCACATTGGGCGTCTACTCAAGGAAGTACTTTAGGGGCTGGTGGTCAGTGCGAATGAGAAACTGGCGGCCAAGCAAGTAAGGCCACCATTTGTCGACGCCATATACTGCTTCAGTTCGTCAAAGGCTGCTCGGGCAACCTCATTCCACCCAAATGCCCCTTATTTAGAAGCTCTGTAAGGGGCTGAGCAATCTCTCCATACCAGCTGATGAACCTCCTATAGTAACTAGTGAGGCCCAAAAAACCCCCGTAGTGCACAAACACAAGTGGGTGGCGGCCAAGAGAGCATGGCAGCCACCTTCCATGGGTCAGCGGCTACTCTGTCCCGAGAGATGGTATGTCCCAAATAATCAACCTATGGGCTGCCAAAGGAACACTTCAAACTCTTAAGAAATAATGAATTATCTCTCAGAACAAAGAAGACAAACCTGAGATGCTCGAAGTGCTCACCCATGACTGGCTGTAGACAAGGATGTCATCAAAGAAGACCAAGATGTAGAAGCAGAGGAAGGGCCTGAAGAGATCATTCATGAGGCTCTGAAAGGTGGAGGGGGTGTTGGTCAACCCGAACAGCATAACGAGGAACTTGAAATAGCTGTTATGAGTCCGGAAGGCAGTCTTGTGCACATATGCTGGCTGCACCCGAATCTGATGGTAACCCGACCGAAGGTCGAGTTTACTGAAGACCGTCACCCCAGCCAGCTCATCTAAAAGCTCCTCGATCACGAGTATGGGATATTTGTCCCTGACAATGATGGCATTTAAGGCTTGGTAGTCCACACAAAATTGCCAAATGTCATCCTTCTTACAAACGAGCAACACCGGGGAGGAGTAGGAGTTGGTGCTAGGGCGGATGATACAGGACTAAAGCATGTCAGCCATGAGGCACTCTATCTTTGATTTCTGGATGTGGGGATAACGGTAAGGGCAAACATTGGCCAAGGATGCTCCAGGAATGATGGAAATATGGTAGTCATAAGGTCGCACCGGTGGAAGACCCTTCGGCTCAGTAAACACATCTAGATGCTCCGCCAACAAATTGAGAAGATCTAGAGGTGGCTCATCATGAGGCACCTCGACCATTGCCTGTTGTTGCAAGAGGAATCCCTGGGGTGCAAACTGGAAGAAAGAACTCACCGACTAGGCTGAGAGAAGGGTGCCCGGTCGGGATCCTTCAATCCGGACCCGCTGCCCCTGAACTTCAAAGTCCATAACCATATCTCTGTACCCCTAACACCACGTCCACCCCCTTCGTGGGCAGCAATAAGAGGTCGGTGATGAAGGTATGGCCTTGAATGGCGAGGGTGGCCTAAGAACATATGTCGAAGCTCCTGAGATGATTCCCATCCCCTCTCAACACATTGAAGGGCTTCGAATTAGACATGAAGCAGCCAAGACGCTAAGCCACCTTGTCATTAATGAAGTTGTGGGTGAAACTGCTATCAATCAAGATGGCCACTTGCTGCCGCTTGAGGTGGCCTTGAACCTGCATTGTACGAGGAATGAATGCCCCCAAAAAGGCATGTACAGAAATCTCGGGCAGCACATCATCATAGTGGGAAGAGTCTGCCATATTTGTCACATCTGCCTCCTCAATGAGGAGGCTGCCTTTGATGGAACAACAGTGTCCTGGAACAAACTTTTCATCACAACGGAAACATAGTCCCTTGGACCTACGCACCTCCATCTGTGTTGGTGTAAGACGATGGACAATCTATCCTGACAGACGGGGCTGTGGGCCAGGTTGGCCTGGTGCTGGGCTGTTGGTTGGGGCAGCAAGGGGGCCAACGCTGACATTGGAATGTGGGAAGGGCCCCATCCGCCCCCTCTCCACTGTTGGGCCAAATTCTCTTCCTCAATTCGTGCATGCCGCATGATGTCCCGCATACTGGTCCATGAGAAGTGGTGCATCTCATAAATCTCAGGTTCGAGACCTCTCTTGAACATGCCCACCAAGGTAGCCACTGGCCTGTGGGGAAGGCAGTTGGCCACCTTCATGAATTCCATGTAATAGGTCCAGACGGTGGTGGTTTGGCACAACGTGGAGAGTATCTTGTTGAAATCCTGGAATTCTTTGGGGCCAAATTGGATGCACAACTCATCGGAGAAGGCGGCCCAAGTTTGGTAACACACCTCCTTCTCGAAACTCTAGAACCATATGGAAGAATCACCATCCAAGTAGAACACGACTATGCACAGTCGTTTAGCCTTGGAGTGCGTTCCCTAGTAGGCAAAAAATTTCTCAACCTTATACAACTACTCTACCAGGTTGTCATCCCCACTATAGTGGGGGAACTGCAGGCGGGCCAAACGGGGCTCCGCTCCTCCCCATGATCCTCCGTGAGGCCCCAGGTACTCCTCTCAGTTATCCTCCATCTCTGAAAATAGGTTTCTGGGGCATGGCACCATTGAGTCATTCTCCCGAACACCTAGCGGGCCTCGTATATCCCAGTCCTGGTGCCTCCCTTCTCCAGCATGGTTGAGGGTGCCAAAGTGCAGAGGGGCTTGTGGGACACGCATCTCCCTGTCCACCGCTGCCTGAGTGCCTTGGTCGTGCTATTCTGGTGCCTGCAAAGTTTCTCCCTTCTCCATGTTCGCAATCGGTGGTCTGGAGAGGAGTGGCACTAATGGCGCTGAAGGACCTGCCTAGAGCTACACAACGGCCATGGTCATGGACTCAATCTTGGCCATAATCTGTGTCGAGGTAGGATCGCTGATGGTCTCCAGGGCAGATTTGGGACTGTCCGCTGAAACTTTGACCTCCTTCTCAGGCTGAGCTTCTCGGGCCGGGGGCGAGTTGCTTGCCTCGCACCATGGCCGAGGATCGTGATGGCTCCGATACCAATGTGGTGCCTGATGTAGGCACAAACGGTACCTTGAACGCTCACGCAAGGAAAGGGGAGAGAAGAAGAAGAAAGGGGAGAAGTTCTAAATATTCAATTGCATAGCCAAAACAAAAAAGAAGGGGTGACCCATATAGGGAGACGACCCACTCTCCTAGGGAGTTGCGCTAGCTAGTGGGCCAGGCTATCCGGGGGCCACTAGCTGGTCCAATGACAATTATCATCCCATTACATAAGAAAATACTAAGCTAATATGTAAGAAAATAGCCTAATGCACTAGAATAATAAGGAAATAAAGTAGAGTCTAGTGAACGTGCACAACAAAATGTGAAATTATATGTTTAATGAGATTAAATGTTAAAATGCCATGTTAATTAAAAGGATATCATCTCCCTTATCAAATTTCAATTAATTTAATATTTTACGTATTTCATGAAAATGTTTTGGCCATACTACCAAAACATTTTGGCAATATTGCCAAAATTATATAGCATTTTAAACACCTAAAATATTGAGAGTCTTAAATGGTTTTAGGAATATTTTATGTTACTATAAATATTTTATTTGTAAGAGTTGTAGTATTTTAAGTTAAAATAATTTGGTACTTAAACTATAGGCCATGAACCCTCTATATACAAGTAGGGCTGCATATATGACAGGCCGGCCTGTTGGCCCAGCCCGGCCCGTAAATATCAGGCTTGGGCAGAAAAATGAAGGAAATGGGCCAGGCCGGGCTTGTAATTTGAAAGCCCGAGTGATAACGGCTCGGGCTTGGGCCTGGGCCAAAAAAGGAGAAAGCCCAGCCCGGCCCATTAATGTCTCCCATCGCTCGAGCCCTTCATCAATTCGATTTGGCCATTGCAGGTTAAGTGGTTAACCCTAAATCCCTTCCGCCAGTTAGCCCTTTGGCTCCTTAGTCCTCACTCTTTGCCGTTCTTCACTCTTTGCCGAATCACCATTTGCCACTGCTTCAATTCGCCCTCCTCAGTCCTCACTTTCTTCCACTAGTTCGCCCTTCGGCTCCACCCTCCCCTGTCCATCTCTTCTGTCTTTGCTTGCTGCCTCGCAAGCCCTCTCGTTGTCGCCAGTTCTTTCGCCTCTCTTCCCTCTTCCGCAAGATTCAAGATCGCACGAAAATTGCCGACAACGTTTCCCATTCCTCTGACCGCTTTCTTCACTACTCCAAAAACCCTAATCCTCTGACCACTTAATTCATTGCTCCAAAAACCCTAATCCTCCGACCACTCGTCATTCCCCATTCCTCCCCCTCCTCATTTGGTCGAACGACTCGGACCGCTATGTGGCACTGCATGCGTGAATCTCCCATCATACAGTCGTCGAACCATCTACATTTGTTCTCTACCTCTCAATCACCATCGGCGACCAAGCCTCCCAACAAAATCCGTCGGATGCACACTTGCTATGGGCTTCAAGCTCCGCTAGATGAAGCCCACAAGCATTGTTTAAAGATATCATACTATTCAGAATATGACTTGACATATTTAATAATTTTGAGTTCTGATTACTTCACATTGGTTTCATGTGCCCCTATTTTGACAAAAAACAAAGCCAATTTGTTGTTACGTCCAAACTAAGACTATGAATGAGTCTAGTTCAGATTTCTTTTTTACTTGTCAACTATAGTAAACAAGGTCGATCCACAGGGAAAGCCTTGTGTGACACAGAAAACTATTACGAAGAGAATAGAATAGAGAAGGAAAGTGAAATAGATAATAAGAGACAATCAAAGAGAAAGTGCTAAGGCATCAAAAATCCACTTGTAATAAATCTCTAATGTAAACTTTATTCAAATGATAACTCAATTAAGATCAAATGAAAATTTATCTCAATTGGAAAATTTATCTTTTAAAGAACTTTTAAATAGAACAATAGTAATTGATTGTTTACTACGTGAAAGTATTAAGTGTATAATCACAAGGAATTATAAGCATTTGGCGTGCCTTTTGTCAACGCTAAATTAAATAATTATATAGATTATAAGCTCCTTAAATATGAAACATCAATTTAAAATGATAAAGAACTTACTTGAATCAAAGTATCCATTAAACATCAAATACAAGCTTTATTCCTAGCCTTAGCTTGAAAGCTTTAGAATGCCATTACAATGAAACTAAAAACAAAATTACAAAATGAGAGAAGAAAATAGGATAAGAGAGCTCCAAAGAGGAGGGGATTATTCATCTATCACGTCCACCCCTCTATTTATAGGAATAGAAGGGGTTGCTTCAAAGAGGAAAGTGAAATCATCTCTCTAGATTGCATCCTGATTGGTTGCCTGATTTGTTGCTTCTTTGGCAATGATTAGATACTAAATAAATCAAATAAATCCATGATTTATTTAGCAAATAAGTATCTTTGAATCTTCCTTTAAATATCCAATCAGCCTCATTATCTTTCCTTATGTGTATCAATCAAAATCAATGAAAATATTCTTCATGTGCTGGCCTCGGGTTAGTTTACTAGCTGTCTAATTGCATGCCCGATTCGACCCATATATCTTCCGAATTTGGAATTTCTTCCTCAAATAACAAATGTAACCACGGAAGTCTTCTTTCCAATTCCACCAGAATCGAATCAATCCGAATTATACAGAGAATGATATAGTCGAAATACTATGGCTGTGTCAATCTGTCCAAATCAGCTTCTTTCCTAATTTAGTTCTCTTGATGCAAATCTCAAATCAAATGGGTCCACAAGGTTGTGTTCGACCATTTCATGTATGTTTAGATCATTAAGAGCTCATTCTTGACTTTTAAATAGCTTTGGGCAGTTGGGCTTCACTTCCTCTTCCAGTTGGATCCTGTTGAAGCCTGTTTAGACATGTAAACTCAATTAAGGTCCAACTAACCTATTCAAAACATAAATAGCCCAAATAAACAATCACTTAACACAAAATAGGATTGAAATTTAAATTTTAAAAATATTTTATTGAACATTATTTCAGTGCATCACCAGACCACGATAAAAATAAGATTTTTTATCCTTCATCATTGATTCTTTGTTATACTTCTTAATTTTGTTGATCCTTTGTTCTATTATTGCTCCTCATCCTCTATTATAATTAATAAGTTTTAATCCGTTCTATTTTTATGTGTGTTTTGTTATTCATCATCTGTTTTGTTATTGATCCTCAACCTCTGTTAGATTTATAATTTTTTTTTATCAATTTGGTTATTGTCTAATATCCATGCTTTGTTATTGGTCATCTATCTTGTTACTGTCTTATTGATCCTCATCCTCTGTTAGATTTATAATTTTTTTTATCAATTTGGTTATTGTCTAATGTCCATGCTTTGTTATTGGTCATCTATCATGTACTGCCTTATTGATCCTCATCCTCTGTTAGATTTATAATTTTTTTTGTCAATTTGGTTATTGTCTAATGTCCATGCTTTGTTATTGGTCATCTATCCTATTACTATCTTATTGATCCTCATCTTTTCTATTTTTGTCTTATTGGTTATTGTCTATGTTTGTTCTGTATAATTTCAACTTCTGACTCTCTATTCTGTTGTGCTAAATTTTCATTTTGTCCATTTTGTTATGTAATTTGTTCTGTTCATGTCTAATTTCTACTTGTTTGTTATTTAATTTGTACTTGTTCTTGTCTTTGCTCTTTAGACTTTAATATTCACTTGTCTGTTCTTGTCTAATATTTGCTTGTCTTTATTCTATAATCTAATTTGTTCTTGTGTTTGTTCTGTATAATTTTGACTTGTCTGACTCTCTATTCTGTTGCACTAATTTTTTAATTTGTCCATTTTGTTCTTTAATTTGTTATGTTCATGTCTAATTTCTACTTGTCTGTTATATAATTTGTACTTGTTCTTCTTGTCTCTGCTCTTTAGACTTTAATATCTACTTGTCTATTCTTGTATAATATTTACTTGTCTTTATTCTATAATCTAATTTGTTCTTGTGTTTGTCTGTATAATTTTACTTGTCCGACTCTCTATTCTATTGTGTTAATTTTTCATTTTGTATCTACTAATGGAGATGATTAGTTCTTCCACACCAACTGGTTCTTCCACACCAATTAGTTCTTCCACCCCAGCTAGTTCTTCCCTCCCAAATAATTCTTTGGCACCAACTAGTTCTTCCACTCCCACACCTACTGTTCCCCTTAGCTCTACATGTCCCTCTCCCCATCCTAGTCTAGATTCAGGAGCAAGTAGTAGCCATAGTAGGAAAAAAAGGGTTCAAGGTCTGTCACAAGTGTGGCTGCATTTTGAGAAAGTTTTTGATGAAAATGGAGCACAAGAAGTAGCAATATGCAATTATTGTAAGCATAGGTTTGTTTCAGAAGGTAAAGATGGTATGACTCATCTAGCAAGACACATTAATAATGGTTCTTGTAAGATGGAGCCAAATAGAGATCCTAGACAACCACTCTTAACTACTGCTTTTGGTAATATATCTGCTTTTAAATTTGATCAACAGCATAGTAGGGAAGCTCTTGCAAGAGCAATAATAGTATATGAGTACCCATTTAATATTATTAGTCACAATGATTTTATTAATTTTATAAACACATTGCAGCCTTTTTTTAAAATGGTTTCAAGGACTACAATTAGGAATGATTGCCAAAAGCTTTACACAAAAGAGAAGGCTGCATTGATGGATGTTTTTCAAAATCTTCTCTCTAGGGTTAGTATTACTTTTGATTTATGGACTTCAAATCAAAATTTTGGATATATTTGTGTGACTGCACATTATATTGATTCTGATTGGCATTTAAGAAAAAAAATTATTAGTTTTTCTCAACTTCCATCGCCACATACTGGATTGGCAATATATAATGTTATCAAAGCCACTTTAGTGAAGTGGAAAATTGATAGCAAAGTATGTAGCATTACTTTAGATAATGCATCGAGTAATGATGTTGCTCAAAGAAATCTTATAAGGGACCTTGCTGAAAAGGGGTCTTTTCTGTTGGAAGGTGCCCTTGTCCATGTATGTTGTGCTGCCCATGTACTAAACCTTCTTGTATAGGTTGGATTAAAAGATATTGTAGATATAATTTATCATGTTCGTGAGTCTGTGAAATATGTGAAGGCTTCGCCTTCCCGTCATCAAAAGTTTATTGAGTTAGTAACTGAGTTGGGAATTACTATAGAGAAGGGTTTGATTTTAGATGTTAGCACTCAATGGAATTCTACTTATCTAATGATAGATTATGTGTTGCCCTATCATGATGTTTTTAGAAGATTAGAGGAAGAAGATCCAAGTTATAAACATAGGCCTTCTGATGATGAATGGGAAAATGCTACCAATGTGTGTAATTTTTTGAAGCGTTTTTATGATGCAACTAATTTGTTTTGTGGAGTTGGTTATCCTGCAGTTCATTTATTTCTAAAAAAAATATCAACAATCAGAAAGCTACTACTTCGAAGTGCAAGTTCTGCATACTACTTTCTTAGATCAATGGCTAACAAAATGTTAGGTAAGTATGATGAATATTGGGGCAATGTACCTGTTACGTATGACATTGCTTTGATTTTGGATCCTAGGTATAAGAGGAAGTTATTGAAGTTCTATTTGAGTCAAATACATGGGAAAGAGTTGGGGGATCTACATTTTGAAAGTAGTTTGGCTGTGATGCAGTTGTTATTTGATCAATACAAGTCCAAGCTGGTTCCGAATGTGGTTACACTTTCTAGTGAGACATTAAATCCTTCAAATGAGGAAGAAGAAATTAAACAATGGATGGAAGCACAAGGATGTGCTAAAGACAATGACATTGGCAAAACTAAGTTAGAGTTGTACTTTGAAGCGAACTTAGAAAATAGGGATGCTGACTTGGACATCCTTTATTGGTGGAAGGCCAACTCAGCCAAGTACCCAATCTTGGCAGCAATGGCTCAGGATATTCTAGTAGTTCCGATTACTACAATTGCTTCAGAGTCAGCCTTTAGTACTAGTGGATGAGTTCTATCTCAATATAGGAGTTCTCTTCTACCTGAGACAGTTGAGTGGTTAATTTGTACACAAGATTGGTTGCGTGGTAAGAAGGTGGTTGGGTCTTTTTATGTTATGGATGATGAGCTCAACAACATTAATCAGATAATTGAAGTCCATAACTGAGGTATCAGGTATGTTCACTTATTCTTTTCTTTTGTTTATATGTACTAAATTTTTTTTTTAACTCCGTCGTTGCCGGTCCCAAGCCCGAATGAGAAAGGAGGAGGGAAAACATAAGGATTCACCAATCCTTAGCAATTTTGTTCTACTTTGAATTCTTAATTTTTTCTACTTTGAATTAGTAAATGCACTGAAGGTAATTTTCTAAATAACCAAAATAAATAAATATTATTATATAAAAAGCCCAAAAAAGTCGTGGCCCAACCCGAGCCCGAACATCGGGCCTGGCCAGGCTCGCTTTTTAATAATGAACATTGGGTCAGGCCAGGCCGGGTTTTTTTTTGCTATTTTTGTTTAAGGTCGGGCTCGGACATACCCTGGCCCCAAAGCCCGGCCCGCTTGTAGCCCTATATACAAGCGCCACAAACATGGAATTATATGTTTAAAGAGATTAAATTTTAAAATACTATGTTACATAAAAGGATATAGGCTTCCCTATCAAGTTTCAATGAATTTAGTACTTTAGGTATTTCGCTA
Organism: Saururus chinensis; assembly: GCA_035235625.1. Lineage (NCBI taxonomy): Eukaryota > Viridiplantae > Streptophyta > Magnoliopsida > Piperales > Saururaceae > Saururus > Saururus chinensis. The sequence continues at coordinate 38,568,305 of CP141148.1, forward strand.
AAACGTTTTGACACTATTGGCAAAACATTTTGTCACTTGTGCGAAGTAATAGTTCTAAAACGTGGTAATAATGCTAAAATATTTTGGCAATACTTCTAAAACATTTTGGCAATATTGCCAAAATAATATTGGGTTATAAACACCTATAATATATTATGTCTTTAATGGTTTTAGCAATGTTTAATGTTAATATAAATGTTTTATTTCTAAGAGATGTAGTATTTTAAATTCAAATTGTTTGGTACTTAAACTATAAGCCATGAACCCTCTATACATATGCACCACAAACGTGTATTATATGTTCAAAGAGATTAAATGTTTAAATACCATGTTACTTCAAAGGATATAATCTCCCCTATCAAATTTCAATGACTTTAATACTTTAGGTATTTCGCTAAAATATTTTGGCAATACTACCAAAACGTTTTAGCAATATTGCCAAAATTATATAGCATTTTAAACATCTAAAGTATTGAGAGTCTTAACCGGTTTTAGCAATGTTTTATGTTACTATAAATGTTTTATTTATATTAGATGTAGTATTTTAAGTTAAAATAGTTTGATACTTAAACTATCGGTCATGAACCCTTTATACACAAGTGCCACAAATGTGCAATTATATGTTTAAAGAGATTAAATGTTAAAATACCATGTTACTTAAAAAGGATATCAGCTCCCCTATTAAATTTTAATGAATTTAATACTTTAGGTATTTCGCTAAAACATTTTGGCACTATTGCCAAAATGTTTTGGCACTAGTACGAAAATGTTTTGGTACAAGTGGCAAAAGATTTTGGCAATATTGCTAAAACGTGGCAATAATGCTAAGAAATCTTATTAATTATCTCACGAAGATTTGTTCAATAATTAATAACCCTTTCTAATCACAAAGAGAGACTCATCAAATGTCAACGTGTGATTAATGGTACAACTACCATGGACCATCCTCGAAAAGGTACTATCCATAATAAGGCCATAGAATACAGTAGAAAGTGTCATCACCCAACCTGATACCTAAGAACCTTGCCGAAGTTGAAGGGTATGACCCACAACTACAATTGAACAAAAGTGGTGAGAGACATCAATCAAGCAGGATGTCAACGACTTGGACTGCGTGTGCACTAAATGATCCTTTGTAGATCGACTGTTAGCAAGGCTCATGCAGAGCTCCTTTACATAGGGAGGTGCAATGGTACAACCAAATCAATAGCTCATCAATAGATCTAAGAGACAAAAACTATCTCAAACCCTATCAGTGATCATCCAGCTAGCAAGGATTCAGAACAACTATCTCAAACCCTATCATTCTCTCTTACACTAAAGTCAAAACTACCATCAATTTATTAACCAAGGTAAATTGTTAGGTCAAGGGCCTTGTTCACTCTATGAACTAGTCCTACACCCTTCTAAGGGTATTTAGTCTTTATTTTTATTAGGTATTCTCACCCAATCCAAAGTTATCTAATCCTCATTAATCAATCTTTTATTATTATCAACCTAGTGATAAATTACTCTCACAAAATAAGTAGCAAGTATTAAAATGATGAATACATAATTAACAAGGCCCAAATAGGTCTAAACAGATCATATTATGAAGACCCAAATTCAATTATGGAATTAGAAAGCCTCGTGTTCTTGTGCTTGAACTCTCATTGGGTTAGGGGTATCTATCTTTATATAAATTGGTTACTCCGCCCTTAAGGGCATTAAGTTAATTTTTCTAAGTAGGATATGATCCTCTCCTTTCTTGGGCTTCGAGTCCTTGACCTCTCAAGGTGTTTCACTTTCAAATTGGCTCGTGAGTCCATTCACACGAATGCAAGTAGGTCCAATCACGAGGGCATATTTGTTATTTTGTTTAAAGTTTTCTTGAACTCCAATGGGTCCATCATAGATATTAGGGATACCCCTTGATGTCATAGACCTGTTGTAATTTTCCTGGCATTTTATGGGGTCATAAGCCCCTTCAACTGACATTGGTTCGCGCATTGATTTACATCTTAAGCTTAGGGGTAAATTAGTAATTTCTCTATTTACTGGGATTTTTACTCATCATGTGGTTTCATCTATAATTAGGGTACATTCACACCTCTAAGATTTTTCTCAATTTTAAAATCCACTAATGTGCCCCTAAACTAGAGCCTAAATCAGTTAATTGAACTATAATTTACCTATAAGGGTAAAATAATCTTTTAATAACCTATGAGATTTTTCCAAGGCTTAAAATTGGCTGTGTAATTATGTTCAATTTTTTTCACAAATTACTGCACTAAACCAGACCTGGTTCAATGGCACACTCATTTGTTTTTTTAGACAAACCAATTGAGATTGGGTCCTTGTCAAAACAGGTTGGGTGACCCGACTCAGATCCAGACCTGCTGCTTACGCGGGGCCTTCTCATTCTTGGAGATGCCCCTATGGCAATTGAACCTCGCATCGAGTTGCCGCCGCACCAGCCACAGCTCCTTAGCCTGCCATGGCCCATACCCATTGTGCAGGTCTCCCTTTCCGCACTAGTAGAGCACTTTGGTTGTCAGTGAGTGTAGCAACCACCATGACTAGGTGCATGTCCAAGTCTAGTTAAATCGCCGCTTAAACAACAAATCTAATGGACTTAACCTCATCACGGGCTGGTGGCTACCCTGCCTCTGCCAAAAGCCAAAAGGTTTATGCAGTCATGCTAGCATGGCTTGAGCCTTTGTACCCTAGTTATGCACAAGCTTGACCAGCATGCGCTGGCCAAGCCTGAGTGCGGCCGACCAGCAAATGACAAGCTTGTGCACTTAATTGTCATTGTGTGGTTTAATGTTAATCTTGCCGATTTTGATTTATTTTTGAATTTATTGACAATGGTTTCAATCAAATTTTCTTCATTGTGATGGTTTTTATGTTAATATATGTCAAATACACATTTTTTCTAAAATTTTTGACTATTTTCCCAAAAAGTTAAAGGGGGGACCCGCTATGGGCCCCACGTGTAAAATTAGGATGGTAGGTCCCAAATGACTTTAAAAACATCTTAAGACAGTAATTAAATATTTCAAAATTTAAAGACATCGATTTGGGCTTAAAATAAGCAATTTTTCTATTTTTTAGTGTTAAATTCTATTTATACCCCACTTATTTGTTAGGTCTACCCCAACCCGAATACCTACTATAAATAGAATGGCACAACCACTTTCCCAATTGGGAAGGGCTAGAATTTAGAGTTTAGGAAGCCCTAATCCATATTTCCAAAGAAGAAAAGGTGATTAAGGTAAAGATTAGCTAAATATTTCACTAATTTCTTATGGTTTCTCCTAAAGTTTTCAAATCTCTTCTTTTTCTAAGGTTTAATCTTGGTTTCTACCTATAAATCTACAAATTTGGACCTCTATTTCAAACCCTTATGAAAGGAATTTCATTTTTCAACTCAAAAAATCCTAGATCTACAAGTTTTCTTGTCACGACATGGATTTTAAAAGCATTTTCAAATAGCACGAACGGTAAGTAGCGAGAATTTTTTTTTCTTTAAATACAAAACAAACCCTTCTATTAAATATCCAGGTCATGATAACTAGGGTTCACAAATACAAATATCAAATCATATGATATTATTTAATATCTAAAAATTCATAAAGACCAGCTCATCCATCTAAGTACAAGTTTGTCACCTGTCTAAAAATAAATAACAAGTTGACTCTCACGCTTAAGGTACACTTATGTATCGGAGTTACAAAAAACACGGAAACCTCTTGTGCTCGCCTGCCTTGGTCTCACTTGTCGTCACCTGGAGAATCTGCAACAAAGAAAACCAAACAACAACCACAACCACAATAGAGCATCTCCGCCAACAAGAGAAGTGCTTCCAAAGGACAAAAGGTTTTATTAATATTTTTCAGATCGGGCTAACATCACCCGATGTTAGTTGCTTATGTACTCATCAGACAACATCTCCAATGTTTCCAACAAGATCGGATCCAAAAGTAGTTCTGCCTAGAAACTACTCTATCCTAAGAAGCATAGCATCATCCGTGCAATGCTTAGGTATTTTTAACCAACCTACATTTTAGTAAGTCCTCTAATCGTTCCACTTGTCTAATTAACAAGCAATATCAATAATGTTATTAATTATCTTACATCCCTTGTTCGATAATTAATACTATCAAATCTATAACTCAGATATGACTTGCCCCTCGAGAAATCTCCAGACATAGTACTCCAACCTTGGAGTAGATTGCTTAATAGCAGCTTGACCCAAATCCCCAGGGCTCTCAATAGCCTACCATGAATCTGGAGAAGAGGATCTCAACTGTGCTCATGGACACAGATTGGCGAGAAGCACAAGCCTTCCATGATGCTCATACAACTCCGCTTTTCATATGTACTAACTAGTCCTAGGAAGACCTACAAGAGACCCGCGGTAAAGACCCTCTAGTCAATACCCAAACCATCGTGGCGATAAAGAAGCATATCACAATCTCTAGCATCCCAACTCTGGGAGAAAATATCTCATAAGACATTACTAATATATCCATAGAAGCCTCAGGTCCTTATGACCAGTAACTCCCCCAAACATTTGAAACTTAGACTAGATTATTTTTATCCAGTCAAGTAACCACTCAACCATGTGGGTCCTCTTCACCTTGTGAATCGGCCCACTAAATAGCTCATCCACTGAGATATGACTCGAAGAACATCCCAAAATCACCCTCGGTTCATTAACCAAGGTAAGCTTCTGTGTCAGGGCCCCGCTCACTCCATGAACTAGTCCCAAACCTAAAGTGGGTATTTTAGTCATTATCTTGATTAGATGTTCCCCCTCCAAACCAACAGCAACCCATGTCTCTTGATTAATCTTCATTAATCTTAAGTTACTGATAAGAATCAATGCATCAATATCAAAAGCATGCATCATCATAAATATCATGCATCATACAAATGTATAAATAATAAACAAAGCCCCATTGCATTCATTTGCTGGGCTAGGGCTTAATGAATTTAAGCCCGATAGTATACACAACTCTAGCGCATCCTGTGAGTTACACATATGACACTCTAGACGATCGATGCACTCGGTTGCAGACACGTAAAATGCACTGCTTTAAACCTGAGAATTAGGGTTCTACCCCTTATTTCTCATGACACTGTGACCCGACAAGGTCATCGTGTCACTTACTGGTCATGCTCCTTCCTTTTGAAGTCATTTATAGGGTACCCTAACTCTTGATTCACTACGTCATCCATTTTGACAGAAATAGAATATATTGCCCTTAAGAGCATTAGGGTAATTTTACCACCTAGGGTACGATACCCTCCCATGGGTCATTCTAGTCATTTTACTGCCCCTCTATTGATTTAAGTCATTGACCTCTCACAAGGCTCCACTCTTAGACCGACTCACGCTTCCACTCACACGAATGTAGGCGGGTCCACTCAAAGGGGTATTTTTGTCATTTGATTTAAGGCCTTAATGACATTCAATGGGTCTAAAATTCAACTCAAGGGTACTAGTAGCCTATATGAACTCTATGTAATTTTAATGGCATGTGACAGGGTTGTGAACCCCTTGAACCAACAGACGTTTATTTAACGGTTTACGATTAAACCTAAGTGCAAAAAGGCCAATTACCCACTCACTGGGATTTTTCCTCACCAAATGATATAGTATATAATTCGGTTACCCATTAAAATCTCACTGAGAATTTTCTCAATTTTTGTATCCACTCATATGACCCTGAACCAGAGCCTCGAACTCGGGTAAGTTAATATTATACGATAATTAACTAACAAGGGTAAAAAGGTCATTTCACAACCTCTGAGATTTTTACCTGAGCTGAAACTTCGTCAAAATACTCTCATGCCTCAAGGTTCAACAGTAATTTTCTAGGATTTGTTTGACATATTTTTCCCCATGAACAGGAACCGGTTCACTCCCTTCTCTGCATTTTTTTTTAAAAAGAACATCAGACCCAAACCGGTTTGGGTCTAGGAAACGCCTCTGGCAGTGCCACCCTTGACCACTACGGCAGGGTGGCGGTCTGGGCTCCACCAAATCTCCGCAAGGCAGCGGTCCCAGTAGGGCTAGCCCCAGCCGCCGCCCGGTGGCCGTCCAGTGCCAAAGACGCACCTTTCTTTTCTTCTTTTCTTTTTTTAAACTCTGCGCAACGGCAAAAATTGCCGTCATCGAGGCTTCTGCAACCTGGGCCAGCGTGGCCAAGGCCAACATGACCATGGCTTGTGCAGCCAAGGGCTAAGGGGCTGCCGCTCTTCTCCTTCATTTTTTTGTTCTGATTTGCCCAAAAAGGAAAACGCCCACCTCCGGTCCATTTCGTTCGGCAACCATCAGGGTTCCTGGCCGAAAATTTAGTGGTCGACTGACGGCTGTCAAGTGGTCGTTCGGCGGCTGGCCGGCGACCGAAAACTTATAAATAAAATTATTAAAGAATCATTGCAGAAATTACTGTAGTTGCATAGATGATTAAGTAAATTGCATAACGGGATAATAATACAATTTAGTCTTAATTTTCCAATAAAACACTCTGTAACTAATACAACAATCTTACCTAGTTGCTGTTTTGTTGTCGATCCATCGCTACCGGTGCCTTGCCGAAAAATTCTACCGACAACTCTTCCTCTTTCTTTTAACCATCCAAAAAAAACCCCAAAAAAGCCCTAATTAATTCTTTTTATAGGCATGGGATTAGGGCTCCTAATCCCATGAGAAATTGGGCCCTAAAAACCAAATTTTGGAATAGTAAATAAATTGGCCCACAAAACAACTTAAACGGCCTTGTCGCACGTTTAAATCAGGTAAACGGGTCCTCTACGATATGTTCAACTTTGAACAGTCGTATCTCCTTCATCCGGACTCCCATTTGAGCATTCTTGATGGTGTTTCGAAGCTCTTTCGATCTATTTTCCATCCATATATTCTTTAGACATCCCTTCCAACTGATAATTAAGTTATTCTCATGAGAAGCTCAAGGGGTCCAACACCCTAATTTCCTGTTGTCAACTTCGGGAATTTAGAAAATTCCCATACATTACATTTCTAGTGAGTTATGCATTTTTAATCAGATTTATACAAATATTAACAAAATCCTATTGTGGGTAGGATTTTGAAGGTGTTGGAGCGATTTCAAGTCAATAAAGTCATCAACGGTAAGGTATTTCATCCTAAATAGATCTGTGATTTCATATTTGACATGTGGTGGAGTTTTATGTGGGTTTGCATGGAGTTGAGCTTTAATGGAGGATTTAGAAAAGCTTTTTTATTGCGATTTCCTTGTGTTTTTGGTTGTAAATGGCTAGATTTACTGTTTTCTAAGCTTTGATTTCATTATTATGAAGTTTAGGAGTGAGATTTGAAGGTTTAAGATGTGTGTGTGTGTATTTTCAGTTTTGAATTCGAAAGGAAGAACACGAACCATAACTTTTATTTTGGTGATCAAATGGCCCTTCATGGCGTTCTAATGCCAACATGGCAGTTCTGTAATTTTTAGTTATGTTATTCATTTTTCATGTTTTCCTCTTAAGAACCATTTCTTATGATTATGATGAGTAATGTATGCTAGGTAAAGATACTGGAAGGATATAAATTTGATGTTGGAAGTTATGATGAATGTTTAAGTGTTAAGTAGATTATATGTTATTCGGTTAAGTATGTTATAATTTCATGTCTTGAATCCATGTTGAATGATTCTTCATATTTTAAGTATGATTCCAACATGGTTATAACATGAGAATGGATTTGTATGCATTTACATATAATTATTAAATTATGGGTGAATAATGGTGTCATGTCTAACTTCAAGTGTAGTAATGACTATGTTTACTAAGTCTAGCATGAGATTGCACTTGATTTGAATTGTATTTTTCGAAGGTTTTTCACTCATGATTTCAATAAAAAAGCCATGATTAAATGTTGAACAGCATGTGTATAGCATGTTAAAAGGATGTTTATAATACATGTTCATATGCTTAGAATTGAAGGTTTCTACCATGTACACACACATGTGGGGGGTAATTATGGTGATTGTTGATGCATATAATTAGATATGATGCATATGTGGCTAATGGAAGCACGTTCTATGAATTAAGATTCATGTAGAGATTGCTCATGTATGTACCATGTTGCATGCATCATGAGATGGATTTATGAATGAGATTTTATCGAAATTAGCCATGTTGATCGATTGGATGCAATTGTGTGATATTGTTTGCCGAGTTAATCAATTGAAGGCTTATCGATTCTGTTTTATGTCTAAAAGGATGGGGTTTTACGTCCCTTAAGGGACTGGTGTTCCTCCCCGGGTTGAAAAGAGCAATAATGCTATAAGGAGACAAAATTATTTAGACCATTTGGACCCTTATAATCCAAGCTAGTGTAGTTGAGTGCACCGGCTTACTAGTGGGTATTCTTCTCCGTTAGGGAATTTACCCAAACTGCCTAATTCCTTCAGACTTTCTAATTGGGGACTGTTTGTAATGAGCAAGGACTGCTTAAGCTTTGACCGATTAAGCAGGGTTATTTTATCGACTTACATGGTTATGATTGTGGTTTAGAGACACTTGATATGTAGGTTGATTGATTATGAATATGCATGATATGATTGTGTGGTAGAGACACTTCTCATGCAGATTAAATGTGATAAATATGCATGATGTGATTGTGTGGGAGAGACACTTCTCATGTAGGTTAATGGTTATGAATATGCATGATATGATTGTGTGGCATGCAGGTTAATAGTTATGGATATGCATGATGTGATGGTGTGTTGGAGACATGTGTCATGTAGGTTGAATGCTATGAAGGAGAATGGGTATGCATGGATATATACATATATATGTTATGCTTGAGACAACCTTCATGCAGGATGGATGTTTATGTCATAATGTGATTATTTATGATAGGAATAATATGCTTGAGATATTTCCATGCAGAATAATTACTTATGGATAAGTAAGATTATAGTAAGGAAAGTAATCAGAAATGAGATACTAGATGATATGTAAATCTAATAGACTATGTTGATGTGTCGTGGTTGTTTTTTGATTTACCATTTTCGTATTCAAACCTTACTGAGTTTATACTCACCCCAGTTTTCTGTGTTTTTTTTTTGGGGCTTCATGGTGTGACATGCAGTCGATCAGGATCCTCATACATTTAGGGAGTGCTTTTGAGTAGGCGTGGATGCCTCAAAACTTTGTTATGTTTTCTTATTTACTCTGCTATAATGTTAGAACATTATATGTTTGATCTTATTTCAGAATCTTGTAACTCTTGTGGTGTAAGAGTTGTTTATGACTTTTTTATTCGAGACATGTTTGTTAGCTCAATATTCTAAGTTGTGGGTTGAGACTTGAGGATTGTGTTATGATTTATAATCCTTTATACTTTTACTTATTTCTCTCGCACAAAGATTTAAAGGTGCGCTACTCCGTATGCATAGTTTACTCACTAGTGGTCAAGTCTTTCGCAGTTTAACAATTTGTTGCCCCTATGTGCTTCGACCATCCCTTGGACCGGGTTTGGCTCGAATCAGGCAAGTGCCTGGGCATGACACTTGTGACACCCAATTTTTCAATTATGTCTAACCCGAGAGGTTAGGGGTAATTATATAATTTTTAGATAAATTTTAGAGGATTTTAAAGGATGAAATCTCCATATATTGGTAGAGCTTGAAGAAATGAGCGTAACAAATCGAAGAACAAGCGAAACAAAGGTCAGGAGCAAAAGTTATGACCTCCAAAAGCATGTAATTTGGGCAAAACTCACTCGAAAAGAGCAGGATAAACTGCTCTAAATGGTCTAGTTTCGTAGGGCAAGCCTACAAGCTCAATGTTACCAAGAACACACAAATATGAGCCCAAAGTAGAAAGATATGTGCGTTGGAAGACACGCAAATCTGTGTCCGGAGCAAGAGGGGTTCCATCCTCCATTGTCGGGCTACAAAAAGAGAAGCGCCCCGGAGTGGGGGAGGCTCTGCCATCCACTGATGGGCCACACAGTGAGAGAAGCATCCTTTGGGTAAGGTGAGGTTCTGTCCATAGTTTACAAGTGAAAAAAGAAGAAAGTGTCTCTGGGTAAGGGGATATTATGTCTGTCGCCTACGGGTGCGGAAAGCAATAAGTATCTCTGGGTAAGAGGAGGCTCTGATTACCATTTTTGAACATGAAGAAGAGGATGACCTGATAGAACAAACAACTCCGAATACTACCACTTCTGATCTTTTAAAGGAGTAAGCATTTATAACCTTATGCTTTAATTACAAGTATAAGAATACGTTGGCATCCTACGTAGTCAACTTAGGATGTTAAATGTCTTATAATAAATATATATGAAGTTGCTATGATCTAATATGATTTAATAATCTTTGATATATTTTGTTATGATCTAATATGCTCCGATCTAATCTAATATGATCCAACATGGTCAGATGATATCTGATGTGGTTAGATGGAATTTGATATGATCCAATCCTCTCTATTGTGCTCTGCTCTATGACAGAGCAAGATGTGTAATTCTGCTGATTTGTTAGCTTTCATTTAACTCTAATGATTTATGAGATTTTCTGTCCGACTCTGATAAATTATGAGATTTTCATCTAACTCTGATGATTTATATGATTTTAATCGAACTCCGAATGATATATTTAGATATAATAAAATACATATTTTAAAGTATATGATTTTGTGATGCTTGATGCATGTAATAGTCATTAGGCAGAACTACATTCGGATCCGATGGTATTAGAATAATATTGTAAATGTTATCTAATACGTACATATGCAACTAACGGCAAGGCAACATTGGCCCCCGGCTCGGGTCAGGGCATAGCTCTGTAGTGTGTAGAAGTACATTATACCTCCAAGGTGGGATTTTTGTGTGTTCAAACAATATCACAACAATAAGAAAATTAATATCATCAATGTATAATTAAACTAAAGGCCAAACATCCTACCTTGCCAAAACACCGGTCTTTGAGCTCACTCTTCTCATGCTCCATCGCCTGCCATACTCGCCAAAAAATCTTTTGGCAACCCTTCCCTCTTTCCCGCCAAAAGCTCCCCCACTAATTAAGCCCTAGACATGTATTTACAATTAATAGATATTAAAGTTTCTAATCCCCCAAGAACTTTGGGCCAACTAAACCTCTATTAAGTTGCCTAATTGGACCTCTTAAACCCATTCTTTTCACTTTAATTAACCAGGTTTGCATAGTGTATGAAATTGCTCATTTGCAAGTCTAATTAGGGAAATTAGGCCCTTGTGTCATGATCAACTTTGAAGAGCCATATCTCCTTTATCCAAACTTTGATTTACGCATTATTAGAGGCATTTCAAAGCTCTTTTTGTCTACTTTCTAATAGGGTTACCAATGGAACGATACAGTTATGATATAACATATTCTATTATTATAACTATTTTTTAAATCTCTATTCACAACCGTTTTATTAAGTAAAAGGTTTCTAATAATAATTGGTTGGCTAATCGGATAGCCATAATCCATTATATTTTTTTAAATGTGCTCAAAAAGGCTAAAATAAATATTTTTTATTCACTTAATTAGATATTACTAAGGTAAAAAACTAATATCATTACTACTGTTAATATAGTTGTTGAAAATAAATTATAATGATTAAACATGAAATATAAATGGATACACATATTGGGCATATATACATAATAAAACTACTTATTTTCTAATAATTATTTCCTATCATATGAGCCCAACTCCAAGGCATCCATCTATTGTTTGTTTTAGAAGAATTCCAAATGTGAGAAGAATAATAATTGTCTTCTCACAATTAGCCATCTTCAAACGTGCATTAGAGGCAAGAATGAAACCACATGTAGTGATGCACATCATCTATTACTGTCTCTTTGAAGCAATGGTTTAAAACCTAGTTAGGACCCTGACCCAGATTAGTGTCTGGGCTAGTCATCCCGAGTTGCCCAGATGATGACATCTTCACCTAAAAAAATTTAAAAGGGCCCCTCTCATATTTTAAAAAAAAATTCACTTAAACCAATTCAAAGCTTCACTTAAGCCTGTTTGTTCATTCAAAACTTGTTAATTCTAACCTATTTCAAAAATTAAATCATTTCAAATTTTGCAATCTCATATACAAATATAATTTAATAATCATAATTCTAATCAACATATACCAAATCTCAAAATAGACTACTTGCACCACTTATTCAAAGTTAAGCCAGCCAACACTTAAACCAAGCTAGTTCGAGATGGGCCAAATAAGAGTTTGGTTATATTAGCCCAAGTTCAAGCTTTGATTTAAGCTAACTTGAGTCTAACCTTAAGTGGAATAGAGCTAACTCAACAATCCTACTCTAAACCCACCAATTATTTTTGCACAAACAAACACTCCATAAGTTTAATTATCAAAAACAAAAAAAGACTCATGTGTTTATCAAAACAAAATCTGCATTAACATGAGAGTTGCAAAAATATTTTGTACAAAGTGTCTATGTAGCTAATTAATATTTTAGCATGTGTGATTAAAGATGAGTCATGACCTTATGAGATTAGAAAAATTAAACAAAACAACCAAATGGGAAAAATCAAAGCGAAGTGAGTTTAAGAGAACATAAAATATAAATTACAAATGAATATTTTTTATAAAAAAAATGTAGTTAGATATGAAATGCTAGAAAGAGCAAGTCATCTTCCAAGTAGCAGCTTGTAACAACTACAGTTAATATTGGTAAGTAGTTAAATTAATTCAATAAATATTTAAAATTTAAATAATATCTTTCGTTGAGTAAATCATCATGGTGAATCATGATATAAAAATTATTGTAAAATACCATAAGTCAATCTCTTTTAAAATTAAACCACTTAGGACTAATGAGTATATATATGTGTGTGTGTGTGTGTGTGTGTATGTATAATTTTTAAATATAACAAATGGGTAACGGATAAACAGGTATGGAAGAATTTTTTCCATTACCTTTTATTTAGATAACGATAAGATAAAATTATAATCTTATTTATCAATCAAATAAATTTAATCATATCATTTAACGTCTTAACAGTACAGTACAAACAATAGAACGGTAAAACGGGTACCGTTAACAGGCCTACATTCTAACCTTTTAAATCTTAACCTGAAATTCTATTAATTTAGGAACTTATTTAATTGATAAAGTCAATGGGTCAAACACACTATTTTTCACGTTGTTAAGTTTAAAAACCTAGGAAAATCCCATATATTATATTTTTGTGGTAAGGCTTTATGTCCCATGTATCTAATAAAGTGGTAGCAGTCTTTGCCTAACCCCCCATCGAGTAACACTAATTTTTAAATTAAACAAGGGTTAAAGGTGGTGAAAAAGACCCATAATCAGAAATAACATCAAATGAGCTACCATAATAGTAGAGTGGTTAGCTGGGGGCTTGTCGAGAGGAGCATGGCCCAATCGTCATCTAGACATTATCCGGAGAGTGGAAGGGACAAAGGGCACACTAATTCTTGGGAGACGATGGACTAGATATATCAAGAACATTGACATTTGGTGTGATCACAAGGATGCCGGCAAGGAGCTGACGGAGAAAACCTATGCTACGAGAATAACTTTTTAGATGCTCATTTCAATACGCAACCACTTAAATTGGGCCTAATGGAGCTATTAGCACGGGACAATTTTATTTTTCAAATAGAGTTATTAATATTGGATAAGAGTATCTCATGCTCAATTATTATTTTGAACGCTAGGTGTCCCAACCTAATCAATAACAGACGTAACAAAAATAAATAAATAAATCTAATGACAGACAAATGCATTCACTCCTACGGGAAAGCACGTTGAAAACAAAATTTTCAATTTAGAACGTATCATTCATGACCTACGAAGGTTTCACAAGAATCATTTTCACATCTCCACACCCTCAATTCTTAGGAGGATGTCAGTTTGTGGGAGGGTGTTTGGCCCTATTATTGGAGGTCGAGAAGAATAAGAGGTCGGAAGGGGTGCCTCACCGACAAAAAGGTTGAAGAGGAGAATGTACTGAGAAAGATAAGAGAGTTGCAGTTCAAGGAAGAGGAGCAGGGAAATGCTTTATTTTCAAGAGTACTCACAGAGTAACATTCCCTAAATTTGACACTAAAGATCAGCATCCAGTGAACAAGAAAAAACATGCATATTAGACACGCTACAAGATTCACAAATCAGACTTATGGTAAATGATAAGTATTGTATTCTACCTTCGTCACGAACTAAGCTATGTCTCAGCTACTACAGTGCTCTATCTTCCCCTCATAAAATCCACCATTTTGAAGGCATTTATAATGAAAATAAGCAATTGCAATTTTCTCTCATATTTCGTACAAATTTCTAGGTAACATTTCCAATTTTGTTATAAGTCACTACATTTACCTGCTTCAACACCTCCTACTTCAATTCCTTCCTGGTGCACCATTTTGAATTAATGTAATTGATGGCATCTCACCTTCACAAACTTATAGATGGAAAATTTGCCAATATGAAATGGGATAATTCATAGATTGAAGATTCGCAAACAGTAGTCAAGATCAAAGTTTGAAGATTGCAAAAGGCAAAAAATATTGAAACACTGAAAACTGACTTCAGATAAAAATTTATGACCTAGGTGCTGGTGGAGCTATTTCGCAATAAGAGAACGTTCTAGAAAAAAGGCTTAAATTCCAAGAAAGCATTCAACATCAATAAAACTTAGCACAGTGTCTTCACTTACTCTTCTGACATCTGGAGGTCTCGCTTAAGCATGCATTAAAAATACCAAATTTATATATAATCGGCACTTAAAACAAAAATACAAATGATTGTATAATGTATTTGCAACTAGAGTGAAACATCCTCCATTATTCATATCTGCAATCAAGCAAACTCACTTGTCTAATTACAAGGCAACACAAAATGATGAGCTCAAAACTGGAGGCAGTACGCAAACCAAATGAGGCCCAGCAGGATTGCAGAAGATACTCTCATCGCCTACATCAGGAAGATGGAGCTGAGGAGGGCGAACATAGCCAGCCATTACTGGCAAACATATTATAGAGATAACTGTCCTTGAACCTGCTTTAATTTTAGGTTAGCAATGAGGTTAACAAATTTAATAGATGACACATAATTTTTTAAAAAATTTGAAGAAAGATCTGTGAACCTTGCTTTTTGGACAATGAAATATATCCACACTTCCTCCCAGCAATCATCCAGTTTACTGGATTTGCTTTAACTTCAAATAAAACCTCATCAAGCTGCAAAAGAAAACATTAAATATTATGCAGTTGCATTAATACATTCGAAATCCTCACAGATGCTGCTTATACCAACGCCATCATCACTATCTCATATCAAAACTAATTTCTGTAAAAGCTTCAAGGACATGCAAAAGAGAATTACTACACGCCTAACATCCAATATAACAAAAAAATTATTTTAGTTAATACTTTAAAGGCCAGAGGTGTAAGCCTCACAAACACCAATTTTAATACAGCTACTGTACAGTAATAAGTGTCTCGATTAGATAATACAAGTGAACTAAAAAATCAGTTCATTTTGGAATCTAGACACTTATTATGGGACAGAGGGAGTATGAGACAAAAAAAGTGAAGCAGCATCATCAATTAGTTCTGAAATAGATTGAAGAGCTAAGTGGTATGCGTTCCCAAGTATTATTTGGCAGCCAATCTCCTCAAGCTGGCTAATTGTATGCCTTTTATTGTACCTTGAGTAACAACAGGCATATATAGTGGTGTGTCACACAAATACTGAGGAAAAGTTAGTTAAGCAGCATGAACATGATTAAATCTACCTAAGTCCTCGAAATGGAAAGCCATTTGAAGAAAAATCTCCTCTCCCTTAAATATGGTAGCAAAGGCAAATCCCTGGGAACGAGAATCAGAGATCAGAAGAAGGCGCATAATAGAACTGATGTCTATGTTACACCCCAAGGCAGCCTCTGTAGGGATTTAATAGATTATGCTCAAGTATTCCTCTTGTTCGTTTAACACTATTCTCCATCTAATTTGACAAATGTCTTCACATAAGAAAATATGTTTCACATTAATTCCTATTAATTCTGTTAATCCTAAAACCCCCTACTCTTTTCTAGATATGTATACTACAACTGTATTATCAGCAAAAGCTTGCACCAAAGTAAAGCTGATCCTTCATGCTAACCTACAGTTGCTATAAACTGAATCTCTTCACCAGCTAGATCTCCTTCGATGTCTTTAACAAGATCCAAAATAAATGATTACCAAAAGGAAATAAGATACAATGAGTGAAAAGTAGAGAAGTAAAAAAAGAAATATGACTCAAATACATCAAGTAAAAATAAATTAAAGAAAAATGAAAAAAAAAAGCAAAAAAAAAAAATGCCTCAAAGCTTGAAGGGTGCCCCAAACATGAGGCGTGCACCTAATGGGGAGGCATACATCAGGCACACGTACCAATCAGGTAAACTAACATACTGGTTCTGACTTTTTTCTTTCAAATAACAATCAATCTGAAGCAAGGTCACCACAACGGATCATTTATGTGAAGTAATCAAATTCAGAAAAACATTAACCTTGACAACAACAATACCAGCTCCAAGTGTATTCAGCAATTGTCTGCAATGGAATTACTGATAGACCGTGGCACCAGCTCTGCCGATGATTGCAACAAATTGAGGATAAGATGAAAATCTCCTCCAAGTGTGTTTTTATAGTTCCTCCAAGACACAAATTTCAAGCCTTCAAAGCAGGCAATTGCTTCAGCATGATGGTCAATTTTACTAGGTTGCATATGTGACTTATTTTACTCCTTTTATGCTCTTATGAGAAGTTAGTGGCCTGGGTAATGAGTATTGTCTTTGTGAATGTGAATGTACAAAACCTTTTAACTGTTTATATTCCCTCAGGACTCAGGGAGAGGATTTGCCAGAGAAGATTAAATAATGCATATGTCAATGTCCAAAAGCACATGCAGTTGCAAAATGAAAGAGGTCAAAAGATGCTAAATCTATAATCAAATCAAAATGCAGTCAAATTAAAAATCTTTTCGCATGTTAGGACTCGTATAACTAGAGATGTTTGCAAGATATAATTTTGCAGAGAAATGTCAATGCCAGAATTTTTTGGACTTATTGAGATCTCAAATGGTGTTTTTTATTAACCAAATTATGATTATTTTATAAAATAATTATTTTACATTGTTTTATGTTTTATTTATTTTTGTCAGAATTATGAT
This sequence comes from Saururus chinensis, assembly GCA_035235625.1. Taxonomy (NCBI): domain Eukaryota; kingdom Viridiplantae; phylum Streptophyta; class Magnoliopsida; order Piperales; family Saururaceae; genus Saururus; species Saururus chinensis. The sequence goes on from CP141148.1 coordinate 38,585,523, forward strand.
TTTTTACAGAAGTTTTAACTTCATTCACTTAATTTTACAAGTTTCACACAGAGTTGCAAAAGAATTTTCAGTTGTTGAAACATACATGTGAAATCTTATTTTACTTTGATTAATTAAAAAACTAAAGTTTTGCACTACTAGTAGTCATAGTTCATAATAATAATCAGTAGTACCTTTTGCATCATTTACGTCTCCATCTCTAACTTTTGGCATCATTTACATAAATCCCTTCAAACTTTCTTACCAGGGCAGCTATTAATCTTCTTTGTACATGCCTATACAAACACTGAGGTTCTCCCTTAAAGGTGCTACCCCTAAGTTCTTGCAAAGTCATAGTTAAGAAATGGAAATGCACCTGCAAGATTCCCACTCGGGAACCCACATTTCCAATGTGGCAATCCTATGGGGCAACCCCCCCACCACATGCACCAAGAGCAGAAAAAAAAACGCCTATTATGCAAATAAACAGTTGCATAAATCCTGGGAGGTCATTACCTTGCCGAGTAGTTGCAAGCTTTCATCATAACTTTTCAACCTTTCAACTCTCCATCTCAAGGTAATCAGTTGACCAACTCTCAGTCCTTCAGTAGGCAAAGGATAAAAACCAATTGCCAAATATGGCTTAAGTATTGGCCTTTGCAGCACAAACACACTCTTGTAAACTGAATATCTTGCATTGCAGGAAAGCATGTTCTCCGAAGATGTGTCAACCGCAACAGGCATATGTGCTCCTAATTTTCTGTCACCAGTTATACCATATTTTATATTCAACACGCTGTCCAATACTGACGCCTTAGCTTCATCTGCAGCACCCATGTTTTCTAGTTTCAAATTACATGAATAGAGCTAAATTAACTCAAGACTAAGAACAAACAGGTAAGAAACAAAAAATCTACAAAATCTGAGGAGAAACTGAATATTTGCTCAAACACAATGGATGGGAGAAGATAAATGCACAAACATTGCACTCTACAGGGATTATCTGAGCAACAGATAGTGTTTACCTCCTTCAATCAGGGCTTCCAGTCGGATATTATAAAGCATTCCTCCTTTAGATGATGGAGAGATCATAATCGGGAAAGTACTTGAAATTGGTCTTCCATTGCTATTTGCTACATGAACAAATCCAGCTTGAAGATCCAACAAGGCATCATAGATTGTCAATGTAGCCTTCACAAGCGAATGAAGAGTAACCTTGAACATTGAACCAAAAATTTCCCTTAATCTTTGATATGGTAGAGTCCTATTATAAAGCTGCAGAAGGTACACTAAGCTTATGATGAAAAAATTAAAAAAAGCATGCACAACAAAGAATCTAGCTCTGCACTAGGAGATTGCCTACAAAACATATAAAATCCTACAATACCCTTATTTTAAAATATGTCAAAATATTATAATCTTAATCATTAATATTTTTTCCTAACAATTTGGGGTGTGCCTCCATTCTAGCCTGTTCTGTAAAAACTCTTTCATAAGAGCAAGGATAGTCATATCCTTTCGTATTAACTCCATCAAAGTTCTATTAGGTCTCCCTTTCCCTTTTTTGGCATCATTTACATGCATCCCTTCAAACCTTCTTATTCGGGGATCTTTGTATATGGTTGTATCAATGCAACCTATATTCCCTAAGTTTCTCCCTTAAAGGTGAAACCCCTAAATTCTCATGAATATACTCATTTCTAAGCCTATCTCTCTTAGTTATCCTACATATCCACCTTAGCATCCTCATTTGAACTCTAAACTATCCAAATAAACTAAAACCTTTAAGCTGGCTTAAGGAAACTTCAAGGTACGCAAATTGACTAGAATGCAGTAAGTTCAACCAGTGAAGCAATTACCAAACTAACTGAGTTTCCTAAGAATGACAGAAATACACAACAAATTTTGTAGTTATGTTCCACTTTTTTCTTCAATTGGTCTTTTTCTTCAATTGGACTCTAGTACACTATGGTACATCCTACCTTAGACAGTTAGAAAGAACAGATGAATCAGAGACAACCAAGAAAACATGTATTTGGAAGTCAGACATTCCAAAAAAAATCAAGTTGTTTTTCGTTAAATTGTGTAATTATAGGGAGAAGTATCTAATCCCAAAAAGGATACTCGAGTAGCAAAAAAGTGAAGACACTAATAAACAAACTTGAAACTGAATATGGCAGATAATTAGTATAAAATTACTTCAGGAGAACTAGGAGGTCAATACCAAGTACAGGTGAGGTAAACCAATTTGATATTGTAATTGGGTGCTTATTATTTAAGATACAATCTTATCAAGATAATTGATGAAACACTATAGAGAAGCCAACAGGAATTTAACGTGTTTTCTATGACATGGAGAAAGTCATATAATGTCCCTAAAGTAGCGTATAACAACTGCAAAAAGAGGAAAGAACTACTAACAGTTTGTGGACATGGGAAAGTAGTCAGACAACAGGTGACAAAGAGATTCTGCTGATGATAGGTTCACGCCAGAATCAGAATTGGGTCATCCACTATTACACGAGTTACATACAAGATTAGGGCTCAAAGTGTATGCTAAAACCGGAGAGGGTCACAATACCAATAGGATTGTGAAATGAGTAATAACACTGCTTGAGCACATCAGCTATACCAAAATTCAATTACTTGTATGCTTAATAAAATTGCAATGTTGATATGTTACTTGGAAGGAAAGTCATGCTCACGTTCATTCATGTTGAGAGGAGAATGAAGTACCTGTAAGAGCAAACTACCACTGGATATATTTGCAACACGTGTACTCACATGGAAAGGCTCAGTGAAATGAACCGCTATTGTCCTGTAAACGACACTCAAAGTTCAGCCCAGGTAAATGAACTAAAGCAAAAATTGAAGGAAATAAAAAAAAAAATACCTTTCAAATGTTTGGTTGTGGAATGATCCAAATTTAAGTTTCAGAGCGATTGTCCTCATTCCATCTACATTACTCTCTTTCTGGGGATAGACTGACAACAAAAATAAAATGTTTAAAAAAGGAATTAAAGACAATAAAAAACAAAAGGCACATTTTCACATAAAAAACCTTCTAACCTGAAACTTTTCCTCTAGCAAACTTATTATCAAGAGCACGAACTGGAAGCCACAAAACTGAAGTTAAATTGCCCGCCCAATCAGGCAACTCCATTTTATTACCATTTTCAATTGCTAATTGTGTGTGTGTTTTTCTCACAATAGACCCGCTCTCTTCAAGCACATGCTCCATATCTCTCTTGTAGTTGATGCCACAATTTCTCTTGTGGCTCTCTATTTCAATCATGGGAGACATCTCAATCATTAGACCTGGACCTGGATCTATGCTCAAGATGGCGCCTTTTAGGGAGTAATTAATAGGCCTTATGATCAATCCAACCCACTGAATTTCATTCATCAATAAAGGAGATGAACTCGCTGCAACAATATCAACCAAAGGTCTAGATTTGAACACCTGGGAAAATGGAGTCCAACCACGTGATTAACATAGATGGAAACATCAGTTTTGTTCTATTAAAGGCAAGCAAGTATATACAAACCTGTGTAAGCATATTAATATAAGAACTTCAGCCATTAAAACAAATACATTTTCAAAAGATCAACTGACGGGCTCACATATAAAGTCATGCTCCTTCCCCTACCTCTAGCAGTCACTCCTTCCATCCTCTGGTCTCCCTAACCCTGTGAGGAGAGGCCTAGACCCCGATCATACAAGATTTACAAAAAGGCATATATATATTAAGTCTTAATATGGTATGCAGCCTTCTACGCATGCAAATGCTGCATACCATAATTGCAAGTGTTGGATTCAAAGTCCACGGTGCCAATCAAACTCACATTCCCACCTGAATTCACTTAAGGGACTCATATGGGGAATAAACCAATATGCCATATTACCCCCCTCCATGCGAAGGCTTCAAACCATAGTTGCAGCTGTTGGATTCAACATCCATGGTGCCAACAATAAATTCACATTCCCACAACAAATCACTAAATGTCTCTCGTGGGTAATAAACCCCATATTCTCACATTATCCCTCCCCACCCCCCAACACACAGACACACACACACATCTCCTTCCCTTTCCAGCAACAGTTAGGAAATGAGCTTAGCCATTACAAAGGAGAGAAAGAGACAGAGAGCTGTGCCTTGCTTGATTATTGTCCCCATCATATCAAAGCCAGTGCCTTTGCTGTTTCCTGTTCGCTCTCTCACTCATGCATCAGGCACACCTGTTGTCTACTCTTGCTCTTTTCCTTCTCCCGCTGAGTTTTGGGCTTTCATTTGGTCTTGATGGAGCACTTTCCTGGAGTGACTACCATCGTTCCTCAACCAACCGCTCTAGGGCAAATCCTGTTGTGCCGGACAGAGTGAAAAAAAAATGTTTTTTTTGTGTTTTAAGCTAATTTCATGAAAATTTTGATTCAACTGATTAGGTAGATAGATGCTAATCATGTAAATTCCAATTTTGATTAAGAAACAAAATCAGGAATTTGATGGGAATCAGGAATTTGATGGGTTGATGTTTTGGATATTGCCTCATGGTTTACCTATTTCTTAATTATAGTCACTGGCTTCTTTTATGACAAACTTGCTTTGCCGAGTTGTATTTGATGGGTTGAATGTGCCTGGATGGGAATTGCTTCATTTGCAGATCCCTTAATTAACTTGTATTCTAGGCTGAGGTGTATCAAGATTGCAGAAGAGTTATTCGACAAAATGCCTGAAAGAGATTCAGTGCCCCTTTTGGGACACATTTGTGGTCCATTTAGTGTGAATCATGTTTAGATGCAATTTATTGTGTCCCATTTAATTTCTTCACAAATGAAATAAATGAAATTTTGATAGGCCCACAAATCCTCCCATTCCCCATAAATGCCCCACAAATGTGCCTCAAAATGTGGAACTGTGTTAAAAAGCCTTAAATGTCATTTGTGAGGGAAATGTCCTGGGGGCAGGACATTTCTGGGGAAATGACCTAGAAATGTGAGGCACAATAATTACCTGGCACTCACAAATGATAAAACCCTAAATGTTGACTCCCTACACCAGTGAATAGGTTCCCAAACGGGCCCTTAGTTTCCTATATTTCAATATTTTATAGGTGTGTTACTGTTGAAGATAGCTAGACACCAGTGTTCTATTCTACAGAAATGCCTAAAAGAATGCCTTGTTGAAATAATTACAGCTAGAATGAAGATTATGGCACCTTAAAATGAATGGCAGCAGGGGAGGGGAGGAATAGCATGGGAATATGGACTTATTTCCCACACAAGTCACTCAAGCGAACTCATGTGGGAATATGGAATCCACTGCATGTAGCCAAGGCCTTCCAAGTAATTTATGACAAGCTGTCACGTCAACTACATCACACCATATCCAGCTTTGTAGGCTTTTCCAATGGAAAATGGAACCTTACACTTTTTGGTGACCTTAGTCGTGCCAACATGTTCAATTTTAGCCGATACAGTAGGGATGAGGGTGCTTCTCAGTTTTCAGCTGAAGGTATTCCACTACACTTCTTGACATAATGTTCTCACTGCTTCCTCCATCTATAATAGCTTTGCACACCCTTTCATTGATAGTTCCAGTAGATTGAGAGATGCTATGTCTTTGACTCTTAGTTGCTTTCTTAGGAGTTAGTATTAACTCTCTAATCACCATGGACAAAGGGTGTTCTTCAAAATACAGTCCTGCATCTTCAATTACTTCTTCAATATTTTCCTTGCCATCTTCTTCAAAGTCACTTTTCTCATTAGCTGAACTAGTGGTGACAACAACAATCATTTTGGTGGACTTCCTCAAGGGACAGTGACTAGAATTATGTCCAGGCTCATTGCACTTAAAACAAATAGTGCTAGAGATAGGCATACGGATTGGTCTTTGAAGTAGAGGTTACAGCTGCAATTTTCGGCACAAGTTTCTATTGTTCGACTTTGCCCTTTCTATAAGTTTGAAAGGCATCAGTTAATCCCTTCGACTTATCCCAATTCCAACCCCCAAAGCTAGTTCGATTGGCGGCATAATTCTTGGAGCCAAATTTATCTACTTGCAGTTCAACCCTACAAGCAAGTTGAATGGCATCATATAAGGTAATTACAGGTTGTAAGTGTTAGAAACCATGGTTTCTAACAATAAGAATATCTTTTTTTCTGAATTTGGGCTTTCAATCCTGATATAGACCTGGATATTAACTGTTGATCCAACTCAGATATGTCATTCTTTGCTACTAGCTTCTGAAATTCAGCGGTGTACTCTTTTTACTATTTTGTTTCCCTACTTGCACTCTTGATAATGTTAAAATAATGCATGTTCAAGATCTATGTGCAGAATTCTATTTTGCAATAGCTGCTTCATCATTATCCACGACCAAAAAGGGTGTTTACCTTGTCTCATTAGCACACAAAACCTTTTTACCTCTTTCCTTTTTGCTTCCCTTTCTTTTTAGCTTTCTACCACTTAGAACATGATTCCACCAAGCTGCAGCTCCGCTCTTTAGCTTACAGGTCACCACCTTAACTTTCAGATATTCTGGGACTTCCACGCATTCAAAGTAGCTTTCAACTTCATATTCCTAATCTAGGAAGTCCTTTAACTTGCATTGACCCATTGAAACTTAGTAGATCCATCTTTGGTCAAAACTGGAACTGATTTGGAGCTTCATTTCTTTCATTTCTGGGTGAAGTTGCAAATCTTCATTGCTAGATTCTCCTGCTTGATTCCCCTGTGCAAGACCTGCTGGAATTTGCAGATCTGGCTCCTAAAATTGTGGACCTGCCAGATTTGGCTGATTTAAGTGGCCAAAACCTGCTGTTCTTCTCCCATATACTTGTAATGGTGGTTGAGGCTGATTTTAATTCACAGTCAACTGCTGAACTTGCTGAATGACTTGCTGGAACTAGGTTTGAGTCTGCTGCTGAGAATGAATAAGCTGTGTAAGCATATGCTGGATGTCCATTCCTCCTGCGTTGTTTGCCGCCATGGAAGGTGACAATCCTCTCTCTGATACTAAATTGATGTAACGGAATCTACCAACAATCGCAGATTGAAAGAAACTAGAAATTGGGAAGGAAATATCTTTCTATTTTTTCAAAACAAAGAAAATTTACAAGCTCTAATGAAGAGCAAACCTGAGTCCACAGGTTTTACAGAGAGGTAGTATTGAATCCATAGTACTATGAACTCAAATCCATGAGTTTTTCAAAAGCTGAGCTCCAGGATGAGCACACAGGTTCATTTCAGATTGAAAAGGATTTCAAAACTGAAAATGAAGATTGATTTCCCCCTTTTATAGACAATCCTAAGGAGGGAAAACTAAAAATAATAAAGTGCCCCTACTTTTAGGCCGTTACAAGTCATAATAGAATGATCTGACTAAGATACCCTCACTAACAGGCTTACTAAAGGAGTAATTCCCTTTCTGCACTTGTGCTTCTTGTCCCACATCATGTAAGCACCATTTCTTTGCTATAGTCACTGTTAACATAAAGATAGCTATAAGCCAGCAAGTATACAACTTAATTTTAGGTAAGTCCTTTCACACGTGATTGGACATAAATTAATCTATTAGTTATAAAGCCGACCTGTAACATCATAGACATTACTTTTTAGGCCCTATACAGAAAGCCTTCCTCTTTTCTCTTTAAGATTTTAGTACATGATTTCTCAGAGTATCCCATTTTGATTAAAATTATCGAAATCATTGTGGCCGATCTGGTAAACTACGAAAAAACTTGGGAGCTCCCACCGCCAGAGCATTGGCCTTAGAAATGACAGAAATATTGTCACATCATCACACAAACACAAAAGAGACATTTTTACAAGATATAAGAGAATAGAATACAAAAGGTGATTTCAATAGCTTGATAGCATCGAAGCAGAAAATATGAGGACTTTGTCAATTGTTTTGTTTGCACATACACAATTGGAAACGTTTACCTTCAGTACAGGTCTGGTTGGCTTCTCAAAACTCATAAAATCATCAGTGTCCAGTGGTTCACCTTTGGAAAAACTATGAGACCTGAACCATAGTTGCCCAATCTGTCCTGTAAGTGCACCCAAGACATAGGAACCTGGTCTTTGTGGAGGTACATCAAGAGTAATGGTGTTCCAACCGGGCTTCATTTTGGAAGCAGCAGATTTCATTGCCTAAAGTTCAAAACAAGAAACGAGAAACTGATATAAGCCCCCGAAATACATGAAATTATGTATCACTCAATTCCAGTGCAAATACCTTAGCACCTTCACCTTCACCTTCGTCAGTGATATATGTCGCAATTAAGGTTAGGCTAAGTGAATCAAGACATATGTCATCAGGGAAGCCACTCCAGAGTCTCACAGATAAAGTACTAGGATCACCATCACATACCTCAAGGGGTGGACCAGGAATCCCTAAAAATGTTATCAACGAAGACACATCTAAGGGTACAGGGTGCTTCATTTCACTATGTGCGAGCCGAACAACTTCTGATTGAAATGCTTGACGCTCTTTAGTCAGAAATAAACCTTTATCTAATGACAGTAATCTAACACAAGAAGAGAGGTAACCAGCAGTATCATTAAGTATCTTTTGACACTCTGCAAGATTTGGGAGCACATCTGCCAACAGATCCTGCCATCCTTCTCCAGCATAAAGAGCACAAACCTTTTCATATGATTTTGCTGCAAGATCAAAGTTCCCATTTTTTAAACACACAGCTGCAAGTTCACCATCAAAGACAACTCCGTGCCTTCTCCACCAAGATCGGTGATAATTATCAGCAGCACCTTTTGTCAGTTGAAGACATCTTTTCTGAAAGAGACAAAATCATAAAGAGTAAGAAGCCAACCGGCAAATTTTGGCAAGATCTTTGTTTTGCCAAGTGGTCGATATGAAAACTAAGGGAGAAAAAAAAATTCATTCTTGGAGAGGCATTGTCAGCCAAATCTCACCAATTTCTCTGAAATCAAAATTGTAGTGTCCATATTTCCATTTCTTGCCATATCACTTTGTAATTACATAAATCCCTTGTATAACTACATAGTCTAATCTAGCTGATTAATTTTATTTCTAGTCGCAAGTCTATCGCAACTCAGTCATCCTTCATGTGCACATATTCATATCCATATCAAAGCCTTACAAGTATGGATTAATAGCACATCTATTATATGCAAGGAAGGAAATAATTCCCCAATATTACAATTAAACATCTAACTTGCATTTACTTTTTGCCAAAAAAGCAATTAGATGTTATTCTAGTTTACTCTTCTGAAAAACTAGAGAGTAATTCTACACCCGCTCACAGACTTGAACACATGCAGCACACTAACAGTGATGATCAGGCCCCATGTGGGTCCACTCATAGGGCCCGTGCATCACTGCTAGAATTCAAGCCAACAAGAGGTTTCAGCCTTTTCAAAAAACTAAAGTTGATTGTTTAAGAGCTAAAAGGCAATCACGACTACAAGGCTAATTATAACTTGAGTAGGGCAATACATATATGTCAAAAGAATGGTCATAAAACTATGGTCCAAGGTCTCAGGTGTACTAGAACTTGTCAAGCTTTCAAAGAAATGAACTTGTCAAACACACACAAAGATAACAAATTCATTTTTAGGCAAAACACTAAACCATTATGCATCATACGTATATAAATACACACATACATACATAAATATATATACATACCTACCTACATAAGTATGTAGATAACTTTCATAGATAGGGTTTAGGGTTTAGAAAGTAATCATGGCGCATGCTAATGAAGTTCTAGATGCATAAATAAAAAGTATTACCTATAACAAACATAGTCATCACAAGTCCAGAATACATTACCTCAAATTCTTCAACAGATGATAACGATTTCCAGAGATCACTATCAGAAATTGTATGCTGCAACGCTATTTCTGCAGCAACATGAATTTCAGAGAGTCTCATAGGTCGATCAAGTTGTAAAGTAGAACTCTCCAGGTTCCCTGGTCCAGAGTTGATCCTGGACATGGTGCCTACATGTACTTTGTCTGATGGCATTTTTGAAGACCCATCTAAACCTGAACTGCCAATGCAAGAACCACATAGAAACTGTAAGAGCATACGAAGATATTTAAAATAAAAAAATGTAGAATTTTCTATAATTAGACATCAGAGATCCTGTTCAGGATGTCATTACCCATCAAAAACACTTTGCCGACCTTCAAATAATTCATACATATTCCCAGCAGAGAGCGAAGCCCTGCGGCGATTAGCTTCCCGAAGAAGCAGACAAGGTTCCAAAGGCAACGGCTTCCTTTGAATATTGAAATGCTTGACTCTTGGCCTTGCCTGAAGAATCATCTAGAGAAATAAAGAAAGAGAACATAAGCAAATTCAAAGACCCATGACAACCATCCTTATAGTGCCGAGCACAGCTGATATTATATTATCATGTTAATTATTGTACATCTTATATAAAGATATATAGGACAATTAACACCACCTCCCTAGGCAATGAATAACAAATAGCCACCCACATTCTACAATTTTACACATGGCCACCTAAATTGCCACAATTCCGATCTGTATCTATGTAGAATTACTTTTGAAATGACAGATACACCCATGAAAACCATAAAAAAATAAACCCTAAGCTAAATGGTGCTTATATGAGGAGTGTAATGCCAGAAGATTTCTTATTTACCAAGTAGAATTCTCTGATTGCAGAATAAGGAGATAGTGAATGTACTATAAAAATGGAAACTATGCATTTGTCTTTTTACCTCTGGAGCATCTAGTTAAATCCAAGGATGGTCGTGAGAAGGCCAAAAGCTTAAAAGATGGACTCAAAGCAAGCGTGTACGAACAACCGTCGTCACAAAGAGAGTAAGTGCTCTCAAGCTTTCATTTTACATTTGAAGATAATGGAGTAAACCAAGTGCTTAAAACACTTACTTAGGTGAGAGAGATGGGTTTTGCATAACCGAGAGTGAATTAAATTTAGCTCATCATAAGAATTCACTCAAATGTATGCAGGGTTACTAGAAAACCAAGAAAAACTGGCCTTTGTAAAATGATTGTTGGATAACCAAAACCCTCACTTAGTGAATGTCAAAGGTGCCTTGGGTTAGGTGCTCCAAGACTGGATGTACCCGTCGAAGCATGTGTTTGGCGATGAACCAATATAAATCTCGTGTGCATGATGCTTGTGTGATGCTCTAATTATTGGATGATCTTGTCTGTTCACTTAGCTCCAATCTCTGTCACTAACACTCAGTAAGTCTTGAATATCATATTGATGTATGCTTCATTGTGATTCTTGAATGAATATTGTTATATTGCCTTCGACATTTGTCTCCATATAGGCTTGGGTTTGATTAGGCAAATAGTTCTTCCAACACTAGGCTTTAATTGGTAGTCCTATTCAGCACCACCCCACCCCCCTAGGACTTGGTTCTACTTGGCACACTTTAAGTTCCCAAAAAATATAATATAGGCTGCTTTCCAATTTTTTTATACGATACTGCCTGATCAGACAAGGTTACTTCAAGGCTGTATACTCCCAAAACCTCAATGTTGAGTTTATTATGTAATAAGTCCAGTAGTTTGTCTTATGTTTGGGTCCACAAAAATGGCATACCACTAAAGAAATTTTATGATTACCTTTCTCTCTACCTTATTAATAACAAAGACCAAAATCTGTTGGCCGGTTGAGCATGACTCTTGGTTCAATTGGTTCGTAAACACCATTTACTACTATTGGTGGTATCCCATAGCACTAATTTTCTCAACTATAGGTAATTATTGTCCATCTTGATTTAGAATTTAATGTATAGAATATAATTAAAGTTGGGGCTACTCAGGTTTTATTTTTCTCCAACTCTCACTTTCTCTTTTTCCACTTCAAGTATTTGATTCTATTCTCCTTACAGATTTTATTAGGGCTGCACTAGAAAACCGGAACTAAACCAAACCAAACCAAGTGAAACCGAACCGAAATTTAGCAGTTCGATTCGGTTCGTGATTCTGTTTCAGTTCTTATAAAAAAAAACAGAATAAATTTCGGTTAGGTTCAGTTTTAAGGAAAAAAAACCGAACTGAAGGGAAAAGTGTTGAGACTTTTATTGAATTTTTATATAAAAATGCATATGATAAATGACTTAAGTTGCAAGGTTGGCAATTTTGTATTATATCTACCTGGTTTTGATTTATTAAAGTAATTTAATTAAAATGTTCAGTTTTTATTCGGTTTCGGTTCCTATGTCGGTTCGGTTCGGTTTTTATATTTCGGTTCAGTTCACTTCCTATATCTCGGTTCTTGAATTCGGTTCGGTTCGGTTCCTACAGGAACAGCCCGAACCGAGATGCAGCCCTAGATTTTATTATCGGTCAGCAGAATTGACAATGTAATTAAGTTATGATAATTAGGGGCAAAAAATGTCTTCCTAAGTCACTTAGATATCCATTGTATTTTGTACAGAAAAATCATGCCAGAACCGAACTTACTTTTTCTTTATTCATCACCAATGATGAAGCATCAGGAGGGACAGAGGGCCAGACTCCAGGCTTTGGCCACTGTAGCATGCTTAAAGCTGCACTGTAACCAAAAATCAGGAAAATGCATTGGATGCAAATGACTAATAGATTTAAGTCATTACTTTCTCGTGCAAAGAAAGAGAACAATGAGTTCTCAAACTAAAAAAAATAACAGCAAGTAAGCAACATCTGTTCAAACTTTAGAATAACCAAATAGATCTGATTTGGCACTCTAAGTGAATCTGCAAAGACACTGACAAATTTAAAAAGATATATTCTAACTAAATAGAAACGTTTTGGACAAAAAAATCAAATTGTACCTGTTGATAGGAGTCCTCTCAACTTCATTTCCATATCCAATCAAATAGGCAAGTCTCATAAACTGCTAGAGCCAAAAGCACCATTTGATTGATTTGGTTATATACAAAGAAAATTTAGAGAAAAAAAACTATTCAAATAATTATTGATAATATGAAAATTCTTTCGTAATCATAATCATAATCAAGTAGTGCCTTTTCCCAACAATTTGGGGTCGGCCGCATGGATCTTATGCCTCCATAATGTGAAAATTCTTTATATGCCATAAAATATTAGGTGAGTTGACTTGTGACATAATCTGTGATTATAGAAATGTCGAAAAAACAGGAAGAAATGCAAATAATTCTGGAAAAAACAGAACTACCTTGACACGATTTAAAGAATAAAGATCACCCAGGAGTCGACAAAATTCCTTGTCAATATCAGGTGCCAAAGGTCCATTACCATGACATGAAGTAGTTGTGCTAATTAAAGCAAGGCAAGCTGTTATTATCCATACTTCACGCATGCAGAAAGGCAGTGAATTCTGCAAATTATTCAAGGATTATTGAAATCATGAGTTGAATCTTAAACCAAAAGAACAATATGTTTCCTTTCTTCATGCATCAATCAATAACATTAGTTGATATATGCTAAGAAGAAAATTCGTACTTCATGCAGTGCCAATGTCTTGGAGAAACTGATTATAAAAGAATAGCCTCTGGACACAACCTCAATAGCCCGATTAAGCTTGAACAGTAGCTGTAGGATAAGAACTAAATTAGAAAGAACAGATTAAATATGGAACTGTCACAAAAAAAGAAATTGTAACATACTTTACATATAAACCAGTCAAAGCAAAATTTTAAACAAATTAATAGGTATTTCTAAAACACCTTAGCTTGACAGGCAAACAGATATTGCCGAAATTCAAACTCTCTAAAAGAATCATCAATAACAATCTGTGTCAGGGACTTCTTTACAGGATTTAGTAATGCGGCCTGGTCATCTCCATGGTCCAATCCTCCAAAATCCTTCTGCTTCATAGCCGGAGAATTTACTGCATTCAACCAGCAAATTAGCAATAATTACATAATAACCAAGAAAGTACATAGAAAATATCTTTTGTTTATTGATCATAGATCATATACAATTGGAAGACCATTAGTGAGGTTAATATCAATAGTTGTTCCTTCCTTGATAGCTTAAGCTTCTCAACATGGTATTAGAGCCAGAGCTTAGGCTTCCATGCATAACATATAAATTCAATCCCTCCCCAACATTCTGAGAATACCCAAAAGTTTCAGCCGTTAAAAAGGGACTGCATATCAACAGTAACCACATTAATACTCTCGCGGATGTGCACACAAAGGATACATGACTACACAAATAACAATCAATAACTATGGTTGATTCTGGTGTAACTTATAAAAAAAAAATATTTTTTAAAAACAGTGTACCTTGTGAAATTGATTTGCAATAAGTTGCAAATTGGACTAGATTATTTTCACATTGATAATTAATTTCATGGAATGTGATGGCAGTCGTAGACATACCTTCTTATCTCCCGTTACTTTACCTAGTATGCCCACCAACATGAGATGCACAAACTAAGTGAGGAGAAGCCAACGAGGCCATGATTTCCTTGGCCCAAAAAAATTTGACTTTTCCTATTAGGTGGGACCATGCACAGACTTTATCCTGGCTCCACCCCTGCTGAGATGTGGGTAGTTTGCACACATCAAGAAAGGCTTTACCATCTAGATTAAGGATACATTATTTGCCTGTTGTATTAAAGCATTCAATTGTTACACAGATCATCATTGTGTCATGGATTAATTATTATGCTTACACATTAGGTTTCACATTCACCATGAAACTTCGGCCAGGTGGATTTTACACTAATTTTGTCCCAGGACATGGATATTGATAATTGGTGATTGATTAATCATCTGCATTGATGTTGAAATAGATTATTAGATAGTGTTTATCATTGAATTATCATCTGAAGCTGATTATGGACAAACTGAGCCACAAAACACTGAATATCAATTTTCAAAAGATTAGTATTGCATTTAAAAAATTAATATATTAACGTAATGACTTATAGTTGTTAATAGTTTATATAATTAATCTGAAACATATCTCTAATCCATCTTTTATTGTTTTTTGTTTTTATTTTTTACCACCAAAACGTTAGCTCTCAGCATACTCAAAACTGCACGCAGGTGACAAGTAAACAAATAAACACAAGAACATGGAGCTCAAGGCATATTTTATGTTTTGATACACGTTTAGAAAGTTAGCCCAGTGCCAAATGACTAAATTGTTGTTTAACCATTGGTCAGGAGATGATAACACACATGTGGGGCACAAAACAACAAGAAGCATTGCTTTCCCTAGGAATTGAACCTAAAAATCAAAGCTTTAACAGCCAACGTTTTGGGTTTGGACCTGGAGGAAGCAATCTACCAACTGTTTGCTTCAACACTCATCTTATCTACTGTGTATAGCAAAATCCACAGTGATCATAAGAAATAAGAGGAAGTTTTAAGCAAACTGCCTTGCCAACCTTTATGAAAATGAGATTACAGCCTCTTCTAGGGCCGGAATTTTTCAGAGCAGCAGAAGTTGGAAGCTGCTTACTTCTCTGCCAGAAAAGCATTCCCCACCCCATCAGTAACTCTATAGGAGCAGCTCCTCATGGTTCCAATATGTACTGCCCCTACACATTCTTTGTCCCACAAACCAGTCTTCAATCTCCAATTCTCTAGAAGCTGAAGTGACGGGGACAACAGAAAATTACGCCTTGCTAGATTTTATAGACATAACATATATTCTTTTGTCAATTTATCTTACAAACACCCTTTTAATTTTTCATATAGAAATTTTACAAACTGTAATAGAAGTTCCTAAAATATTAATTTGCAAAAGATAAATCACAATAAACGGCTGGAAAATAACACAAAAAAAATCCTTGAGATCAACCCAGGCTGCATGTATTTTCCAAATCTTAAAAGAAGCTCTAAATGCTTTAATTTAAAAATTAGCAGGAGCTGACCAACAAGGGAAACGGTATGTCAGGCCAATTCTGTCACTTTAAAATATCTAGTTGGGAATGAGCATGTCCTCATTTAAATATACTATCTTGAACAATTATCCCACCCTCAATGTTCAGAAAGCTACTAAAATACAATCCCGCAAGAGCAAGACATAAGTCTTCTATTACCAGTTTCCAAGTAGCAAAGTTCTAATTCGTCATACTCCCGTAATGCATCTTCATGAAGATGTGACATTTCAAACATAAAAGCTAAGCTCTCCTGTGCATGGAAGAACAAGTAATTAAACTAGTTGAAGTGCAGCAAAACATGATAGCTTTATCATGTAAATGTAGCAATAAAAAAATAACTGGACAGTTAAGAAAAGCCACCTTCAAAATAAAAAAATTGCAGAAACTCCACACTGGTGTTAGGCGCAGCTCACTTAGCTTCCGAATCTCATCCTCGTAAAACTGAACACGCCTATCTAATGTTGTCTTGATGGATTCAACTAACCTGGATTCTAACTCTTCCCAGAAATTTGAATCTGTAACATTTAAATCCAATTTGCAGCACCTAAATAATGAACAAAATGTCAGATAGTAACATAAGATGAGATAATATATGATGACTGATCACTTTCTCAATTTCAGACCATTTACATTCAAGCAAACATCAAAGTCATCATAGCAGCCATTGGCGACGGATCATTTTCCATCATCCCATGCAAACACAGGTCACAATCAAGTTCAAACCAATTATCTTCGTCTTTTTCACATACTACATCCATGTTCGTCATAGTCTTCCTCTTCCCCTCCTAACACCCTTAAAAAAATTCTAGGTGTAGCACTTGGTGGTGCCTTGATGATATTTTGCACGTGAACAAACCAACACAAGCAATTCTCCCAGACCTTCTCACTTTGATGACCACCCTTAACACCGTCATTTGAGTTACAATACCTACTTGTTCAATAATACATGCATCTCAGCATTGTAATCTCAGTCTCAGCCACACATGTCAATAGGTTTAATGTTAAAGGGCATAATCAGGGACTCCTCTTAGGACACCAATAGGAGCACAACCCTAACTGCCATAGCCAGAAGTGAGTACATCTCCAAAACACAGAAGCAGAAGTGGGAAACGTGCCCTTAGAAAATACTAGGAAATGCAGTATCACATGTGGCCATGCTCAGCAGCAACTGTTAGGAATGTGCAGGAGTGCAAAACCAAGGCACTGTGACATTTCGCCCATTCCCAAGCTTTAAAGGAAAGTGTTTCCATAAGTATACTGAACTGTTTCTGCCAATTTGGTAAATCTGTTCCATTTCTGCTCTAAAAAAATTTCCAGAAAATACACTTCCCACCCTAAAAAGTGCATTTCTAATAACTATGAGTGTAACCCTCGACCTTCATCTAAAACACTTGCGTCCAGGACCTAAGACAAGGCTATGCCTGCAGGACCTAAAGACCATTTATTGCCCTAACAATAAATTGTTAATAATAAAACAATTTGATATAAATTAATATAAATAAAATGAGACAGTTATTTTAAAGTGTAATAGAGATTGTAAAAATAAGAAATAGTCAACATTACATCATGAATTATTATCAATGGCTTCAATTTCCTTACACCATGAATATAGTATTAGTAACTATCATTCAAATCATCATCGTCGTCTAAACTAAACTATATGTAAAAGGCCACAGCAATTCAGTCACGTTATTCTGCTATATTATATGCGTTTACAATTTATAATTTAAAAATATTGAAAAAATTACGAACAAGAGAGCAAACATTACAGTTTGGTAAAGTTCAAAAGAGGAAAGCATTATCTAATATATACTGTTCTATAAACCCACAGGGCCTGTCTTAAATCTTATCCAATTAGCGCACGTACTCATTTACAGGCCAAAATTTTAAAATCCTTTTTGGGCAGCTATGCAACTTTTCACACTAAAAACAAAAAGTGAATAATGACATGAGATATCATCACACACACCTTTCTCTCCTTTTTGAGCTAAAATCAACTTCCAGTTTTGCATATATCCTTCTTGCCAACTTAATAGCCTGATCGTTGTTTGGGTGAGCCTTTGACACAAAGACAATAAACCATTCTCTGTCATCGTTTTGAAGGATTAGCTTCAGACGTGGTTTCAGAATTGTCTTGAACTCATCAAGGTCCTAAGCACAAGAAAATCCAAAAGCAATTGTGTCATGACCACAGACAAAAGAACGTCAAAGCATTCAGGTCTGAAGGACAGTAGCCAATCCAGCAAGAATGAGTGCACAAAAAAACGTTTAGGCTGAGATCATTAACACCTCAGAGTAATGCCACTTTAGTTTTTAATCAATGTAAAACAGTTCTGAACAAACAACAAAAAAAACTCAAATAAAAAGCTACTGAGTACTGATGAGATGCAATTTAATTACCCACAAATTAAAGGTGATAATCTTAAACAATACATTTAGACTGCAGAACTGCCTAAGGCACTATGAAAATTGGTAACATAATATGATAGAATATTAAAAAAAAATTGAGACAAAGAATTTTCTGAGAATGTATATATAAATTGGCTGGACTCTTAGATGAATGTAGCAGAATAGACAGACACTAAAATGCCACAAGATAAATGTAATAAACTACAACAAAAAATTCAATCTATAGATTTGCCGCATGGACTATGCAAATTGGCAACATAATATAATAAAAGACTGAAGAATTTTCTAAGGAAGCATATATAAATTGGCTAGACTCTAAGATCAATATAGAAAAACGAACTGAAACTCATAATGATGCTATCTCCATGTAAATACCTCACAAGTAACAAGAATAATGGTTGTATACGGCTCCCGAAACCAAAATAAGGACTGCTCCTGTGGAAAACGACTACGTAGCCTAGCATCTGTTGTCAAAATGAATTCCGCAGGCAATTTCTCTATATAAGAAGGATTACGAGTTTTGTTGTTCAAACATGCCCTTTTGAAAGGGAGGCATTTTTCAAATCCTTGTTTGACAGTTGGCCACAAGTCACTTACATCTTCAACTGAATAAAAACGTTAGAAATAAACCATCAGCTGTTACACATCAAGACATAAGAGCATAAATTTTCATCAGCAATGCACTCTCTCTCAGATAATTATAGTTATATAATTTTTTCAATAGGGTAAATCATAATAAGGAACTTTATTTGCTTCCAAATTAGCTTTTCTTTCTCCAGCTGGTCAAAATCAGAGACATTAACTAGCAGCCGATTCAATTCTGTACCTCCACCCTGAGTACATCTTCATATTTTTTTAAAAGAGAGAGAGAGGAAAAGTGTAGGTCCAATATCTAAAGGAAGTTTATCATTCCCATCCAATGTTTCTTCGGACATATTCAAAGAAAAAAAAACGTGAAATGTATCATGTGATTTAGTTGAAGCCTGTATAGATTATCGTCTTCATTTTATATTCAAATAGTGATACAGTTCTATCAGATTGAAAAAGAGATGGGAGGGGCAGAAACCGAGGGAAAGTAATAGGATGTTAGGTAAGGAGAAGGATGGGCAGACTTCCACTAGAGAATGCCTAAAAAGTGATTATCATCGGAGTTGGGTGCTTTGGCCCTCATGCTAGGTTGTGGGCCACTGGGGATGAGTGAAGTGGTCCCAGACCCGGCCTGGCTCAGCAGGATCAAACATACCTGGTTGTGTTACAAAAAGGTCATGTTAGCTAGTCAGACTCAAACCAGGAAAGCTAGGCAAGGGGGAGTTGAACAGCATCTTACGGTTTTGGTCTTCATTTGAGGTCTGTAGTCTATCACTTCACAATTATGATTTATGTATTTCTATTTTCATATTTTTTTCTGATTTTATGTCCTGCATTATCCCGTTTAGTCTTCAGTTTTTTTTCTCTTATTTAAAGTTATGCATGCCTGCTAATCTTTTCTTGTCTGTTTATAAAATTGCACAACCTATTATGTTGATTCCTATTAATTGTCGTCTGTTTATGTTTCAACTACATGTTTAGTATTATTACTTCTAATTACTTTCCTGAAATACAGTTTTGTGCCACTGGGAATGTGACATACCAAACCCTAATTCCTGGTTTTCTTGGAAAAGGATGTTTAAAGTTTACATGAGGCAATGGCTCTAAAATATATAACCTTCTTATCTAATATCAATCTGGCAAATTTAGGACGCTAAGTTGCCTGCACTAAATGGTGACAACATTAAAATAGTGAGACAAGACACCATTGGTACACTTTCAACATAAGATGAACTTTCACGGTATATGAGCAGCTACAAGCTCTCATAAGATGAACCGGAAAGGTGCAACTTCAATTATAAGCCTCGATGGAAGCTACTCTTATAATTGTGCAAAAACTTCCAACTACCATAGGGAAGGCCTGAAGCTAAAGAACTTACATCACAAAGACTGAATCGTCAACATCAATTTCAAAAAAAATGAGAAATAGAAAATAATTAATTTGAAGGAAATCCAGAATATCACTCCTCCCACACTCTAGCAAGGAACATTGCTTCTCTGGATATAGTCCAGAACCTATCTCAAATAACAAGTAAGAACCTAACCTAAAAAAGCAGGGGGCTCTAAAAAAATCCAATGTATTGCAACTAAGATCTGGTAAAATTATTGCATCCAAAAGAAGAGTCGCCCGTCTAGTTAAACGATGAAACCAATTAACTGCAGAGAGGCGTATACTTGCTAGAATCAGGTGATCGTGATGAAACTTATGAACAGCAGAAGGGCATTACCTGCAATGATTAGGTGACTGGAAGAATTTTTTATGGATTGAAATTGCGCTAAGAAATTCGCCATGGCCAATCAAGAGTCGTTCAGACGTCCACGACATCTACAGCGAAATGGAAAACAGCCGATTCCCCCGACATCAAATCCCGCAACGAATATTTGAACGCGAGATTTTCCCCATTAGTGGCTGACGGTCTTCTCTACTGGATTTAACATTTATCCGTTGAGGCGATCTTTCGTCAAAGGGATCATGAACATCCTGCATAACAATGTACACAAGTTTAAACCCTTTCAACTAGTACGAGAAAACACATGACCGTCAATTAATCAAGCACTCAAATCTAAAAGAAATGAGCATTTTGCAATTATAAAACTATTGAATCGGCGAAGATTGATGTGATCAATACATGAGAAAAGAGGAACAGAGACGAAGAGAGTAGGAAGAGAAAAGAGAATGATATAGATCGAAGTGCAGAGATGGAGAAGCGAAGTGCAGAGGTGGAGAAGCGTAGAGGCAACCGGCGCAAGTAGGTGCGACCCGCGACAAAAATGGGTAGCGATGATCTCCCTCGGTGAAGTAAGGGGGCGTTTGGAAACAAAAGAAAATGGTTTGTAGGAGAATTAATTTTTTTAAAAAAAAAATTATGATAGGTTTGGTTACGATTTTTAGGATGATTTAAAAAAAAATTAAATTTAAGTTAATTTTTTATTTTAATATAAAATGGCTAAAACGGATTTGACTAATGGGTAAAATGTTTTTTCATATTTTTTTAAATTAGAAAGTGATTTTTTCATGTGAGTTCTTGAAAAAATTGAATTTTGGGTCAATTCGTTTTAAATTGACCCAGGGAAAACGATTTTATCTTAAATTACCCTTCCAAACGGTTTTTTGCCAAAAAAATAATTTTTACCCTCAGCAAAGCGATTTCTTATGGTGGAAATTACCTCCCAAATGGGCCCTAAATAGAGTGAATTTTTTATTTTTTTAAATAAGAGGGCTACGAAGATTCTTTTGTCTCTTTGGATTGGTGGAAACGGGGAGAGAGGGAAAGAGAATAAGAAACTCAATTCAAGTCAAAGAGAAATTAAAGGGATTCTTAATATTTTTTACTATTTGGTTACACATGTAATGGTAGAGAAAATTGATAATAATAGTAGTGATAGCAGCAATAGTGGTAATAGTGGTGGTAAAAGTGATAGTAATAACGGTGGTGGTAGTAGCGATAGTGGTAGTAGCGATAGTGGTAGTAGTAGCAGTGGTAGTAGTGGCAGTAGTAGTAGCGGTGATGGTGGTGGTGGTTATGGCAGTGGTAGTGGCAGCGGTGGTGGTAGCGGTGGTGGTGGTGGTGGCGGCGGCGGTGGCGATAGTAGCAGTGGCTATGGTGGTAGTAGCAACGGCAGCAATGGCAATGGTGGTGGTAGTAGCGGTAGCAACGGTGATGGTGGTGGTGGTGGTGGCAGCGATAGTGGTGATGGCGATGGCAGAATTAGTGGCAGAGATGGTGGTGGTCGTGACATTGGTAGTGGTGGCGGCAGCGGCAGCAACGATGGTGGCGATGGTGGTGGTGGTGGTGTTAGCGATGGTGGCAGTGGCAGAGGTGAAGGCAATGGTGGTGGTGGTGGCAGCGATGGTGGCATCGGTTGTGACAGAGGTGGTGGCGGCAATGGCGGTGATAGTGGTGGCAGTGGCGGCAATGGCAGTAGTGGTGGTAGTAGTCGCAGTAGGACATAAGTGTTTAGTATAATGATTTTCTCCCAAAATTCATGGGTTGATGGGTGAAAAATTTTTGGGCCAAATTTTTATCCATTTTCTCTCACTTTTCACTCTAGTTTCTCTTTCCCCATTGCACCAAACAGTGAAAACTAAGAGATTTTAAGAAGATTATTTTCCTTTCCCCCGCTTTCTACCAATCCAAATAGGTTTGGATTGGTGGAAACAAAGGGGAGAAAGGGAAAGAGAAAGAGAAAGTGAATACAGGTTAAAGAGAAATTAGGAGATTCCTAAATATTTTTTACTAATTAATTACACAAATAATGTTAGAGAAATTTGACTGTAATAGTGGTGGTGGTAGTGGTGACAATAGTGGTAGCGGTGATGGTGGTGGTTGTAGCAGTGGTGGTTGTAGTGGTAATAGTAGCATTGATGATGGTGGTGGTAGTGGCAATAGTGGTGGTAGCGGTGGCATTGGTGGTAGTGGTGGCTGCGACAGCGGTAGTGGTGGTTGCGGTAGTAGTGGTAGCGGCAGTGGTGGTGGTTGCGGTGGTAGTGGTGGCGGTAGCATCAGTGATGGCAGAGGTGGTGGTGCAGCAATGGCGGCGGTGGCGGCAGTTATGGCAGTGGTGGCGGTGGTGGAAGTAGGGGTAGTGGCAGTGGTGATAACAGTGGTGGTGGTTGCAGTGGGGGTAGTGGCAGTCGTGATAGTAGTGGCGGTGGTTGCAGTGGGGGTAGTGGCAGTGGTTATAGCAGTGGTAGTAGCGATAGTGGCGGCAGCGGTGACAGTGGCAGTAGTAGTTGTGGTGACCATGGCGGAAACGACAGTGGTGGCAGTGGCAAAGGTGATGGCATTTGTCACGCCTCGGTGATGCCCGACCCGAGCCGAACCCGGTCCAAGGGCTGGTCAAGCGCACGGGGGCAACGAAGTGAAGATTGAGAAACAATTCTAGCGGAAGACTTAACCCTAACCACGGGCGATTAACAGAAACACGGAGTGCGCACAATCCTTTGAGTAAGAGTAAATAAAAGGGAAGGAAAAGGTGTTGCTTATCACAAAGTAAACAACAATCTCAAACTCACAAGCTTAGTTAAGTAAAGCCCACACGGCTCAAAATAAGTCATAAGCATCACAACTGTAGAATGACATAAATCCAAAACAAGAACCCTACACAAAGGTTCAAACATAAAGCATGAAACAAAAGAAGGTAAGTCATACAACGATCTCCATAATCATATCCAAGCCACCTCCGACCTTTCCTCGAAGAGGAGATCCTGTCCGTCTATGTGTCGCACCACGCAGCCCCAAATCAAAACACACAAAGAGGGGTGAGTTTAACAAACCCAGCAATGGTTTTAATATCACTAACAACATCGAAAATACGATAGCATAGCGATATAATCTTTCAAATCAACAATTTACAAGGTGCATCATTTTCTGATCACATATTCACATCACTTAAAACTGCATCACAGTGCATGATCAACCTGCATGGATGTATGTCTAACATACATATTCCCACATGCATTCACATCATAACCAATCCCACATAGATGTATCTCTAACATACATATTCCCACATGCATTTACATCATAACCAAACCCGCATGGATGTATCTCTAACATACATATTCCCACATGCATTCACATCATAACCAATCCCACATAGATGTATCTCTAACATACATATTCCCACATGCATTTACATCATAACCAAACCCGCATGGATGTATCTCTAACATACATATTCCCACATGCATTCACATCATAACCAATCCCACATAGATGTATCTCTAACATACATATTCCCACATGCATAATATCATCACAACCTGCATGGATGTATCTCTAACATACATATTCCCACATGCATTATATCATCACAATCAACCTGCATGGATGTATCTCTAACATACATATTCCACATGCATAACATCAAAATCAACCTACATGGATGTATCTCTAACATACATATTCCACGTGCATTATATTATCACAATCAACCTGCATGGATGTATCTCTAACATACATATTCCACATGCATTATATCATCAAAATTAACATGCATAAATGTATCTCTAACATACATATTCCACATGCATTATATTATCACAATCAACCTGCATGGATGTATCTCTAACATACATATTCCACATGCATTATATCATCAAAATCAACCTCCATCAAGGAGTAATCACACATTCATGTCACACAGACGGGAGCATGGACAAGGCCACGAAGGCGTGTCATGGTCCAAAATTCGACACAAGAATTAAAGAAAGATCGGGGTTGTCAATCCCTAATACTGCTCGCCCTGGACGATCCAGGCCAAGGATGTCCCATTCTCACACAGAGAATCTAGAGCAGGGGTGTTCGCCCAGGGACATCTCTTGCAGAGGGAAGAGCCCAAGTTTTCACACAGAGAACCCTAGAACATGTGGTAGCAGGGTGCACACGACATATCACACTGGATTCTCAGGGTCTAGATGACACTCGTAATAACATTCTCACAATCCGCAAGACAAGTACACAACTCGTCCCCACATCATTCCATTTAACAAGACTCAACCCGGGGAGTGCACTCGTTCCGCACAGGAACTCAAATCAAAATATGTCATTTCGGACCAATCAACTTGCGATTAACCCACGACCGATAAATCCGGCACACAATTTTATCACATTGCATCCAATCGGTCAAATTTGATTAATCACGATGAGCCTCAATTTGAAATCCATTTTCATGATGCATGCAGCATGGTACATACGTGGGCAAAACATACATGAATCCTAATCCATGATATGTGCTCTCATCAGTCCCTAATGCATCATTCATAATCATAATATCAAGCTTCAACATCATCATTTAACCCCACATGTGTGGGTGTATCTAGTAGAAGCATTTCATATAATGCATGCCAACATGCTTGAAATTAAACTCACTACCACACTACACATGTGAATTTCCATCTAAACATGAATCCCAGCGGAAATCATAGGAGAAGAATCATTGAAATCATATCTCAATTCAAAACCCAACCACAAAGGCTAAACACATATAACATCACTCATTTCATCATTGAGTCATGGCATTTACCAACATCCACACACAACTAACCACAATCCATCATGACAAATCAGTCCAATAATAGATTATAGTTCTACTGAAAATATGCTTAACCATGAGAAACCAACCATTCATAATTTCAAGATGATGATTCCAACATCATGCCACAAAACATAAATCATTCCACCATCTCTAAGCATATATCTCAACTCCATAAACTTAATAGCATGCATTTCCAGTAGCCTAACATAGCTTAAAACACTTCACATTCATATAAAATTGGCAAGCTAAAGTGGAATCATCAAAATAGACATCATATGCACAACATACAATTTACTGTGTAGCCGATCGATCGCCCTTCAGGCCGTTCGATCGGTTAGACGTGAAAATTTAAAATTTACAGTTCGGCCGTTCGATCGCCTAGCAGGCCGTTCAATCGGCTGAACTGGAATAGTGTCATTCCGGCAGTGTTGCCGATCGAACGCCCTGCAAGGCCAATCAATCGCCAACACGGCAGAACAATCATCTTCTTCCTTTCGCAAATCCAAACCGAAACACCATTGATAACACTTCAAATCCACATCTAATACCCTAATCATCATCAAAAGTCCTTGATTTCCAGAACATCAAACCATACCAAAATAATGCAAACCCCTAAGAAATCGGGATTAAATAATTCCATTTTCTAATCTTACCATTAACACACCAAATCAAGGAAACCATTTCGAAATAAGCCAAAAATGAAGAGTTTTACCATGGATAAACAGAGATTTTGAAGACCCATTACTTCAGCACTTAATTAAGCTTGGATTGAAGAGTCACCCTTCTTGAAATCCTTGAAAACACAATGAGTTTGAATTAAACTCTAATAGAAATCGATTTACCCAAGAAATCCCTAATTAAATCTTAGATCTAGGGCTTGTTGGTAGTAAAAATCAAAATTTGAATGTTAGGGTTTGTAGTAAAACACAAATTAATAGTTTTTGATGCCGAAAAACGAATTGAATTAAGGGGAAAATGGTAGATTTGGAAGAAATTAAGAAGAAAGCCATGGATTAGTGCTTAATTAGAGTAAGCTTACCTTAATCGGCTTCTAATTCGGGCCTAAGTGGGGATTAGGCCAACCCTCCTTCCTTAGCCTATTCCCAAAAATAGAAATGGCTCAGGTCTGCCCTTTTATAGTAAGGGTTGGGGTATGCATAGGTAAGTTTTGGGGTGTAAATAGGAAAAGTAGGCTAAAAATAGATATTTTACAAATTTAAACACTGATTAAGCCTAATAAAATTCTAAAATTTTTTGTATGACCTTAAGTATATGTCTAGGTTCATTTGACCCAAAAATAAAATTTTTGACGGTGGGGCCCACAGGAGTCCCGCCAAAACCCTAATTTTTAGGAAAATAGTGAAAATTCTGAAAAATCCCAAAAATTCACATTTGGTTTAAAATCACTTAAAACCACTAATATTGAAGTTAATTTTGGTTAAAACCATCACAAACACTATTTATTTTATGAAATCATCGAATAAGATTAGAAAACGCGTTAATCTCACGATAACCCATAATTAAAGAAAACCAAAAACCGGTTTAGAGATGAGGGTCCTTACAGCATTGATGGTAGCAGTGGCTGTTGTGGTGGTGGTGATGATAGCAGTGACAGTGGCAATAGTGATAGTGGCGATAGCAGTGGTGGTAGCAGTAACACCAGTGATGGCAGCAGTAGTGGTAAAGGTAGTGACAGTGATGGTGGTGGTAGTAACAGTAAGACGTAAGACGTAAGTATTTAGTACAATGATTTTCTCCCAAAATCTATGTGTTGATGGGTGGTAAATTTTTAGGCTAAATTTTCATCCATTTTCTCTCACTTTCACTTTAATTTCTCTTTCCCTGTTGCACCAAATAGTGAAAACTATGAGATTTTAAGAAAATTCATTTCTTTTCCCCCACTTTCCACTAATCGAAACATACCCTTAAGATTAAGGGGGTGTGGGTTTGGGGGTTGTGTTAGCAAATCATGATTTACCACATGATTAGTTAAATTTATTCATGAATTACTTTTATGTTTGATAATATATATTTCGTGAATTTGATTTATAAGAATTTTGTATATCAATCATGTTAGGTAGGTAAAGTCACACCTAAAAAAGTTCATGAGTTACAAATTACATATGTACCCTTTTAAAATAAAATATATTTTAATACATGAAACTTATTTGAAATTAATGAGTTATAACTTTGTTATTTGGAAGAAACCCACTTAGGCACCACACTGAAAATGGTAAAGACAAAAGCACAATGGGACACTCATATCGAGATGCATGTAAAACTCTTAAATAGTCCCATCTCCCCTGACATGTAGTTGTAGGCTTGTTTGGACACTAATGTGGCCATGCTGGTGGGTTCTCTTACTTTCACGTGTTAGTACAAAGAAGCAATGAAACCCCGATTTTTATTAGCTTAATTAATTGGAACTCAAAAGTCAAATCAAATATATTAATGAATATTGCTTCCATGGAAGATAGTGGGTACACAGTAAATGAATATGGGGAAACATTTGTTTCATCCATCCTTTTACTATCTACTAATATTTGTTTCATCCGTCCTTTTACTATCTACTACCAAAATTAGGCCATTGCAACTCATTTTGACTGACTCGGAGTCTGGACATCAATAAATACCACTTATAAGATTTATTTACTTATTTATATTATAACGAACGCTATAATAACATTCACATATGAGTAATGCTATAATAATGATGTTAAGTTCGTTAACAACTTAATAAGCACCTTCACAATTTGTAGTTTGGTTAAATGGCTTAGAGAATGTTGAGCATGTTTTGAATGAGAAGTGGTAGCACACCGGTGTACTACACCACTCACGAAATGACTTATCAACCTCTTGTGTGGGACACCAGCACATTTATCGTTATTAGATGTCAATGGGTCGTATATATTGAGTGGTGTAAATACATGTCCTATATATACCCAAAAATTTCTGGGCTGACCCATGACAACAAAACCAGATCTTGTTTGAGAGCCTACATTCAAAAATAATGCAAATGAAGGTGCACAAAAGGAATTTTGATCCATCAAGTTTAAACATTACTTTATCATGGGAAATATATTTCTAAACAAATAAACAAACAAACTCCCAGCATAAAGTTTCCACATTTCCAACATTCAAGATCCCAACTCAAATATATTACAAAAGTATATGCATTAGTTCTATTCCAACAAATATATTACAAGAGTATATGCATGTATACAATCAAATGTTCAATTGATTCCACAAATATTCAATCTAGACTATTCAGTCCGAAACAAATCCTTAAAAAAACATGATTGAATCAAAGAAATTGT
Organism: Saururus chinensis; assembly: GCA_035235625.1. NCBI lineage: Eukaryota > Viridiplantae > Streptophyta > Magnoliopsida > Piperales > Saururaceae > Saururus > Saururus chinensis. The sequence goes on from CP141148.1 coordinate 38,614,218, forward strand.
CAAAAAACCAACGAGGCATTCCATCACCAAGAAACATGATAAGAACGCATTCCCAAAAAAAGCCCCAAACTGAAGCAACTTACAAATACCTCCTTCCTCTTTTACCAATCTAAGTGATCGACTACCAATTAACAGTTGGGTTTCTATGCCCATAGGGATCAGAACCAACAGTCTAGACCCCGAATGATCATCATCAAAGAAGGAACATCATAAGTAGGAAACAAAAATACCTACATCACAATTATGTACAAGCAGAAATAAAACTCTCCACTAACTCATTGTTTCTATAATTTCAGCAAGTATTGGATCCATGTTAAAAACCTCTAAAAAAGTCTCAGAACAATTCAACCATTCAATATGCATATCACACATAAGTAGACAGTGGAAATACAGGAGTGCTTCAACAACGGCTGCAATTTGAACACTTCCTATCAAGGTGGTGTTTCCTCATAGTCAATCCATTCCTTATTAATCATTCTTATTGAATCATTCACATTGTTAGTTTAACACAAAAGAAAGAAATTGAAATACTTTAAAATTTGAGCAAGAACACTACAATCTGAATTAAGAAACACTTTGAGATCAAATAAATAGAGATTGAATTTTTTTGTGCATGCCCAAGTTCACTCTCATAAACAAGATAACATTATCATAATAAAAGACGAGATACTAATTTCCATTTATGCATATCCTGCACATGCAGCCAGCAATAGAAAAATACGCATCTAATCTAAAAAAGCAAACCTGAATTGCTAAAGAAAATTTATCAAACTATCTAATGTAAATCCAGTACTTCATATCATATTAAATCAAATATCCTAGAAGCTAAATTGTGATGCCAATACTTGGGAATTTCTTAACAATCTAATAAATTAAAATATGTGTCATCAACTTCCCATATCATTAATGAAAACCATGAAAAGAGATCCCTCAATCCATTTCATCAGTCATCAATTAACAAAAATAGCATTATCTCTTCATTAATTACATAATCAACTATTAAAATATTCATAATCTGGCCACTTACCATATGGAACTACATGTAACGCAAATTAGCCACAACAGTGTTCATATTTCACTTTCAAAAATAGCAAATGATATATTTGGTACACGAAACAGTTATAAACTCTTCGTCTTCACTACACGTAAAAAAAATCATAACTGATAGGAAAAAGTTAAAATTATTTGAATAATAATTTTAAAAAAATAATTGTCAAATCAACTTATTTTAGAAAATACTTCTCAAAGTAGTGTTGGTTTTTGCCATGTAGGCACTAGCTAAGTGCGGGCGTCTACATGGCTTTTGTTTTATAAAGTTAATATAATTTCATCTTTTGGAAGGACAAAATCAAATTTTAGTTGATTTTGTCATTCTAAATAATGAAATCGGGTTAAAAAAATTAAGGTGATTTCATCGTTTAGATGGACAAAATTTACGAGCCTAAGATACTTTCATCCTTTTAAAAGATGAAATCAACTTTTACCCACCTGAACACCCAACACACCCAGCACCATGCATGTATGGAGGAATCATGCATGGGGGAGCCTGGCGTAGGCCCAAGCATAGTCCTCTTCCGTTCGTCTTGATCAATTCCGACCGAAGCCATCTGGAGCATCATGTCCGCTTCGTTCTATCAACTGTGTTGCTCATATTTGATGTTGTCCAAATGTTACGTTGTGCTGGGGTGGTTGATCGTTTATAATTAAACCCTTTGCAAGTGTACAAGGTAATTGTACTAGGATAAGTATTTAAGGGTTGTCGAACCTCAGGGACGGATGGATTATCACTAAATCTAAAGAAGAATTTGCTGATTGAAAATTAAAACAAACTTAAACTTAAATTAAGCAAAAGAAAGAAATCAACTAGTTTAAAAACAAGAGATTAATATGATGGAATTTACTTAGAAAATTGAATCCACTATAGAACCATAACAATTCCTTAACTTTTAATCTAAATCTAGTGTGAATATGAATAAGTATTCTCAGCTACAAGCTAGAATTACTTCAAAAAGAATCATTAATTAACTTCCATGGCATGAACTATCTTCGACAATAGCACAAATCATCTACATAAACTAGCTATAGGCATGACCCATCTAATCTTAGTATAACTCATCCAAGTCATTAATTATCTGAACATTAAAACTATTGTATGACCATCTCATCTAAATCACAGAAATTAGAATCGATGTAAATATCAAAACCATATCAATCTATCATCTACAAGACAATAAATCAACATAGACTTGAATAAACATGAGAAGCTCTTCCATTAAAAAAGAAATCCATATCATACAATTGTCATCATTTACAACTGAGATCTAAATTAAAAAGAAAAGAAACTAAAACTTATCTATAGCTTCATCAACTCCTAAGTAAAAGAAAAGTCTAGCCTTCCATGGTAGAAGAAAGCACTTGAATCTCCATTGAAAGCTTTGAGTTCTCTTCCATCTTCTTCTTCCTTTTTCTCTTCCTAAAATCTACTGGAATCCCCCAATTACGGGAAGAAGACTTCTTCCTTTTCTGTCTCGCATGCCAAATCAAACGGGAAGTTCAGTTCCCCACCCATCTCCCTCTCTTCTTTATTTTTTTTTCCAGTCAGCTGACCTCTTCTTCTTAAGCTATGAGCCAGATGATGAAATTGTTGGTCTAATCTCTAGCAAGTTGTGAGACTCTGCAACTCTATCCTCTGTCTCTGAGATGACTGCAATGAATGATCTAATCTAAAATCCGTTCTGGGTCTTCCCCCTACTTGTCTCCGTGCTGGTTGGTATGGGTGAAGTGGCAGCTGTAGCTGGGGGTTCTTCTCTAGCTTGTCAACGATCAAGTGCTCCACTCCGTTGAGAGCAAAGACGGCCAGCCTCTGTAAATGGGTTGAGCTCCAGCACATGTGAGGGAGTACTAGTAGTGTGTTGAGGCTGCAAGGGAGACTTTGAAGGGGAATTCTCTACGTGGAGAGGAGGCAATCGCTTGACAACATCTTTGGACGTGCTTTTGCCGGTAGGTCTGATGAGAATTTTGCATTTGGGTAGATGCAGTTGTGAAGAAGTTAGGCTAGTGGGCAAAGGCTTGCATGGAGGATTAGCAGCGAGATGAACGGACATGTTGGGAGGCAGGTGGGGGAGGAGGAGGCAGATCGGAGAGAGAGGGCAACTCTGTTGGGTTCAGCCCCCACCCAAGATTGTGATTGGAGAATTGCAGTTCTGCCCAACACTCGTCACCATCTACATGGTTGGTGCAGTTCGACGATGAAGAAGAAGCAGGATTTTGGTTAGTTATCGCTGATGCAGCCCCATTCTGATCAGTACAGCGCATCTGTGCTCAGGCCTCGCACCCACTCTTGCACACCACCACCGCCCCGTATTGGTCTCGTACCTGCAACTCCACTGGGAAAAATTATCCAGTAGAACCGTTCTACGTGATAGGTGGTAGATATGTGTTTTTAAAGAGTGACACGTTTGATGAATTGGTACGTGTTTAAAATTGAGTAAGATGAGGCACAAATTTAAGATTATGTGTTTAAAGATGAAGGGACATATGCACGGACATGTGGTAGAACGGTTCCACTGGATACTTTCTCCTCCGCAGGGCACGTCTGAGGCAGGTTCGCCCGGTACCCCACCATGTGGCCCATGGAATGGTTCCACTGGATAATTTTTCTACCACGGGACACTGGCCCACTCCTTTTCGTGGGGTCACCATCACGAAAAAGTTGAACCCATCTACAAGGCTCACCGAGTAAGAGCCATCGAAGCTTACTCGACTACCACGCATCACTGTAGTAGGAGGAGCTCTACTAAGAAGTCCAACTAATATGTCCACATTACCTTCTCTTGTCGTTCATGTCACCACATGTCCATCAATGCGAAGTCCTAAATGAACTGCCACATCCATGAGAGTGATGGACATCTCTCTATAGGCCAGGTGAAGCATCTGTGTCTCCCTCCTCCATCTCTCAATGAGAGCTGTCACTAAAGGGCAATCGAGATGGACATACGGTAGATGAATAAGATGCCCAAATCCTGCTTGCTCGATATAGGGTAGCATACAATCATCCATGAGCCAATGGCGGAAATATGTAAAATATTCAGTGCACTCAAGGCACCCGGGGTCCGATAATAAATTTAAAAATGATAACCTAGCATACTATATCGTCCAAAAAAATGAAACAAATTTTAAAAAGAGTTATCATACCTCTCCTCTCCAAATAGCAATCGACCTATGTGACTCATGCCGTATGAGTACATAATCATCAATCGGGCCTGGCCCATAAGAAGGCTCTACTTGATCCATATGATCTGCAAAGAATTAAGAGCATATCATCAATCGTTAGGAATATATAATCATATGTAAAATAGAAAACTCATATAGAGATTGATTATGTGTTTACCAATCAACAAGAGGGTTTTTACATTATTTACTATTGTGCCCACATTGTTTACACCTCCCGCATTTATATCCTCATCTACCATCTCTCTCCATAGTTCTACGGTCCATTGTATGCCTAATGCTAACAGATCGTGGGCGACTGGGTTGCCTTGCTGCTCTTGGAGGGTATAACACAAAAGGTATATCCCTCTCCCAATACTCCTGACCACGAGGAGAATAAAATTATGCCAAGTACTCATTTTTTATATGTTGAAGATGTGTAAAACAGTGATGCCTGTATCGGCTCCCGCAGCTTTGCCCACACAGCGATAAGGTGTGAGCAAGGATAACAATAAACCTGAGGGATGTTGCATGTACAAGTATGCATCACCACATTTACTATAACCTTCTGGCCACAAATTGACATCACATTTCTTTTAGAGCTCCTGTGATAGCTCCTATATGAACTACGTTGCCTTTCACTAGGTACTTGGGCCTCTTTTTTAAGAAATAAGTTGAAACAAATTATGTGACGTAAGAGGTTAAACATAAAACTCATTGATGCATCATCATTTATACGTATTTGTCTTGAATTTGATCCATATGTTGGAATAACACATTTTATTGTAATTTTCCATCTTTTTCAATCCCACCCAGTCTTACTAGCTACTTACATCTCAAATTCATCATATATAGATGATTTCTTAATTAATAATCCTTCTATGCGTTCATCATAGTTAAGTAAAAATCTATCCATTTTTTCTGCCATCTTTATTTACTTAATTCATAAATAATAGATTAAATTAATATTAGATTAAGCACTTGTCTCAAAACAAAGAGGCTAAAATTAGATTAAGCAATTGCCTTATATATCAACGAGCAATAATCATACACTTCTTCACATATTTCTTCTCTTATCCAAAGAATATAACAAATATTCTCATACACTTCTTCAAATATTACATCTACCCTATTGATAAAAATTTTAAATATTTTTTATTTGAGAAAGCAAGTAGATGAATATGCATTTTTAATTAGATTTCGTCATTTATAAGGACATAATCAGTTAAGAGCCGTCTGGTGGATGAAATCACCGGGTGGCTCTTAATTGATTTCATCCTTCTAAAAGATGAAATCAAGTTAATTTATTTTAAACCGATTTCGTCCTTTGGAAGGACGAAATCCACATAAACTTTATTTCATCCTTCCAAATGACGAAATCATCTAAAATTTATAAAAAAAAGCCACATAGGTGCCAACGGCTTGGCTAGTGTCTACATGGCAAAAAGGAACACCACTTTTGGGTATATTTCCCAAAGTGGGTTGATTTGATAAATATTTTTTTAAAATTATTATTTAAATAAATTTCCCTGACTAATAATATATCAATATAATATTTTGTTTAAAGCATAATAAGACCATAAAAGGCCGTATTAACTGATACGAGTGCTCTAGAATTAGTTCATTTTAGAACCATGCACTATTACTTCCTCTGTCCTATATAAATTATTATTCCCTCTGTCCCATATTAAGTTCTATAAAATTAGTTAATTTTGAAACCAAATAAGATATTTAATATGAGTTGCATAAATATCAAGGAGAAATTTGTAAGTTAGATGTTTAACTGAGTGCATAATTGTAGAACACTATATTTAAACAAATAATTATGTTAATTGTATGAACCTACTTGTATTGATCTTATATAATTTTTTAAAAATATTGTTAATATAATAAGAACATTATCATCTTTAAAATTTGAAGAGGTTGAGTTTGAATGGTATTTATGTTTGTAAGAAAAAAATTAAAAACAAAATTTTTGATTTTTAAATTTTTTTTTAAAATAATAAAATATAAGCGTATTGATATATATTAGCCGTATCAATACGATGCGGCCAATGTGTATCGATAGATAATGTGGGGGCGTATCATCCCCTGTATTGTACTGATATCGACTGATACAAGTATGTATCGGTCGATACACCCTCGTATCGGTCGATACGGCCTTCCATGGTTGAGGCTGAACTCATCCCGGGTAAAGCCGGAGAGGATCTGCCCACTGCTGAGTTGCCAATCAACACCACGTTAGCAGCAAACAACAAGTAGTGGGGCCTCGACAGACTGCACCACAACAGAGCTATAGATGGGAAAAAATTAAAAATAGATTACTTCCACCGATTTGTCACAAAATCTCCTTGGAAGGAGATTACTTGGGAAAGCAAAAATTAATCATAAATCTTGATGAATCCATGATTCATTGTGAATACGATACATTTAAAAAGTTCTGCAACCATACCTGATTTACAATATTTCTTCTTAATCTTAAAAAAAATCTTATAATATATCTTAAAAAGTTGATTTGAGGCCATTTTAACTAGAATTAGTCAGAATCACTAAAACAACTTGCAAATTTTGTCGATTCAGATCTTTAGCCCACTATTTTGAAATAAATAAAAAATATATTATTTTCTAATCATTACTCTTGGTATTGATTTAAGAAAAAATTATATAAATATTATTAAAAATAATTAGTAAAATCATGGAGAGTGAAAAAAATTCTCAAAATGGTGTTCGTTTTGGAAATGTAGGATGGTTGGCACCTACGTGGCATTTTCTTTTATTTTTTTCTCAATTTTGCCCTTAAGAAAGATGAAAACATGTTTAAGTTGATTTTGTCCTTTTAAGGACGAAATCCTCTTAAAGGGATTTCATCTTTATGAAGGACGAAGAAGGACGAAATCACTAAACTTCATTTTTTTGGTCGGTTTTTGGTGGGCTTCAGGCTGATTTCACACGAAATCACCTCACTTGGTGTTTTTTCAGCTCATACACACTAAATTCATCATTGTCAATGATGAAATCAAATTAAAAAATAGAATAATTAAAATTGGAAGCAACCCCTGCCCAGGTATAACATCACATATAATACGCTAATATCCACACAACTAACATATAAATCACAATAATATCCACACACAAGTGATTAGAAAGTTTATGGGTAATATATAAATTAGTTACAATGTTCTCAATATGTTTGGTTTATAAAGCAAGCATATAACAACTTTAAATCGCTCTACCTCTCCTACCCCTATGACCATGACCTTGACCATGATCCCAACCCCGACAATGTTGTATTGGCTCCTGCTCCTCCCGCTCCTCTTGCTCCACATAAGTAGCAGATGGCTCACCCATACACGCCTCTCAAGATAATGGGCTGAAGATAATGGGATAAGATTTGCATGAGCTACCCGCTGTTGTCTATGATATACTATTGGATCTGGCTAGGGATAAGCTAGATCTAGAGCAACCGGAGATGATGCATGTGGAGGACAGCTAGGTGCTGTAGATGAAGATAGAGTATCTGTGAATGGAGCGTGTCTTGGTAGTGTCTAAGCTGCCTCGTAAATGGGATAATGTCCATGTACGTCTATAACAACCAACTGAAGAGTGGCAAACTACGAAGGACATCCTCATGGTGCCTGATTATCAGTTGACATGACACTATTAAGACCTCACTCAAAGTAAAGGTGTTAACTGTGTCAGTCAAATGCATAGATGTCCGTCGTGCTAATCCAAGCTATAAAAAATTTAAAATAAAAGTCATATAAATAATAAATGAGAAATAAGAAAATATTATGATATAATTAATTAAGATATACATACCAAAGCTACCTCAGATGCACCCCTAGGTTGATAAGTCATCTCCTTTGAATCATAGTGTGATAAAATAATATGAGTGTAATGGGTAAATACCACTACATATACAGGCTACGAACATCTCGCGATGTTGTTGCCATCTCTAAAATGCTTGGTGCACTCAAGGTACCCGGGGTCCTAAAATGAGTTAAAATATTATAACTCAACGTAACATTTAGTTAGAAAAACTAAATAAAATGCATGAACAATTAGAATACCTCTCCTCGCCAAATAGAAGCCGACCTATGCGGCTCCAACTAAATAAGTATTAACTCATCAATGGGGTCTGGCCTATAAAAAGGCTTCATATAAGCATATAATATGTGAAGAAATAAGAATTTGAGGAATATATAGTCATATCTAAAATAGAGAGTAAACAAAAAGTCGCACAGTGTAATTATCTGTTTACCAATCAACAGGAGGGTTAGTGCATCTTTTACTATTATGCCCAGATTGTTTGCACCTCCAACACTTATAACCTGTACTATAATCTCTCTTCATGGTCACACGGTCCATTGTATTTCTAATGCGGACAGATCGTGGGCGACTGGGTTGTCTTGTTTCTTTTGGAAGTAACAACACATAAGGCACATCTATTTCCCAAAACTCTTATCCACGAGGAGAGTAGAACTCTGTGGAGTACACATTTATATAAGAGCTCTTGGATACCCGCCATACAAGTGAGTGACATCGACACCAATCACTAGGATGCAATGTTGAAACCCAGCATAGATGGCCCAAATGCCTAAAATATCTGCATGAATCTCCAACATTGGCCACCATCTACTAGATCAGACTCCAACTCATAGTAGTTACTAGGATTTGCATCTTGCATTGCCTTGAGGTACATTGGCAACAATTTGTATGATTTAGCTGAATCCCCATAAATGGCTTTTATGGCCATATTCCTTACCGCTCATGCTTTTTTATAAGAAATGTTAATGTAGAATCAGAGAGCATCAACTTCTTGGGGCATGTCATCTCCAAGGTTAGGGTAGTCATTAATCCTCCAAAAGTAGAGGTTGTGATGAGATGGGAAAGACCTAAATCTGTTACCAAAATTCATAGTTTCCTTGGTTTAGAAGGCTATTACAAGAGATTTATTGAAGGATTTTCTACTTTAGCCTTACCAATGACCAAGCTGACTAGGAAGGGTGTTAGATTTACCTGGGAAGAAGCATGTGAAAACAATTTTAAGGAATTGAAGAGAAGGTTGACTAGTGCCCCTATCCTTACCTTATCTTCAAGAGAAGGTGGGCTTGTGATTTATAGCGATGCCTCTAACAAGGGGTTGGGTTGCGTATTAATGCAGTGAGGCAAGGTCATAGCATATACATCCAGGCAGTTGAAGCTTAATGAGTAGAATTATCCCATACATAATTTAGAATTTGCTGTTGTGGTTTTTGTTCTAAAGATATGGCGGTGTTACCTTTATGGTGAAACCTTTGAGGTTTAATTGATCACAAAAACTTAAAATATGTGTTTTCCCAAAAGGACCTAAATATGACACAGAGAAGATGGCTTAAGTACTTGAAAGATTTTTGACTTTACAATTTTGTAACACCTTGGAAAACTAACGTGGTGGTGGACACTCTAAGTAGAAAATTTGAAACCATGGTAGCACAAATGATGATTAACGAATGAGAATTGTCACAAAGTATGACTAGTCTTTATATAGAAGTTCCTTCCAAAGGGGGAAGCCAATATTGGCAAACTTTTCTATCCAATTGGTGCTAGTGGAGAAAATCATTGTAGCCCAACAAACTGATGATGTGGTTCAAAAATTGGTGGAAAGACCTAACTTTTCTTAGAGAACTAATGGAGGTGTACATTTTAGTAGAAGGCTAGTTGTTCCCGCTATCCCCTTCTCCTAAGGCAAGGCCTACTACATGAAGCCCATCATTCCAAAAACACTATTTATCTAGGAGAAAATAAGATATATCAAGATTTGAAGCGGAGCTTCTGGTGGGAAGGCATGAAGAGAGATATCGGGGAATTTGTGCAGAAATGTTTGACTTGCTAATAGGTTAAGGCACAACATTAGAGGCCTGCAGGTTTATTGAATCCCTTAGAAATTCCTCAGTGGAAATGGGAACATATCACAATGGACTTTGTTGTGGGATTGCCTAAGACACAAAAGCAGCATGATGCAGTTTGGGTCATGGTGGATAAGTTAATAAAGACTGCACACTTCTTGCCCATCAGGTGGAAGCAATCACCAGAGAGTTTGGCTCAACTTTATATTTGGGAAATTGTGAGACTCCGTGACACACCAATTTCAATTGTCTCTGATAGAGATCCTCATTTCACTTCTAGATATTGGAAAAGTGTGCAAGAAGCCTTGGGGACGAAGTTGAACTTTAGTACAACTTTCCATCCTCAGACTTATGGCTAGTCAGAGCGTACCATCCAAACTCTAGAGGATATGCTCAAGGCATGCATCTTGGACTGGAAAGGTAATTGGGATAAGTTTCTACCTTTAATAGACTTTGCCTACAACAACAACTATCATTTTAGCATTGGCATGACACCTTATGAAGCCCTTTATGGACGACCCTGTCATTCCCCTAAATGCTAGGATGAAGTAGGTGAGTAGAGGATTCTCAAGTATGAAATTATACAGCAATGTGCATAAAAGGCGAATGAAATTAAACATAAATTGTTGATGACACAAAGTAGGTAGAAAAGTTATGCAGATCGGAGGCACAAGGAGTTGAAATTCGAGATTAGAGATCATGTTTTCCTAAAGGTCTCACCAACCAAGGGAGTTATGTGGTTAGGGAAGAAGGGAAGCTCAGTCCGCACTATGTTGGACCCTTTGAAATCCTTGGTCGGATTGGTACAACAGCTTATAAGCTTGCTTACCCCCTAACCTGGCTGAAGTGCATAATGTCTTTCATGTGTCAGTGTTAAGGAAGTACATGCAAGATCCGTAGCATGTAATTGACCACAATATGATTGAGTTGCAACCTGATCTTACCTTTTCTGAAAGGCCTACAAAGATATTGGATAAAAAGAATCAGGTCCTAAGCTGCAGGACTATTCCATTGGTCAAGGTTTTATGACAAAGTCAGGCTTTCGAAGAAATGACTTGGGAGCCAAAAGCGGAGATGTAGGGAACCTACACTGAATTCTTTGTGGATGAGGCCATTTGAATTTTGAGGACAAAATTCTTTTAAGGGGGAAAGGATGTAGCATCCAGGAATTTTTAGGTATTTTTCTAAATTTTTTTGGCATTTCCCATAGTTTTTTGGGATTATGTGATGGAAAAATAGCATAGTTAGGGTTTTTGTTAAATAGGGGTATTGAATTAGGTAGGACCGCCTAGTGGGGGCCACCTAGGGTGACTAGGTGTTGAGATAGATGCCAATTATATAGTGCCTCATGTTCTGATTACGCTTAACCCAAGAGGGTTAGAGCTAATTATATAATTTTTAATTAAGTTTTAGGGTGTTTTAAGGGATATAATTCCCATATTTGGTTTGATATGGGCGGGAACCACATATAAAGAGTGGAATAACCTACCCATGTAGGGTCTAGTTTCGAAGGGCTCATCGATATGAGTTCATCGGTACCAAGAACGGGCAATTCCAATTTTGGGATAAGAAGTTAGTGTTTTGAACTTGGAATTGTATTGGAATAAAATAATAATAAAATATTTAATAATTGACTTCAGCTGAGCCATCAACACTACTCTGAACCGAGTCTCGTGGCTGTCCATGCTTGGTGGGGCAACATGATGACACAGCTCAGCCTGCAACGTGCGTGGGATGCACTTCAATGCATGCTTCGCGCCGCAGATGCACAACATTGCCATATGCGACTTGCACTTCACTCACATTCGGCACACATTGACCACAAAACATAGTCATTTTTGGGGTGAGACATGGCATGCATTCGTGTGCACATATTCCTTTTCCATCGTACAGTCACATGACTTCATCTATAAATTCCAATTTTCATTCAAACTTCTGGGGGAGCTTCTGGAGTCATTCTAGGTTCATTTTATTCCGTTCAAAAATTATTTTTAGCTAATTTGAGGGTGTTCTATGCAATGGGAGTGTCCATTTCTTAAGTTAGTGATTTCATAAGGAGGATATGCCCTAAGATAAGAGAAGAATTTATCCATTGCTTACGGACGCATAGAATGTCATTACTTCCAAAATTACAGGGGAGTAAGCATTTCTAATGTTCTATTTTAATATGATTTATATGCTGGCACATCTTACTTAGTGTTATTAATATTGATATATATGAATTGCTATGATATGATATATGGTGATTTGTTCCGATTCTATATGCTTTTATATACTTTGTTGTGATATGATATACTTTGATTTGGTTTGATATGATCGGTTATGGATGGGATCTGATGGGATCAAATACAATCCAAGCTACTCTGTTGTGTATTCTACTCCACTCTATTGTGATTCTATTGATTTTATGGCTTTTGTTTGACTTCGGGAGTTATTAGATTTTTGTCTAATTTTAGATGATTCAGACATAAGGATATACATATTTTAACATATATAATTTTATGATGCTTCATGCATGTAATAGCCATTAGGAAGAACTACATCCAGATCTGATCGTATTAGAATAATATCATAGATGTAATCCAATACATATGTAGGCAACTAAGGGTACAACAACATTGGCCCGATCCAAATTAGTTATAAAATTAGGTTTGTTCTGACATATGTACAACAAAGCATTAAAGCTTCGGTGCGTAAGGGAACTTTAGGACTCTCACACACAAGATATGCCATTCCGGTTGGTCTTATTTAAAATTTTCTGTTTAATTTGATTAACTCATTTTGTTTTTCGAATAACCCCGGTCCAAGTTAGTTTATCTAGGTTGGAGTGTTACAATTTTTCGTAATCCATGTGAATTTGATGGCGAGCACACAATAGTAGCGGTGTTGAGGGTGGAATCGGCGGCCAAAAGCATTGCACTGAGAGAATTGTTGTCCTGGGGATTTTTAGAGATGCTGAAATTAATCTCAGTAAGGTTAGGCTAATACCACTCAAAGCAAAAGATTGGGTGCACTAAGGCTACTGGACACAAGGTTGTGCCACTAGAAATGGAAAAAACAACCACATAATGGGGGGTGACTAATTAGAGGTCGGCCAACCATCAATAACACTTGATTAACAACATGATGCTAAAATCAGCTACAGACCTCATCTTGCGGTAACAATTTCAAATTGTCAAAGCCTCACAAAAAGGGCAGAAGGCTTAGTTGCGTAATAAAGAATAAAGGCAAGGTAGAGGAGGGATTTAGCCGCCATATTGCCTAATGGTGGCGTCGTTCAATCATGATATGCCACACAGGCGTTGCCTTTAACCTAAATTGCACGTGCGACACAAGCATGCTCGGTAAAAAGTGGAAATCTCATAAACCATTGAAGTAAAACGGAAGCCAATAAATCAGCAGAATCACACATCTCACAAAGGTGAGTAGAACACTAGCAAAATCACACATCCCACTCTATCACAGAGAGGAGCAGAACAATCAACAAAGTAAATTAGATCATATCAGATCCAATCAGATCATATCAAATTTTATTCCACCATAACTAATCATATCAGATTAGATCAGAGAATATTAGTTCACAACATAGTATTTAAGAGCATATCGGATCACAATAGAGTATATCAAAGTAGACCGAATCGGAACATATTAGCATATATCAGATAATAGCAAATTATATATCTTAATTAGTATATTAGTAACACTAAGTAAGATGTACATACATATAAATCATATTAAATGGAAAGGTAAAAAACACTTACTCTTTCGCAGTTTTGGAAGTAGCGACTTTTGGAATTGCTCATTTCCTTGGAGCATCTTCCTTTTCAGGTCCGGAGATGGTGGGCAGAACCTCCTCTAGCTCTAAAACATCTTTCTTATTACGTATGAAGGCGGTGGAAAGTCACTCCCTTTAACTTGGGATGTTGCCCTCGTTGTGGCACAAAGGCAATGGACAAATCCTCCCCTTAACGAAGGACACTTCACACTTCTCGTAGCGAATAGAACCTCCCCTACCTGGAGATATTTTTCTCTCTACGCATTTGTAGATGATGGACAAACCTTCTCCTTACTCGGAGACTCTTCTCTTTTTGTGCCCCTAAGTTGCATACAGAACCTCCCCTTAACCCGGGGATGTATCTCACACTACATGGACCTTCGGTAGAGGATGAAGTCTCCCCTACTCGGGGCCACTTCCCTTGTTGTGACCCGATGATGGATGACGAAGTCTCCTCTTACTTTGTGCCACTTCTATTTCTTTGGAGCTCGAGGGTGACGGGCAGAGTCTCCTCTTATCCCAGGGCATTTCCCCTTTAAAGAGTCACTAACTCAGTGAATGAATGCTTCCATTATGTAGAACACCTTTGAATTAGCTAAGAACGCATTTTAAATAGAAGAAAAGAGACTTAGAACAACTTCAGAAACTCTTTCGAAAGTTTGAATAGAAGTCAAATTTTATAGGAGAAAGACGTGCTAGCATACGGTGGAAATGGAATACGCGCACACTAATGTGCGCCATCTAGCATGTTCTGATTTGACCAAAATTTATGGTCAGTGTGGCCAACGTGTGCGTCCGGCGCATGTCATGTGTTTGGTCCCCCGATCACATGGGCATGATGGCGCAATGCGGCGCTGGCGACTCTGTTCTAGCTTGCTGACATCATATATTCCGTCTTGTTTTCAATATTTTATTTTTATTTAAATACAATTCCAATTTCAAAACGTGATAACTTCTTATACTGAAGTCGGAATCGCACAATCAAAATATGATAATTTCAGATCGAATAACAGAATCTTATTATTATTTTAAAATTAGATAAAGTTTTAGAATCAAAACAGAATAGACAGATTAGAGCCGTGATACCGAAAGGCATTCCCCTCGACACTCATGGGGTAGCGAGAGGCTCAAAAGGATAGGAGTTTTCCCATGATGCTCCACACCTATATGCATGCCCCATAACCGATTATTTTTCTCAATGGGTATCTAGAAAGAGTGTGCACTGATAATCCTATTTTTTACCTCAGAACTACCCAGAAAGTGCATGTATTCAAAACATCATGCAGTGCATGTAGATTATTTCACAAATATGATATTTTCTAGAAAACATGGCTAATAAGCATAAATTTGGAATTTAAAACACCTTACACCATATTTGAGTTAAAATCTAAAATAATGTTGAGTGAAAATTTTATGAAATTGATTATAATCTTTTCATAAAATTATTTGTCAGAAAATGAGTCATGTAGAAACAATTTGATTGCAAAACATATGCAAATATTGCAAGTTGTACGGGTGACGAGAAAACTAGAGCCGTGATACCAAACAATATTCCTCCCGAAACTCATGCGATAGCGAGAAGCTCAGAAGGTTAAGAGCTTTCCTAAGATGCTCCATACTTATATATGCATGCTAGAATCGATTATTTTTCCAGGTGGGTGTCCAGAGAGTGCAAACACTTGCGTATCATTGTACGCATCTGATTAAAATCTTTTATCAAAAATAGATCTCAATCATAATATTTTCATGGAATCATTCGGAAATTAATACATTAGACATAAAACAAATAAAAAATCAATCACAATCTTTTCACATAGGCATTTTATTGAAAATTAAAGCGTTTGGCAGAAAATAAACTTTTCACATTTAAATTAGAATGTATATTCTTGATTCACATCACACTCGAAACAAACATTTCAAACTAAACCAGACATAAAATCAAAATTCATCTTAATACATTAGTAGAATCAGCCTTAGAGCTATCCACTAACCCCTCGTATCCACACCATCACCGTTTGATGGTTTCTCCACTGTAATTCTACTAACTATCGAGACACCTTTAAAATTTCAAATCATTTTTCCATAACACAGAGGATTTGAACCCAATTTCCATGTTAAATCCACCAGTAGACTCAACCCTAGAGTAGTCCACTTATACTATGTGTCGCATGCCACAGGTTTTTGGTAATTTCTCTTGCGGAAGATGATCGTTTATAATTAAACCCTTTGCAAGTGTACGAGGTAATTGTACTAGGATAAGTATTTAAGGGTTGTTGAACCTCAGGGACGGATGGATTATCACTAAATCTAAAGAAGAATTTGCTGATTGAAAATTAAAACAAACTTAAACTTAAATTAAGCAAAAGAAAGAAATCAACTAGTTTAAAAGTAAGAGATTAATATGATGGAAATTACTTAGGAAATCGAATCCACTATAGAATCATAACAATTCATTAACTTTTAATCTAAATCTAGTGTGAATATGAACAAGTATTCTTAGCTACAAGCTAGAATTATTTCAAAAAGAATCATTAATTAACTTCCATGGCATGAACTATCTTCGACAATAGCACGAATCATCTACACTAAACTAGCTATAGGCATGACCCGTCTCATCAAAGTCATTAATTATCTGAACATTAAAACTATTGTATGACCATCTCATCTAAATCACAGAAATTAGAATCGATGCAAATATCAAAACTACATCAATCTATCATCTACAAGACAATGAATCAACATAGACTTGAATAAACATTAAAAGCTCTTCCATTAAAAAGGAAATCCATATCATACAATTGTCATCATTCACAACTGAGATCTAAATTAAAAAGAAAAGAAACTGAAACTTATCTATAGCTTCATCAACTCCTAAGTAAAAGAAAAGTCTAGCCTTCCATTGTAGAAGAAAACACTTAAATCTCTATTAAAAACTTTGAGTTCTCTTCCATCTTCTTCTTCCTTTTTCTCTTTATAAAATCTATTGGAATCCCCAAATTTTAAGCCAAATATGTCTTTTTATAGGCATAAGTTCCGTAGGAAGAAGTCCAATATGAAAAGGATTGAAATTTGGGTCAAACTAGGAAGCTGCACGTTATGCCGTTCGAATGCCCTGCATGCCCGTTCGAACGGCTACACTGTTTTTGCAATCTAGACAGTTTTCCTGGACAGTCCATATTCTGTTCATTAAGCTTTTTCTTCATGTCCATATTAATTTCCAACATGTTTATAACTCCGAAAAGTTGTCCAAATCACTTTAAAGCATGTCAAGACTATTTTTAATCATTTCAAATATTGTCCAAGCACCTCGCTAAGCGTATTTTACCTACAAAATATAAAATATCATACTTTAGACATGTAGAAAATAACTAAAATTTCAACTTGATTTAAATACATGTCTAAACTACTAATAACTACAAAATTATTAATAATTAAACTAAAATGCTAATATCTATCTTAATCTAAATAATCTATAACTAACTCTTAGTTAACCTAATCTATACTAGCAAATATGGTAAAAAGACATATAAAATAGATATATATATTTCATACTTATCAAATACCCCCAAACCTATATTTTGTTAGTCCTCGAGCAAAACAAAAACAAAATAAAACAACCAATCTAGAAAAATAAATAAAAGCCACTTTCGTAGGGAATCACGATTGCATTTAGCGTATGCAACAAGCCTTTAAACCCCTAGGTGTCCCTAGTTGGACGAGTTGTGTCTCGTGAGGGTTTGCAGTAATGATACCCACAAACATCTAAACCTAAGAAAAATAAAACAAACAAACAAGAAAACAAAAATTTTAAAAACAATCTTCTCTTAAAAATATATAACTATTTTTAAAAAGAACCAACCACAAATACTTGAAATAAGTAAACAATTAAGATCTGATCACTTTCAAGTAAGGAATAATCCATTCTATAACCTCATCTTAGAAATAATTGTGCAACTACATATATACATTTCAAAAACATAAAGTGTAGAAACTTTGTAGTCATACAATTTCATTCTTTATTAACAAGCATATCTTATGTGACCCATTAACCAAGCTCATTAAAGTTCACTAACTCAAAAATATAACAATGACAATCTTTCATCTTTAACATCTCATAATAAACCCTAATGTAATAGCCTTCAAATTCAATTAAATTCAGGGAATAAGAGCATGATATATATCAAAATATGACTTGTGCAATACTTGGTTCTATTAGGCTTTCTAAATAGTCAATGTAACAAGCGTTAGGCCAGTGTCTCTAATCCAGTTGGCTCAAGGCACTAGGTGTTGAAACACCCCTCAGGCTTAATAACTCGAACTATAAAGGCTACAAAACCAAGCAAGTCATAAAAGAATTTATCTCAACTTTTCACCTTTTGACGCGATCCCTTATACTTGCCTAGGCACAAGGTCCGGTTACTCAGTAAAAAGAGAAACAAACCTTTATTTTTTTTTTCATCATCAATTTTTTTTTCATTCAATCTATTTTTTTCAACTTTTTTTTCATCTTTTTTTTTTCATTCTTTTTTTTTTCTATACACACTTATCCCATTTTTTTCAAATAAAAGCTAAGCATAAAGATCTATCATAAAATATTAAAAATTACTCAATTGCCAAGTTTTTAAAAATATATGCTCAGTTAAAGATATCCCACTAAGATTACAAGTAATAAATCATAAAATTATATTCCTACAAGTTTCATGTGTGTGAAATGTGATTTAAAAATAGAAGCACAATTATCCAAGATAAAAAAAATAAAATAGAAATTACTCTCTTAATCATTTTCATCACTTAATTAATTACTTGAACTTTCTTCATGAAATTGATCTCTTTAAAAACAGATATATACTTTTAAAAGAAAATAAGCAATAAAACCTACTTAAAAGAAAAGAAAAGAAAAGAAAATACTCTAAAACATCCTAAAAAAATAAGAAATAAAAATATCTTTCTACACCCCCAACCCTAAACTGAACATTGTCCTCATTGTTAAAGAAAATATATACTACAATGACAAGAATAAGTAAGAGAGAGAAAGATATCACCTGAAAGTATAACTAATCCACTAATCTGAAAATGAAGAACATAGGATTGGAGAAAAGAAATAAATATAAGTGATGAGCATTTCCCAAACCTAAAGTATTATATCCCATAAAAGAGGAAAAACTATAATGAGAAAAAAAACTGAGAAAATAAGTAAATAAAGCCTAAATGAATCAAAGAAAATAAACAAAAGGAAAAAAAATATCAAAAACATGGGTTGCCTCCCAAGAAGCGCTAAGCTTATTGTCTTTAGCCAGACATTGCCAACATTCTCAAATATATCAAGGCGGCTGGTAGATATTAGCATTTGCTCTTCTCTTAAGTCTCCAAAAAGATGATATAGAAAAATTAGAAGGCACGACTTGATTATGGGCTGATGCTACAAAAGATGGACCTCTATCATAAGCATCAAATCTAAAATTGTCTACCATAAAACATTCAGCATTCGATGTTGCAGGCAAATGGTTAGACACATCAAAAACATTTAGTTGTACTTTCATGTTCCCAAAGGTCATCTCCATTACCCCCATCCCACAATTTGTGCATGCATTAGCTGTGGCAAGAAAAGGACGACCTAGAATGATAGGAATTTGATATGTGGGGTTGGCACCGGTTTCCATATCTAAGACAATAAAATCAACAGGGAAAAAGAATCGGTCAACCTTCACTAAGACATCCTCAATGACTCCTCGAGGCTTACGCACAGAATGGTTGGCTAGCTGCAAAGTAATTGACGTAGGCTGCAATTCACCTAACCCTAGTTTCTCATACACCGAGTAAGGGAGTAAATTGACACTCGCACCAAGGTCAAGGAGGGCTCTATGGATGGAGTGATCACCTATGACATAAGAAATAGTGGGTACTCCAGGGTCCTTATACTTAGGTGGGGTGTCAAACTTCAAAAGAGAGCTAACTTGGTCGGTGAGAAAGACCTTCTTAGACACATGAGTCTTAGATTTACGCTTATGAGTGCATAGGTCTTTGAGGAACTTAGCATAAGCAGGGACTTGCTTAATGGCTTCTAAGAAGGGGAGATTAATTTTGACTTGTTTAAAAGTCTCAAGAATCTCATCAGTCCTAGCTGTGCTCTTTCTAAATGGTGGGGCCATGTCAAGACACTGAGGAAAAGGTGCCCTACGAATATAAGATCCCTCAGAACTGGTCTTAGACTGTGGCTCTGAGGAAGGGGAAGGAGATACAAACTCCTTCTCATGTGGTGCACTAACTTCTCCTTGAGGTTCATTAGGGGCTGCCCTCTCTAACTCCTCACTCCTATCATCTGTCACTGGTGTCCCCCCAACACTCTTGTCAACAATCCTCCCACTCCTCAAGGTCATTATGGAATTAACTTGTTCATTAGAGGGACGAGCTCCCTCTACTTGAAATTGACCTTTAGGGTTTGGTAGGGGTTGACTTGGCAACGTCCCCATCTCTCTCTTATTAATAACATTAGCTAGTCGTCCAATTTGGGCTTCTAGCTTTGCTATAGATTGTGTGTGAGAGTGGAAGAGTTGAGATTGAGATTGAAGGCCTTGAAAGGCACTCAAGACCTTTTCTTCAAAACTTGGACTCCTATTGGATTGGACATACGGAGGTTGCACTTGAGGTTGGTGGATAGGGGTTGGTGGGACTTGGAATGTGTGCCTAGGGGGTTGGTTACCCATAACCCCTTGGTTTTGTGTTTGACAGGAAAAGTTATGATGATTCCTCCACCCAGGGTTATATGTGTTTGAAAATGGATTATTCTCAGCCCTAGGGAAGGATTGGGTGGTATTTACATGATCTTCGACAAGCTCAGAAAATTGAGATGCAGAGGGGCATTCAATGATAGTATGGGTTGGGCTAAGGCATATTGTGCATGTATCTTGAGTGAAGGGAGTGGGCTGATGGGTTGAAGTCATAAGGAGGTCCAGCTTCCTACTCAAAGTATCAACTTTGGAGGAGAGGTCTAATGGGTTTTTAACTTCATACAAGCCACCCCTAGAGGGGGCATTGTTCAAGGTAGATAATCCACTCTCATTTCTATTCAACGCAGCATGTTGAATAAAATTTTCACTCAAGTCCTCAAAAAGTTTCCATGCCTCATTTTCAATTTTTAGCAAAAAGGTACCTCCACAACTTGCATCAACAAGATGATGGTTTTGTTCAGTAAGACCCTCATAAAAATGTTGCACTAATTGCCACTTAGGGACAGCATGATGAGGACACCTCCTAAGAAGGTCCTTAAGTCTATCCCAACTCTCTGGAACTATTCAGTGGGAAGTTGGGTAAAAGTGGTTTTGACCTTTCTCATTTGGTTGGTCTTACCTATGGGGAAGTACTTTTTAAGGAACTCTTGTTGTATTTGGGCCCATGTTGTGATAGTGTTTGGCTCTAATGAGTGAAGCCATTCCTTAGCCTTATCTTTCAATGTGAAAGGAAAAAGGCGAAGTTTAACAGCCTCATCAGTTAAATTTGAGAGCTTAAAAGTTGTGCATAGTTCTAAGAAGTCATCTAGGTGCCTATACGGTTTTTCATTATTAAGCCCATAAAAGGATGGAAGCATTTGAATAACATTGGGCTTAATTTCATAATTTTGAGCAGTGACCGCTGGCAACCTAATGCATGAAGGAGAGGTGTACTCATTGGGAGTGTAATACTCCCTTAGAGCTTTGAGTGGTGCATCTACTAACTGATGTTCAGCCATGATGAGGGTAGAAGTAGTGTGGGAGGAGGAATTGGTAGGTGAGTTTGGGGGTGTAGGGATGTAGGTTAAGGGCAACTCAGCTATCCTAGATGTCCGCTCAGGCTTAGGGTCAAATGGTACTAATCGGGGGAGTAAGGAGTGATGACCACGCATACACCACAAACACACCACACAATTTTAAGTGTAAAAAGGGGAAGAATAAGCAAAAACTAACTAAGAAAAGAACTAAAAATAAAGGGAGAAAAGGATCTTGCAAACCGAAGAGAAGCACTATGCTTATCGATGTCCACTTGTGGCCACAAGTGTAGAGAGTACGATCTTCAATTCAGCCTACAAGATCAATTTAAAAGAAGGTAAGAAACTAAGAATTAACCTTAAAACTAAAGTAAACTGAATCTAAATTAGATAGAATTATCCTAATACTAATTTAGTAACAAATCAACACCGTCCCCGGCAATGGCGCCAAAAACTTGATTGTTTATAATTAAACCCTTTGCAAGTGTACAAGGTAATTGTACTAGGATAAGTATTTAAGGGTTGTCGAACCTCAGGGACGGATGGATTATCACTAAATCTAAAGAAGAATTTGCTGATTGAAAATTAAAACAAACTTAAACTTAAATTAAGCAAAAGAAAGAAATCAACTAGTTTAAAAGCAAGAGATTAATATGATGGAAATTACTTAAAAAATCGAATCCACTATAGAATCATAACAATTCATTAACTTTTAATCTAAATTTAGTGTGAATATGAACAAGTATTCTCAGCTACAAGCTAGAATTACTTCAAAAAGAATCATTAATTAACTTCCATGGCATGAACTATCTTCGACAATAGCACGAATCATCTACACTAAACTAGCTATAGGCATGACCCGTCTAATCTTAGTATAACTCATCCAAGTCATTAATTATCTGAACATTAAAACTATTGTATAACCATCTCATCTAAATCACAGAAATTAGAATCGATGTAAATATCAAAACCATATAAATCTATCATCTACAAGACAATAAATCAACATAGACTTGAATAAACATTAAAAGCTCTTCCATTAAAAAGGAAATCCATATCATACAATTGTCATCATTCACAACTGAGATCTAAATTAAAAATAAAAGAAACTGAAACT
Organism: Saururus chinensis; assembly: GCA_035235625.1. NCBI lineage: Eukaryota > Viridiplantae > Streptophyta > Magnoliopsida > Piperales > Saururaceae > Saururus > Saururus chinensis. The sequence continues at coordinate 38,636,948 of CP141148.1, forward strand.
TATCTATAGCTTCATCAACTCCTAAGTAAAAGAAAAGTCTAGCCTTCCATTGTAGAAGAAAGCACTTGAATCTCCATTGAAAGCTTTGAGTTCTCTTCCATCTTCTTCTTCCTTTTTCTCTTCTTAAAATCTACTGGAATCCTCTAATTTTAAGCCAAATATGTCTTTTTATAGGCATAAGTTCCGTAGGAAGAAGTCCAATATGAAAAGATTGAAATTTGGGTCAAACTAGGAAACTGCACGTTATGCCGTTTGATCGCCCTGCATGCCCGTTCGAATGGCTGCACTATATTTTTGTCTGAATTCACGTTATCCCGATCGATCGGTAAGTAACCCTGTTCGATCGGCTACAGTGTTTCTGCATTCTGGATAGTTTTCCTGGACAGTTCATATTCTGTTCATTAAGCTTTCCTTCGTATCCATATTAATTTCTAACTTGTTTATAACTCCAAAAAGTTATCCAAATTACTTTAAAGAATGTGAAGACTACTTTTAACCATTTCAAACATCATCCAAGTACTTCGATAAGTGCACTTTTCCTACAAAATATAAAATATCATACTTTAGACATGTAGAAAGTAACTAAAATTCCATCTTGATTTAAATACATGTCTAAACAACTAATAACTACAAAATCATTAATAATTAAACTAAAGTACTAATATCTATTTTAATCTAAATAAACCATAACTAACTCGAAATTAACCTAATCTATACTAGAAAATAGGTAAAAAGGCATATAAAATAGATATAGATTTCATACTTATCAGTTCTCATAGTTGTGATTTGGAAATTGTGGATACAATTAATGACTTGATTTTAATCCATTGAAGTGAAGAGGAACGTTGTATTCTTTTTGTTGTGCATGAGAGCTCAATGATTATATTTTCCTTAATAACGAAGATTGAATTCTAGATTATTATGAGATGAATGTGAAATAATGATCAATGGTCATACTTATGAATTTCTATGATTTAATGGTTATGGATTCCTATGCCCTAGTGTTTTATTTATTTTGCATTGCTTTCTTATTTTTAGATTAAAGCTTTAGATATTAATTTGGATAGGTTGATTACCTTTAAACTCTGATATGCTTTTGTTAGTTACTTTAGTCAAGTTATTCTCTTTATATTTGTTAACTAGATTAGAGTTTACTTAAGTTAGATTAAATTTAGTTTTTCGATTTCAAGTCTCTCTGGGATCAACACTCAATTTAGCCGCTTAACTACTATAGATTCGTGCTCTTGTGAGTAAACAATTAAAATTCAACAACTGTCTTCTTATATTTGGACTATTATGGAACTTGTACACAACTACACCTGGGAAAATTTTATACTAAGCCCATGGCGATGGCATTTGTGTTTTTTTTTGTGTTTGTCATTCATGCCTAGGTTGAGTGGACTATGGGGTTTAACTGATTTACCGATGTTATGCTTTTATGTTGAGTTGAATGAAAATGTTTACATGGATTTGATGTGGATGTGTGAAAATTATAAAAATATTTTCACAGGTTTTGAATTTTTGTCAATTTTCACCAATTTACAGTTATAATATTGCAATTTTTTTTTGAAATTTGATGAAAGATACCTTGAAAACCCCGGGCATGACAAATTGGTATCAAAGCCAAGGCATGTTTGCTACCAGTCCATAACAGTCACAAGTCTAAAGTTGTGGCAAATAGGATTAAGTTTAAATTATATTTTAGAGGATCATTCTAGAGACTCTAAGTTAATTTCTTTGTCTTTGGGCAGATGCCTTGAAAATATGCTTTGAGGGGCACTGCATCACCGGGTAGTGCGGATTCTCCTCCTGCACCAGAGAGAGGTCCTCCCGAGGATATTGCCTCTCAACATGGTTCTATTGTTGGTTTGGCAGCATCTGTGCATGTACCCCTTGTGGATTAGACCATGAAGTTCATGGGTTTGTTGTTTCATTACTCCCTTAATCCCACAACACACAAGGAGCATCTTCGGTTAGTTCTGGAGACTTTGAGGACTCACCAACTCAATGCAAAATTCAGTAAATGCGAATTTGGATGGACTCGGTACAATTTTTGGGGCATGTGATATTATAAGACGGGGTGTCTATTGATCCAACTAAGATGGAGGCGGTAATGTGTTGGGCACTACCCAAGACAGTGACTGAGGTGCGAAGTTTTCTGGGTTTGGCGGGATATTACCGGAGGTCCATCGAAGGGTTTTCTACTATTGCCCTTCCGTTGACTCGGTTAGCCAAGACGGAAGTTAGATTCGTTTGGAATGAGCCTTGTGAGAAAAGTTTCTTGGAGCTTAAAAAGAGGTTAACTACGGCTCCAATTCTTGCTTTACTGTCTAGAGCGGAGGTTTTGTTGTATTTAGTGATGCTTCAGGTAGAGGACTGGGTTGTGTCTTGATGCAATGTGGAAAGGTGATTGCTTATGCTTCAAGGTAGCTTAAATCCAATGAGGTTAACTACCCAACACACAACCTAGAGTTGGCAGCGGTCGTCATTGCCCTGAAGATCTGGCGGCGTTACCTTTATGGTGAGAAGTTTGAAGTTTACATAGATCATAAAAGTTCAAAGTACATCTTCTTGCAAAAGATTTTGAATATGCGTTAGAGATGGTGGTTGGAGTATTTGAAAGATTATGACTTCTCCATTTTATACTACCCAGGGAAAGCAAATGTGGTTCCTTACACATTGAGTAGAAAATCTGAGGGTGTGGTTGCTCACTTGATGGTGCAAGAGTGGAGACTTTTGGAGGTGATTGTAGACTGTAGGCTTGAGTTCCACTCTTGGCGAAGATAGAGCTTTGTGGCTAACTTGACGATATGATCCAGTGTTGTGGATAGAGTGCTTCAGTCTTAGCTTGTAGATTCAGAGACCAAACACTACTAGATAGACCGGGTTTTAGCAAAAGTTCAGATGGAGGGATCAGATTTTATAGCAGACTGGTAGTACTAGCCTTGCCTGGTTTATGACAGGAAATATTACAGGATGCTCGTCACTCTCAGTACACTATTGATAAGTATGAAATATATATCTATTTTATATGCCTTTTAACCTTATTTGCTAGTATAGACTAGGTTAATTAAGAGTTAGTTATAGTTTATTTAGATTAAGATAGATATTAGTATTTTAGTTTAATTATTAATAATTTTGTAGTTATTAGTTGTTTAGACATGTATTTAAATCAAGTTGGAATTTTAGTAACTTTCTACATGTCTAAAGTATGATATTTTATGTTTTGTAGGAAAAGTGCACTTATCGAAGTACTTGGACGATGTTTAGAATAGTTCAAAATAGTCTTGACATGCTTTAAAGTGATTTGGATAACTTTTCGGAGTTATAAACAAGTTGAAAACTAATATGGACATGAAGAAAATCATAATGAATAGAATATGGACTATCCAGGAAAACTGTCAAGATTGCAGAAACACTGTAGCCATTTGAACGGGCTCTAGGGCATTAGAATGGGATAACATGATTTTGAAGAAAAACTCAGTATAAGCATTCAAATGGGAATGCAGGGCGTTCGAACGGGATAACGCGCAGTTTCCTTGTTTGACCCAAATTTCAATCCTTTTTATATTGGACTTCTTCCTACGGAACTTATGCCTATAAAAAGACATATTTGACTTGAAACCAGGGGATTCTAGTAGATTTTCTGAAGAGAAAAAGGAAGAAGAAGATGGAAGAGAACTCAAAGCTTTCAATGGAGATTCAAGTGCTTTCTTCTACAATGGAAGGCTAGACTTTTCTTTTACTTAGGAGTTGATGATGCTATAGATAAGTTTTAGTTTTTTTTCTTTTTAATTTAGATCTCAGTTGTGAATGATGATAATTGTATGATATAGATTTCCTTTTTAATGGAAGAGCTTTTAATGTTTATTCAAGTCTATGTTGATTTATTGTCTTGTAGATGATATATTGATATGGTTTTGATATTTACATCGATTCTAATTTCTGTGATTTAGATGAGATGGTTATATAATAGTTTTAATGTTCAGATAATTAATGACTTGGATGAGTTATACTAAGATTAGACAGGTCATGCCTATAGCTAGTTTAGTGTAGATGATTCGTGCTATTGTTGAAGATAGTTCATGCCATGGAATTTAATTAATGATTCTTTCTGAAGTAATTCTAGCTTGTAGCTAAGAATACTTGTTCATATTCACACTAGATTTAGATTAAAAGTTAAGGAATTGTTATGGTTCTATAGTGGATTCTATTTCCTAAGTAAATTCCATCAAATTAATCTGTTATTTTTAAACTAGTTAATTCCTTTCTTTTGCTTAATTTAAGTTTAAGTTTGTTTTAGTTTGTAATCAGCAAATTTCTCTTTAGATTTAGTAATAATTCATCCGTCCCTGAGGTTCGACAACCCTTAAATACTTATCCTAGTACAATTACCTTGTACATTTGCAAAGGATTTAATTATAAATGATTAACTATCCATCCCGATGGGACAAAGATGTATAGAGACTTACGGTGCGGGTTTTGATGGAGTGGCATGAAGATAGATATTGGGGAATGTGTTGCCAAATGCCTAACATGTCAGCGCATCAAGGTGGAACATCAACCACCATCGGGATCCTTGTAGTGATTATATATTCCAGAGTGGAAGTGGGAACATATTAGAATGAACTTTTTGTTGGTCTACCTCACACACAGAAGGGACATGAGGTGATCTGGGTGATTGTCGATCAATTGACAAAGTCCACTCTTTTCCTTCCTCTTCAAAAGGAGCGTCCGCCTCATGACTTAGCACAACTATATCTAGATGGGATCATGACTTTGCATGGAGTGCTAGTCTCCATTGTGTCCAACAGGGACAGCCAATTCACTTTTCATTTTTGGTGAGGGTTGTAGGAGGCAATGGGCATGACCTTAAAGTATAACACTACCTTCCTCCCTCAAACTAATGGTTAGTCAGAAAGGACCATTCAGATGCTAGAAGATATGTTGCGAGCTTGTGGCCAAGATTAAAGGAGTTCTTGGGATCAGCACTTGCCTTCGATCGAGTTTGCATACAATAACTATTATCATTCTAGCATCAAGATGGCACCTTATGAGCCGCTTTATGGAAGACCATGTCGATCACCAACATGTTGGGCTGAGGTTGGAGAACAGAAACTGCTCAAGTTAGAGTTAGTCCAACAATGTGCAAATAAGGTATGTTAGCCAAGCAAAGACTTCAAACCCCTTAGAGCCATCAAAAGAGTTATGTTGATCGAAGGAGGAAGGATCTTGAATTTGAGATTGGTGATCATGTATTTTTGCATGTCTCTCCCAAAAAGGGAGTTATGCGGGTTGGCGTGAGAGGGAAGTTGAGCCCTCAATATGTGGGTCATTTTGAGATCTTGGTGTGAATTGGACCAATTATAGAGTTTCCTTATTGTCTCAGCGTTTCGGAGTTCATGATGTCTTCCATGTATTGATGCTCTGGAAAGATGTGTCAGACTCCTCCCATGTGTAAGACTACACTCCTATGGAGCTCCGTCTTGACATGACTTTGGATAGGAAAGAGCAAGTCCTAAGAACAAAGACCATTCCTTTGGTCAAGGTCTTGTGGCAGTACCATATTTTCGATGAGGCAACTTGGGAGGTTAAAGCTGAGATGAAGGAGAAATACACCGAATTGTTTGAGGTTTAAGTTCTATTTTGTTCATTTTCAATTTTGCAATTTTGAAGATGAAATTTCTCTAAGGGGAGAAGAATGTAATAACCTAGATTTTTCTGTGGTTCTTTATATATTTTTGGGAAATTGATTATTTTTTAATTTATTGTATCATTTTCCTTGATAATTGTGCACTTGGTGTCGTCCTTAGCCTTGGTTGTAGGTGGAAAGGGTTTACTCGTTCTCAAGGGTTTAACATGTAAGTTAGGGTTTTGGCATCTAAATTAAGACTCGGCCCTTAAGATAGGTCTTTGGGCATGGTGTTGGCTTCTGGGGGCTCTCGAGCAAGGAAAGGAAGTTTCAACATGCAATTTACAGGTACGTGCGAGAAGTGGGTTTCATAAAAAAAAGGGGTGGTTTTAAAATAGAACGCATAACGCGTATGGTGTTGTGTTTTCCACCCGCAGAAGAAAAACCTTCCCACCCCCTTGGTTTAGTCAGAGTGCCACCGCCGCCTCCCTTTGATAGAGTAGAGCTATCTAGCCGCCATGAACTAGGTGGTGCCTCCCTTGGCTACTGTCTTGCCTCCTCCCTTGAAATTCATCCGCCGGCCGTTTTCTCTTCCTCTTCTATGTTTCTAGCCGAACCACGGCTGGAGTTGATGGAAGTTGCCGCAGTGAGCCGTTTCGGCTAGCCACTATTTCGTTGCCCCACCTTTTGGTCTTGATTTACTTCCCCACACAACTCTTTCCCCTCTCCATTGTCATTTCACCCTCCTTGCCCATTCCTCCGCTAGAAATTGATCGGGAGTCGACGCGGCATGTTGTCCAGAGATCAATCCACCTTGCTGGTTCTCGATGTCCAAAATCGGAATTCATAAAATCAAAGTTTAGATCAAATCAAATACCACATATACAAAACAGAATTTCAAATTATTCATGAATTACAAATCAGAATTCATAAAATCGGAGTCCATCATAAATCTGTGTAACACATGCAAACATAATTCCCATCAAATTTAATATAAAAAAGGTTCATATTAAATCACATTCTAAAAATCATGTTCAATTAAAATTTAAAATTCATAAAATTAGAGTTTGTATTATATCCAATTCCATATATATCAAATAGAAAATCAAATATCGGAAGTCGTATTAATTCAAGTATCAAAGTTGAAACAAAATTTCAAATTAATTCCTATAAAAAATCGGAATTCATATCAAACCGATATTTGGAAGGGTAATTTTAAATCATAACCATTCAAATGCAAAATTCATATTATCAATCTCATACAACACAAGTAGGATAGAAATTCTAAATTACTTATAACTAAACAAATCAGAATTTATAAATATTAAAGTTAAGAGCAATTCCAATGTCACACTCGTAAAATAAAATTACGAATCAAAACCTGATACGACTTATTTGTAGTAAAATTTTTAAATCATTTTAGATTCAAGATTAAAATTTATAAAATGGATTGTCGTATCAAATCCAATACAACAAATTCATAAGAAATTTAAATAATTTCTGACTAGAAATCAAAATTAATAAAATCGACATCAGCGTTAATTACTTGCAAAACATGCAAAACATAAATTAAAAACTATTTCTGATTCAAAACTGGAAGTCTGTATTAAATCCAATGCAATACCTATACAACAAAAAAAACTCACAATCGGAACTCACTTAAATCCAATATAACACATGCAGAACATAAAATTCAAAAATTGGAGTCCTCAAATATGATATCACACGTACAAAACATAAAATTCAAAATCAGAGTCGGCATTAAATCTGATATCACTCATAGATAATGGAGGTTTCACAATCAGAATATTCCTTACTTCCGATATCACATATGTAGAACCGATGTTCACAATTAGAATTTTTATTAAATCCAATGACATACATGTGAAATGGCAAAAACATAATCGGAGTTTATATTTACTCCGATACAACACTTATTGAAAGAAAACTTTGAATCAAAATGACCCTCAGCAGAATGAAACTAAAAAATATTTTAAAATATTTTTCTCTCGCAGATAGAGTAAAGCTCCGATACCATTTGTAACACCCCAACCCGGAAAATCAACCCAAACTGGGGGTCATTTTGATCACAGAATCGGAGTTTATATAAATAAACAGAAAAATTAAACCAGACTGACCAGGAGCGGCAAACTCTATGTGCAAGAGTCATAACATTCTTCCACACGCTACAGAGCTTTAACGTTCCGTTGTACATTTTATATCTAATTTGGATTGGGCCAACATCGCCTTGTCGTTGGTTGCCTATGTACATATTGGATAACATCTTTTATATTACTCCAATACGATTGGATCTGAACGTAATTCTTCCTAACAACTATTACATGTATTAGGCATCACAAAATCATATACATTAAAATAAATATATCCTTATGTATGAATAAATCATTCAGAGTCAGATGAAAATATTATAAAACATTGGAGTCAAATGAAAGCCAGTAATTCAACAGAATCAAAACCATAGCAGAATCACATGTGCCATTCTATTACTGAGCAGAACATAATACGCAATAGAATAGATCGGATTCCATCAAACAAATTTCATCCTACCATAATAGATCAAATCAAATCAAGCATACAGGATCAAGCAAAATATTCTAGAGCACATCTGGTCAAAGCATATCATATAAGATCACATCAAACAATAACATATACTACCAGCTCATAGCAAATCCTATATCTTAATTAATATATAAGTATTAATTAAGATACAAATGCATATAAATCAAATTTAATTGAAAAGTTGAGAATGCTTACTCCCCTTTTTGTTCTAGAAGTTGCGGCGTTTAGAGTTGCTCGTTTCCTCAGAGCATATTCCTTTTTAGGTCTGGAGATAGCGGGCAAAACCTCCTCTAGCTCCACCACATCTTTCTTATTGCATTTGAAGGTAGCAGACATACATTCCCTTTAAACCAGGATGTTTCCCTTGTTGTAGTCCGAAGATGATAGCCATAATCTCCCCTTACCAAGAGACACTTTAATCCCTACGGGTCCGTAGATGACGAACATAATTTCCCTTACCCAAAGACACTTTTCCATCTATGTGTTTATAGACGAGGGATAGAACTTTCCCTTACCCGGAGACACTTTTCTCCCTACACCCCCATAGATGACAGACAAAATTTACCCTTACCCGGAGACACTTTCTCCCTACATGTCCATAGACAACAGAAAACTTCTCCTTACCTGGTGTAACGCCTGAGATTTTTTATACAATTTTCTTAAAATTCACAATTTTTTTTTCAATATAACAACCGTAAATCGGAGGAAAAATGATAAAATCAAAACTTGATAAAACAAATTATAATTTAAAACATTAAATATCAAATTTTCATCTAAATATTTCTATCATACGGTCAAACATCGTACGGCCAAAGCAAATATCCTTAGGCGCTACTCAAAAATAAACGTACGGCTAAATTACCATGATCATAGATTTTTAAATACAAACAACTCCCAGGCGTCCCCGAGTACACGTCCCATAAACAGTCTACTATCTGATCAAAATTAAAAGTCTAGAAGATATAAACACTTAATCTCATCTCACCAAATACATCAGATCGTGGCACCAACTATACTCTCATTGAGTCAAATATATTTGAGTTGAGAGGGAAACAATCTACCGCAGAATTGAGCGTCCATCTCTAGGAGCTCACCAACACAACCTGCAAAAGCCTTCCGAACAACGGGGCTAAAAAAGTAGGAAAATACCGAGTAGGGGAATCCTAAACATTGAACTCAGTAAGTTCATAAAATACATGCATTCATACAACTCAAACATGAAGTAGTCAACACAATAAAATCATAATATGCATACAATAATGCATCACACATCAATGAAAGCAAACTTACACAAACACCCTTAATCAATGTCTTACAACTTCCTCGTACCATCATACGTGTACTCAACACCTTACACATACTCGTACGACCATACTTGTACAATTTTACACTTACAGTCCTTATCAGAATCATATACTTACAATTGTGCTTAGAATCGTACACTTACTATCTTACTCAAAAACTTACACTTACATTTTTACTCAGAATCATCATCTTACAATCGTACTCATATTCATACTCATACTCACACAACTTACACATACTTATACGACCTTACTCGTATAATCATACGCTTACACATAAACATATTCTTACATCTTCCTTAGGAGCTTACACTTCCACTTACTCTAGATCTTACACATACAACTTACTTAGAATATGAAGCATATGACATACTCTCACTATCGTACACATACTACCGACAACTGAAGTTCATTACAATTAATAAACTCCAACATTGGAAAGGAAGGGAATGCCACAAGGGTGTCACCTTAACCTTTAGGGAGCAACTAGACGCCATGGACTTTTCCGAAGGCAAGGCACACCTATGCTCATGGGGCACATGATCAAACAGGTAAGAGTAGATCTATGATACTACTTACCTGAGCGCGCAAATACCCACTCTCTGGGGCCATACAGTGCCAACAAGGGCCATACAGTGGCACTCTAGGGAAATAATCTTACAATGCCACTCTTGGGCAAAACATACAGTGCCATCTATAGGCAAAAACATACAGAGCCCATGAAAGGCAGAAACTGCACTCTCAATAGAGCATTAAATGTCTGGACTTAATACAACACACAAACCAAATCAAAACATACATCGCTCTCAACAGAGCATCAGAAGTCTGGTGCACTATATAGCACACAAACAACATCTCGCAGGAATAACCACCATGGCAAGACACAAGAAATGCTCAGTCGATTCATTATCGGCTAGCACAAACACGGAACTTAATCCATCGAACCCTCAGATCTCAAACTCACAATGCTATTATTAACTTTCTCATAATTTAAGTTTGAATTAAGTATATTATGTAGTACAATTATGCCATACAAACTTAGTCCTGGACTGATCAAATCGAAACTGAGCCCAATCGAAACCCTAGTTCATTGGGACAACAAACTTCACTTACCTGTCCAAGTCACAATATAGCTCACCATACACAGATCCTTACGTAATCATACATCCCCTGTCATCCACCTTACAGTCAAAACATCTTACTTACATCGTCAAACTGAGCTCCTCAAAGCAGATCCTCGTTATCGCCCCTTACTTACACCTCACTGATTATGCTTACTTTTCACTTTATAATTTGTATGTTATGCTTGTACAATTATGCACACTCTTACCGTCTAACAAACCCACATAAGGCTTCAAGCCTAAGTTCTCTTACTTACAGAAACCAACCCCTGACTTTGCTCCACACCAAACCAATCCAATCCACTTCATTCTTCATCTGTCATACTTACGTTTGTTGTCTTCTATCACACGCTTACCCATCCACATCCGACTCCATACCAAAAACCTTACCACTTTTTACCTTCCATCGCCCATACCTTTGCCCACACACACAGTCCACATACATAACTTACTCAAAATCGCTAGCCATCACTAGCATGTCCATAATACGCATCCGTAGCGTACTAACCTAATCGCTAGCCAATACTAGCGCATACATATTCCACATCCATAAAACATACGTACAACTCATACATATGAATCATACTTAGCACACGTATTACACATACATCAACCGTACTTACAGGTCATATGCATGTCATATGTATCTAAACATACTATATAATCATGCTTATATGCACATCATGCAATTCCTAGCATGCTACTACTCATTTAAGCATGCTATCATGAAATTATAAGTTCAAAGCTCCCCTACCTCGTAATCATGACGTTTGATGGTGAGCACACGACGGTGGCAGCATTGGTGGCAGTCAAAACCATTGCCTAGCTAAGAGAGTGGTTGTCCCAAGGTTTTAGGAAATGCCAGAACTACACAAGGCCAAATAGGGTGTCAAAGTCAACACGATAAAATTTGCGATCCATGATGGCACACTAGGGACGGTCGGGAGAAAGATCATGCCAACGAGTGGTAGGTGCAAATGAAAGGTAGAGTGTACTCACTAAAATTCGACCGGCAGTTGAACAATACCCAACCGGTCACAAAATGTCAAAATCGGCTGTGGACAACACCCAACGGAGTCAATTTCACGTTTACAAGGGCCCACATATGGGTGGAGGGCTTAGGGCGACACTAAAGGATGGAGGAGAGGTGGTGGAGGACTTCAATGTCAACCCCAAATGAAGGCAGAGCCATCCGATAGTTAGGCAGCACCAAAACCCTAACCTGCACGCGCGACTACTTGCACATGCGGCCAAATGGAGGGGAGAGAGGGCTAGACGGTGTCGGCCCAAAGCTCATAAGGGCAGTAAGGCCATACCAAGGGTGGTGACCAATGAAGATGGCCTTTGCCATTGTCGTGTCGAGGTAGGCCGACTAGGGGCCATACGGTGTCCGGTGGAGGTAGGATGGCAAGAGGGCAAAACATGGCACTCTCTATAGTGTGGTCAGACACGTAATCGACATAGGGGACATGTGACTCACTAGGGCGGCCAGCCATCTCCAAGCTGAGAAACGCCACACTAAGTGGTCCAAAGGGTGTTCGACATCCAACGATGCTCGATGGCCCAAAATGGGTGGAAACCCTGGGGCACGAAGGAGCAGGGGTTACTGGCCAGCTCCATCATGGCCCTAGCGGCCAGAATGAGCTATCTACGGCCAGAGGTGACGACCAAAGTCAATGGCGACATGCTGAACCGACAGCACAGTGGGAAACAAAGACCCTATTTTTCCAAGTGAGAGCACCCAAGCACGGGATGCGGATTTGGTTCCGACAAAGCAGAGTAAACAGAGGCTCAACAGGGCCCAGATGTCACGCCCAGGTGATGCCCAACCCGAGCCGAACCCGGTCCAGGGGCCGGTCAAGCGCGCGGGGGCAACGAAGTGAAAATTTAGAAATGATCTAGCGGAAGACTTAACCCTAATCACGGGCGATTAACAGAAACACGGAGTGCGCACAATCCTTTGAGCAAGAGTAAATAAAAGGGAAGAAAAAGGTGTTGCTTATCACAAAGTAAACAATAATCTCAAACCCACAAACTTAGTTAAGTAAAGCCCACACCGGCTCAAAATAAGTCATAATCATCACAACTGTAGTATATGACATAAATCCAAACAAGAACCCTACACAAAGGTTCGAACATAAAGCATGAAACAAACGCAGGTAAGTCACTCAACGATCTCCATCATCACACCCAAGCTACCTCTGACCTTTCCTCAAAGAGGCAATCCTGTCCGTCTGCGTGTCGCACCACGCAGCCCCAAATCAAAACACAAAAGAGGGGTGAGTTTTAACACTCAGCAATGGTTTTAATATCACTGTCAACGTAGAAAATACAATAGCTTAGAAATGAGATCGTTCAGATCAAAGATTTACATGGTGCATCACTTTCTGATCACACATTCATATCACCTAACACTGCATCATAATGAATAATTCAACCTGCATGGATGTATCTCTAGCATACATATTCCCACATGCATTCACATCATAACCAATCCCGCATGGATGTATCTCTAACATACATATTCCCACATGCATAACATCATCACAATCTGCATGGATGTATCTCTAACATACATATTTCCACATGCATTTTATCATCAAAATCAACATGCATGGATGTATCTCTAACATACATATTCCACATGCATAACATCAAAATCAACATGCATGGATGTATCTCTAACATACATATTCCCACATGCATAATGTCATCACAATCAACCTCCATCAAGGAATAATCACACATTAACGTCACACAGACGGGAGCATAGACAAGGCCACGAAGGCGTGTCATGATCCAAAATTCTACACAAGAATTCAAGAAAGATCGGGGTTGTCAATCCCTAATACTGCTCGCCATGGACGATCCTGGCCAAGGATGTCCCATTCTCACACAGAGAATCTAGAGCAGGGGTGTTCGCCCAGGGACATCTCCTGCTGAGGGAAGAGCCCGAGTTCTCACACAGAGAACCCTAGAACACGTGGTAGCGGGGTGCACACGGCATACCACACTGGATTCTCAGGGTCCAGATGACACACATAATAATATTATCACATATCCGCAAGACAAGTACACAACTCGTCCCCACATCATTCCGTTTAACAAGACTCAACCCGGGGAGTGCACTTGTTCCACACAGGAACTTCAAATCGTTCCACACAGGAACTTCAAATCAAAATATGTCCTTTCGGACCAATCAACTTGCGATTAATCCACGACCGATCAATCCGGCACACAATTCCATCACATTGCATCCAATCGGTCAAATTCGATTAATCACGATGAAGCCTCAATTGGAAATCCATTTTCATGATGCGTGCAGCATGGTACATGCGTGGGCAAAGCATACATGAATCTTAATCATGATAAGTGCTCTCACCAGCCCTTAATGCATCATTCATAATCACAATATTAAGCTTCAACATCATCATTTAACCCCACATGTGTGTGTATCTAGTAGAAGCATTTCACATAATGCATGCCAACATGCTTGAAATTAAACTCACTACCACACTACACATGTGAATTTTCCATCTAAACATGAATTCCAGCGCAAATCATAGGAGAAGAATCGTTGAAATCATAGCTAGTTTCAAAACTCAACCACAAAGGCTAAACACATATAACATCACTCATTTCATCATTGAGTCATGGCATTCACCAACATCCACACACCACTAACCACAATCTATCATGACAAATCAGTCCAACAATGATTGTAGTACTACTAAAAATATATGCTCAACCAAAGGGAAACAACCATTCATAATTTCAAAATAATGGTTCCAACATCATGCCACAAAACATAAGTCATCCCACCATCTCTAAGCATATGTCTCAACTCCATAAACTCAATAGCATGCATTTCCAGTAGCCTAACATAGCTTAAAACACTCCACATTCATATAAAATTGGCAAGCTAAAGTGGAATCATCAAAATAGACATCATACACACAACACACAATTTCCTGTGTAGCCGATCGATCTCTCTTCAGGCCGTTCGATCGGTTACACGCAAAAATTTTAAATTTACAGTTTAGCCGATCGATCGCCCTGCAAGGCCGATCGATCGCCAACACGGCAAAACAGTCATCTTCTTCCTTTCGCAAATCCAAACCGAAACACCATAGATAACACTTCAAATCCACATCTAACACCCTAATCATCATCAAAAGTCCTCCTTGACTTCCAGAATATCAAACCAAACCATAATAATGCAAAACCCTAAGAAATCGGGATTAAATAATTCCATTTTCTAATCTTACCATTAACACACTAAATCAAGCAAACCATTTCGAAATAAGCCAAAAATGAAGAGTTTTACCATGAATAAACAGAGATTTCGAAGACCCATTACCTCAGCACTTGATTAAGCTCGGATTGAAGAGTCACCCTTCTTGAAATCCTTGAAAATACAATGAGTTTGAATTAAACTCCAATAGAAATTAATTTACCCAATAAATCCCTAATTAAACCTTAGATCTAGGGCTTGTTGGTAGTAAAAATCGAATTTTGAATGTTAGGGTTTGTAGTAAAACACAAATCAGTAGCTTTTGATGGTCAAAATTGAATTGAATCAAGGGGAAAATGGTAGATTTGGAAGAAATTAAGAGAAAAGCCATGGATTAGTGCTTAATTAGAGCAAGCTTACCTTAATCGGCTTCTAATTTGGGCCTAAGTGGGGATTAGGCCAACCCTCATTCCTTAGCCTATTCCCAAAAATGGAAATGGCTCTGGTTTGCCCTTTTATAGTAAGGGTTGGGGTAGGCATAGGTAAGTTTTGGGGTGTAAATATGAAAAGTAGGCTAAAAGTGGGTATTTTGCAAATTTAAGCACATTTTAAGCCTAATAAAATTCTAAATTTTTTTTTGGGACCTTAAGTATATGTCTAGGTTCATTTGACACAAAAATAAATTTTTTGACGGTGGGGCCCACAGGGGTCCCGCTGAAACCCTAATTTTTGGGAAAATAGTGAAAATTCTGAAAAATCTCAAAAATTCACATTTGGTTTAAAATCACTTAAAACCACTAATATTGAAGTTAATTTTGGTTAAAACCATCACAAACACTATTTATTTACGAAATCACCGAATAAGATCAGAAAACGCGTAAATCTCACGATAACCCATAATTAATGAAAAACAAAAATGGTTTAAAGATGAGGGTCCTTACACCAGAGGGGTGGCCCATTAACAACACTGGGCCAAGGCAGAGCTGGACAAAGGTCCACATGGCCATGTCCGACGTCCGGCTAGCAGTGGCAGTCACAACGTCCAAAACGGATGTAGACCAAAAATAGGAGTTGACCGGAGGGGAAAATAAGGCCGGGAGGGAAGGTGGCTGGAGCAGGGCGGGGCTAGGTAGAGGCGGCTACACTAGTGTCGTCGGGTCGAGGCTGGTCGGCCATAAGCTCGTTAGAGGCTTGCTCTCGTCGGCGCATCCACAATTTCCTGTCAAACCAGAAATACAGAAGAAAGGGACGGGGGAAACCAGCAGAGGGCGGAACTAGGTTGAGAGGGGTGGCTCCCCACCATCACTGAATCAAGGTGGGCCGAATGAAGTCCAACCTGCCATAGTCAGCCACCGGCGGTGGCATCGAAAACAAAAACCAGAGCGAACAGTTCTGGCGGAAACAGAGAATTGTAAGGTCTGGTCGGAGGGAAGACGGAGGACAGAAGCGAAATCGGGTAGAGAGGGGTGGTCCACTACCTTTGCCGGACCAAGGCGGCGCTGGAAGGAGGTCTGGTCGGTGTAGCTCACCGCCGGCGGCTACTGTTTAACAAAAATAGTGCGCCGACGAAAACAAGGCAGAGGGGAAAAATGACTGGGGCGATAGAGCAGAGGCCTCTGGGGCTGGGAGGTGTGTTTTCCTACTATCGCCGGCTCAAGATAGAGCCATGGGTGGCCGGGCGGCCCTTGCCGGCCCACGGTGATAGCGGTACAAATGAAACAGAGAGGTGAGGGAACTAATTGGGAGCAGACAGAGCGGCGGAGTTGTGGGCGGCCGGGGCGGTGGCCCCTTGGCGTTGCACCACCGGGGTGGAACCGACTGTGGTGCCTTGGCATCCCGCTGGCGGCTGTTGGACGCCGGAGGCAGACAATAGAAAAGGGGGCGGCTCTCGCTCTTTCCGGTGGCTTCCAGATCGGGCTTGACCGAGCCGATATGTTTTGTTTTGTTTATTTTTTTCTTTTTCTTCACTTATCCTTTTCTCTTACTGTTTCTGTTTCCTTCTCTCTTTTTCGCGCCGGAAGCGCGCGTTGAGGCCCGCAACCTACGACTGACCCCACACCCAACTCTACGAGTATGTATACCGAGGCCAAATACACTAAGTGTCATATTTTTCTGCCGAAAATGATAAAAAAATAGCAGAAAAATTACAAGAAATCGTAGAGAAAATTAGGGGCATTACACCTGGAGACATTTTTCTCCCTACACATCTGTAGAAGATGGACAAAATATCCTCTTACCTAAAGACACTTTTCCCTCTTCGCATACAAAGACAATGGACATAACTTCCACTTACCTAGAGACACTTTTCCCTCTACGCATCCATAGACGACGGACAAAACTTCCCCTTACTCAGAGACACTTTTCCCTCTACGCTTCCCTGGATGACAGACAAAGTCTCCTCTTGTCTAATAGTGTTTTCCCCTTATAGAATGGCTAACTCGAGGAATGGACACTTCTATTACTTAGAACACCTTCAAATTAGCTAAGAATGTCTTTTGAACGGAAGAAAACTGATTCAGAATGACTCCAGGAACTCCTATGGAAGTTTTAAACGGAAATGAGTATTTATAAGAAAATGGCATGTGAGCGTACGAACTTGAATATGCGAGCATTTGCGCTGGCCACGTGTCAATATATGATATGCTGGAAAAAATGGTCGGTGCTACATGATGTGCATGCGCATTCAGCCGTTCATTTGCATGGCCCCACATAGCGTAGATGGTTGTGATAGGGTGGCAAGGAGTGCTGATGACTCGGCTCGGTTCGGCTTGTTGATGTCATATATTCCGTCTTTTTTTTATTATTTTATTATTATTTCATTCAAATATAATTCCAACTTCAAAATGTAATAACTTCTTATCAAGAAGTCGGAATTGCACGTTCTTGGCATCAATGTACTCGCATCGATGAACCCTTCAAAATTAAACCCCACATAGGTAGGTTATCTCACAATTTTATAGTGGGTCATGTCCATGTGGCATGCTTCCCGAGGTCATAACTTTCGTTTTGACCTCTATTTTGCGTGTTCTTTGATTCGTTGTGCTTGTTACTTTGAGCCCTTACCAGATACGAGAATTTCATCCCTTGAAACCCCTTAAAATTTAACTGAAATTATATAACTACCCCTAACCCTTTGGGTTAAGCGTAATAGGAACACGGGGTGTCACAACGTGTGTCTAATAGATTTAATAAATAGAACTTTAGAACAATGAGTAAGAGGCTTCAAGATTTAGTAAATAGATGGACTTGGGTTTGGGGCTTAGACAGAGACTTGTAACTAGTAAGAACGCATGACATAATGGTATCTGCATAACATATAAATCATAAATTTCAACATAATTGAATTAAGTAGGTTGATAGTAAGAGTTGAGTCATTAGCTAGTTTGATGGATTGAATTTGTGTCTGTTGACAGCTGATTCATTGTCGATTGTTCATTTGTAAAGTTGACGTAGTGCATGCCCTTCAGGGTGATATATTTGAGATGTTTAAGCTCATACTATTATCGCTCTGTTGAGAGCAACGTAGGTTTTCCGCCCAAGAGTGGCATCGTAAGTTTTCTGTCCAAGAGTGGCATTGTAAGATTTCTGCCTTAATTGACACTATTAGGCCCTTTATTGGCTTAGTATCATGGATCTGCTCTTACTTGTTTGATCCTGTGACACATGAGCACTAGTGTACTTTGCCTTCAAAATCATTCTTACGTATAGGTTCCCCCCTAAAGGTCAAGGTGACGCCCTTGTGGCATTCATTTCCTTACGACATTAGAGCTAATTAATGTTTAATTGGCTTTAGTTTTGATTATAAGTGTAAGATTGTAAGCTTAAGACCGTAAGTGTAAATGGTAAGTATGTAAAAATAAGGGTATGATGGTATTGGATTTTTGTATGAAAAAATAAGGTCACAAGAAAATTCATAAGTCTAGGAGGTTCAGGGGAAGTGTAGTACTTGTTTTGAGGCTATGTTTTATCTTCTCCTGGTTTATGGTATGGTACTATCTTGTGAAGCAGTTTTTATTTGAACTTTTAAGGTTCACTGATTAGTTATTATAACTCTCCTACTAAATATGAAAATACTTATTTTTCTTTTTCCTGATCCTCAGATACTCTAGGGACTTCGAGAGCTGCATAGGCGGATCTGGTATTTGAGGACACACTTTTTGACTACAAGTTAATTTTTTTAACCCTATCGTTCTTTTGATTATTGTTGTCTTTATCTATTATAACCTTTTTATGAATACATGTATTAACTGAAGTAAGAGCTTTTATATGTATTATTTTAGACTTGTACATAGATGGTCTTCTTATGTTTAAACTGTTATAGAACTTGTACTTATCTACGCTTGAAAAAATTTTATACTAAGCCCATGGCCATGATATTTGTGCTTTTTGTGTGTTTGTTATTCACGGTTAGGATAAGTGGATTATGATGTTTAGTTAATTTACTAATGTTATGCATTTGTGTCTAGCTGAAAAGAAAATATTTATGTGAATTTGATGTAGATGTGTAAAAATTATAAAAATAATTTTACAAGTTTCAATTTTTTTGTTAATTTTTACGGATTTATAGTTGTTATATTATAATTTTTTTAAAAAAATTGATAAAAAATATCTTAAAAATCCCCACCGTTACCCTGGAAAGCCTTATCGATTAATATAGTTGCATATGGGCTAAAGGCATCCGGTCAAGGTTGGTACGGTTCAGTCTCTGGGCACGGGAAATATCAGCACGGAGGCCGCATTTTGACCGAATCGATCCGATTCCGCTGGGAACCCGACACCCGATGGTCCTGAAGTTTATGTCTTCATCACTTGCTTTCAGAATCAGACTTCAGAGTCTCTTCACCGTCTTAGAATCGAACCAGGGCGATCTGCAGAAGAAGAGCGCAATTGGCAGAGGGCAATCTGCAGAGGGAGAGCACTATCGGAGAAAAGTGTTGTCTCTTCGAATACTGTCGGAGGTGGAGCTCCTCTGGGCATTCACATCGATCTCTATAGAAGACCCAAATTGAGGAGTTCATCGTGTTTTGTGATTATCACCGAAAATCGAAAAAGAGGCCCTGCTCAAATCTGATCAAACAGCCTCTCTGCCTCTAGATCGAACAACCTCTAGCTTTTGGGAGCACACAAAGCATATAACTTTAACATCAAGTGCACTCTCAATTCTCAGGGACTGTTATCTCTGGTAAATATAAATCATTGAGCTAGCTCATTCTCCACCGAAGACTCACAGTGCCTTTTCGACCTTTGTTCAAAAGCTTGATGACTAGTTGCCTAGTTTATGACTCGTTTCTTCATTTACAGCTTCATTCTTTACCTAATGCTTCATTGTCTTAGTTACTACTTCATTCTTTACCTAATGTTGTGCAGTAGATTAGTTGCAACTATGTGGATTTGTTACAGCTTCATTCTTTACCTAATGTTGTGCAGTTAATTTAATCTACTACAATGTGAGAGCATGATGGCTACCTTTTCCTTGTTAGTCCTTTTTGAATGAATTGTTTACGCGTAAAATTGAAGATGTTTACTGATTTTGGATTGTTCATAGTAATAGACCTTCTATGAGGGTATTTCCTATTTTTCCTCTGCATTTTGAGTTCCTGCGATTATACAAGCAGTTGAAGGCAAATATAAGATGCTTTTATCTTCAGTCACAGTTACCCATTGTTCTTTTGTTGATCCCAAGTGCTGCCTTTTATGCAAAGTGACTTCTTTTATATGCTGATGAGAGTTGTTTGGGTATATAAACATGCTTCTATTTCTGTACAATTCGTAGAGCAGTTTGTCTTCTTGCAATTGTGGAAGCTATGTAAATGAAACGCTGAATATGTTGAAGTCCTGAGTGTATTTGTATTCTGTTACTTCGTTGCATGTATCTTATATCTCCAATATTGGGTCCACCTGTTTCTCGAACATAATATATAAATTTGTAAGGCATAGAGAAGAAATTGCTGAATTGTGCATGTACCTACTTTTGGGAATTCCTGGATCATTTGCTGCTCATTTTTATATAATATTTGTCTAATTTTTGAGTTCTCTGTTTTACTTTGATGTTGCTTCCAAATGACTCTGTGCTTGTCCAATCTTTATTCTCTGTGCATATGGCAAGTGAATTCTTATTATAGACGATTTCATTTATGTTTCCTGCCATATATCATCTCTTAAAAAATATGCTTCTTGTTCTTTTCCTGATGTGCTAGTTTCTTTCTCGTCACATTTGCATCTTTTGCGTTTTGGTTGGCGTGGGAACTTTGACACAAAGAGTAAAGAACTTTGCCTCTACGTTCAATTAGAATTTTTCATGTATTATATTTTAATAGAAGTATTATGGGGATATATTATTAATTATAATAATTTTTTTATATATATCAAAGGTTTGCACTTATTGCTGTACGTACATAAGTGTATCATCGATTAACTAACCTTCTATGCTCCCAGCATATTAATACGCGTGCAACGCATTTAATACGCGTTTCAGATTTTAGCCCACTTCTACTGTTCTACAGTTCCCTTTCCAAAACTAGCCGAGCCCATCGTGGTGCAGCCCACACGCCTCTGCTTCAGCCTTTAGTATCCAGATTCCAGTCGACTCCAGTTCCAGACTTACAGTAGGGCATTCGACACCGCGCTTCCCCCTCCTGTCCTCCGTCTTCCCAGCTACTGCCGCTAAATATTCCACTTCCAACTTCCACGCCGTGGTTGAAGATTGCCCAGGTATGTCACTTTTACTTCGTGGAAAAATGTCTTCTTTTCGGTTCTCTGTTTCTTCTTTTGTGGCGTTGATTTCTTGAAGCTTTGCATTAATTGCTCTGGGCAACGATCTGGTGGGTGATTGGGGCTCAAATAGCTGTAATTTTTTAGTGCTACAAATATAGCTTTTAGTTAAAGTTTGCTGGAAGCGTGTTGGTTCTAAGTGCCGCCATCCATTTTTTCTTAGATGTTATAATATACAGACTTGTTTGTATAATTTAGTTTTGCGTTCTTATTACTTAAAAGCGTGTTTGCATTATTAGCTCATTATTTTTCTTTTCCCTGATCACACATGCATATATTGAAAGAATGGATTTTTTGTTGTGGTTTTCCGGATTTTACCAAAATTCTCTAAAAAATGCTGAAATGGGCCTTAATTCTCGCTGAATTTTTCGATCGCGAATTTATCGCCGTTTTGGGTTCATCCCAACTCTTTTCTTTTCGCCTTTTAAGCCAGTTTAGGGGGTGTTTCGGGATAAGGGTTTCATTAATGGGTTGATTTTTGGGCCTTATAACCAATCGAAGCTCATGACTAGTCTCCCTTGGCCCACGTGAATATTCGGGCTGTCCTTAGCCGAAATTTTCCTGATTTTTCTTCGATCCCGAACTAAAATGACCCCTGGCTTAATTGAGGCTGAATCTCGAACTTGTCCCTATGCTTTGGTGTTCTGGGTGCCACCTATCTGACACCCATGATTTTTGTTAGAAAAAAATTACTCCCTCCATCCCATAAGAAGTGTATGGATTTGATAAAATGTAAAATTTAAGAAACCTACGTCTATGTAATCCTCTTAGTATGAGACGACAGTACAACATCCCTCTCTGTTTGAAGGGACCGGACCATGCACGTAAGCATCTTTACGTGGGGGGGCGTGGGGGGCGCCATGTGCATGAGCCTTTCTCTCTCTTTTCAGCTCTATACAAGGAGGAACTCCACCTCAACTCTGTGGGGGCCACTCACTCACATGGGGCAATCATTACCGGTCTCATTCTAGCAAAATAGACATTCTTTTTGGGACAAATTTCTTATTGGAATCGGACAGCTATTTCTGGACGGAAGGAGGATATTTAAATAACTCATCGGGGCAGCCTTCTTGTCCTCACATGGTGGGCACCTTTATGGAAGTCCGATTTGCATAGACTTGAATAAGACGTCACTTGATTGGGTTTGATCAGTGCTGCGACGAGAAGGTGGATGCCATTGCTACAGGAAAAAAATCCGTTGAGTCGACCTTGTGGTCGTATTAGAACACAATGGTCTGGTGGCCCATGCAAAACACGTTCACAGAGTAGCGGTGCCCTAAGAAAAAAAAAATTGAATTTTTCTAGCTTTTGCATGAAAAAAATCGCCCCCCCTGCAAATATTTTGGGTGTGAGGATAGGCATCCTATTGAAAAAGGGGGTCAATATTTAAAAAACACCTTTGACCAAGTCAATTTTCAACAATGGGAATATTTTGATGCAAGAACAAATACCCTCTATTTAAATTCAAAATTTCCAAACGTTGCCATCCTCCGATATGGTAGGCCGCCAGATCTGGCAGCATGCTGTAGCACAGCCAGGGGCGGTAGATGCAGTTTTTCAAAAACCATTAAACTAAACTTGAAATGGAAGGTTGAACTGATGCGGAGCCAAGAGTGGACCCACTATGCCAAAAACCCCTATCCGTACCTAATATTTTTTCCAAAAACAAGACCACAAATATAAGATTTTCTAAGCATATTTAGGACTTCAAATTACTTAAGAAATTTATTTGGAAATTACAGAAATTAGAAGGTTAGGATTTTATTTGATTTAGATTTTAGATTTGGTTTTCTTAAGTATAGAAGAGATCTCTACAGGTGGATTTATTTCCATTCACAAGACATAATAATTTTAAAGACGGTGGTTTAATTTCCAGTTATAAGACATATTGTAAGCCTATAAAAAGGCATCAGATTTCACTAATGGAGAAGAAAAAAATCCTCTTTTCTGCTGATTTGAGATATTTTCTATTTGGTGATAATGCTGAACAAATTTAGTGTCAACGCCAATGTTCTCTCGTGGTGATTCCAGATAAAATTATCCTCTACTCTCTACCTTTTTTCCCTCTTAAAATTCCCAAATTTTCCTCTTTCCTATGCTGTCCTACAACTTGGTGGCCGATCGAAAAACCTGCTGCTATGACAACATGGATTCGAAACAGCAAGCTCTTTTCAGGGATGAAGTCGTGGCACGTCGTGACGCATTCAGAGCTGATCTCAACAATTTTTGGCAATTGATTTTTAGTATGATCAAGGCCAAATGCACACAAGCAGTCTAGAAACCATCTCTGCAACCATGTGAAAAACTGTTGTCAACAGCCAGTACCCCTGACGAGCAATCCGATTCTGAAGCAGTGCCTCAACAGCGAATGGACAGCAGTAACAATCTGCTTCCGGATACCATATCTCACTTTCCAGATGTGTACTTTACGAGCAGCCCCAAAGATGACCAATTGCAGATGTTCCAGGCTGAATCAGAGGATGAATCGCAGCAGCTGTTTGCCAATGCATGACTAGTGAACAATGACCAAAAGCCAGGGCTGGTACTGGCAATTCTTCAAATAAAGCACGAGGAGATCACTACCACCTGCTACAATGAAGCCACTTGCACTGGCACTGGCCATTCACACAGTTTGTTTCCGGTGTCGAGGATGCGAGTTGCTGCTGAAACAGACATTCACGGCCAGCACGCTGTTCGGCCCAATGGAAGAGAAAGGTGTCTTTCAGGCTCTTTGTGTCATCACCTGCACATTGAGAGGAGCCAGGCCTGATGATGGAGCAACTGGCTGTTCGAATTGGTTCTTCATTGAAATCGCCCCTCCCGACAGCTTTCCTCCATGATCCTGGTGGAAAATTTCTGGTTGAGTTATAATCGCCAGAGCTGAGTTTCTCCCACCTCAGGAGAATGATGCGGAACCAAAAGTGGGCACCATATGCCAAAAACAAGACCACTAAAATAAGTTTTCTTAGCATATTTAGGACTTTAAACTAGTTTAGAGTTTTATTTGGAAATTACTGATGGCGCATCAATTTGCAAGCTCACAATTGTTCAATGGAAGATGTTATAACCCTTGAGAACTTGAGAATTGGAGAAGGGTGTTGGGAAGGAGAAGGAAGAGGAATAGGGGAGAAGCGATGAGGCGTACTTGCAGATTGCAAGTGCGATCTCACCAGAGAGAGATAGGTCGGAGTTCTGTGAGGAGTCGAACGAGAGAAGGAAAATATGTTTAATTAATGCTTAATCCCAATTACAAGGACCCAGCGTATTTGAGGCTGATGGCTATCAAGCTACATAGAAAAGACTCTAACTACAAAGGCTAAAACTGACTATTAAATAAACTGCCTAATAACTGATTGAAAGTAAACAACATGCACACTACATGGATGCCTACATGCACCTTATTAACACTACCAAAGTAACTACTAACAAAGTAACTGTAGAACATAACATCCCTCTACCCATGAAAAACGACTTGTCCTCAAGGCGTCCAATTAAGAAATTAGCTGAGAAAGTTCTCTTCGAGCATCCAAGTAGCATCTTCTAAAGGTCAGTCCTTCCATGCAACTAGGACCTTAGTAACCAACCGACCATGACGACGAATCCTCCGAGTGGACTCAACAGAAATAGAAGTCCAAGTATGTGCGACGGTGGCAGTTGGAGCAATTGATGGAGGTAGTGGTGTTACAGCCGATGGATCTCCCACGAATTGATGAAGGCGAGAGATATGAAAAACAGGGTGAATACGTGCTGTAGGAGGTAATTGAAGCTTATAAGCCACTTTGCCTATCTTGTCCACAATTAAATATGGACCATAAAAATGAGGAAGTAGCTTATGATGGCTGGATGGGCGGGCTGAAACTTGACGATACGGATGAAGCCGCACATAAACCTAATCACCGACGATAAACTCCCTGTTGGAATGGGAACGGTCATAAACCTGTTTCATTATATTCTGGGCTGCCTGCAAATTCCTTTTAAGAGACAGTAAGGTTTCATCGCGCCCTTGCAATGATTGATCAACAGCTCCCACATCTGAACGGTGTGGCACATAGGAAAGAATGGCGGGAGGACGTCCATAGATCACTTGAAATGGCGTCACTCCAGGGGATGTGTGATAAAGAAGCGAGAGCCACCTGCGGGGTTGATCGCCTGCAAAACAATGTAAATACTACTCAAGGAAGCGATTAAGAACCTCCGTCTGGCCATCTGTCTACGGGTGATAGGCTGTGCTCATCTTTAAAGTACCCTATAACTCAAAGAAACTATTCCAGAACTTGGACAAGAACACGGGGTCACGGTCAGAGACAATAGAGTGTGGCATGCCATGAAGCTTAGCAATGTCCCTAATAAAAACCTCTGCTACGTGACCAACAGTGTATGGATGTCCCAAGGGCGAAAAGTGTGCATATCTAGATAAGTGATTGATGATAACAAATATGACACTCTTCCCGTGGACCAGGGGCAATCCCTCAATGAAGTCCATAGAAATGTCTTCTTAAATGCGCTCTGGTATAGGTAGTGGCTGAAGTAACCCTGCAGGGGACGAAGTGAGGGTCTTAGATCGCTGACATACATCACAAGAAGCGACAAAATTATGTACAACTTAGTTCTGGGATACACGCTTATAAGTTCTGAATTGACCCTCGTGGCCAGCAATGGGCAAGGAGTGAAAATAGTGGAGAAGCTGCTGCTGGAGCTTAGGAATAGTTGGAATCCACAATCGATCTCGCCAAAGAAGTACATCACCCTGAAGAACGAAAGGTGGAGAACATAGTGGGTCAGCACGCAATTTATCAATGAGAGAAGAGGCCTCTGGATCCTGATGATAGGATTGCATTAACTCAGCCATGAATGGAAAAGTTGGCATGGATAATATGGATAGGCAAGTACCCTTGGACTGCTGGGATAGTGCATCTGCCGCTTGGTTATCACTCCCTTTTCTATAGATCAAAGTCATAATCATAGCCCAGAAGTTTAGAAACCCAATGCTCTTGAGAAGGAGAAGCCACCCTTTGATCTAAAAAATAACGTAGGTTATGGTGATCTGTCTGTATAAGGAATTTCTGCCCCAATAGATAAGGTCGCTACTTAGAGACCGCATGAACAATAGCTAATATTTCCAGCTCATAAGTGGATAACTGAGCAATTCTTCTGGTGATTGCCTTGGAAAAGTAAGCTATGGGTCGGCCGCCTTGCATAAGCACTGCTCCCAATCCTTGTAACAAACGGTTGGGAGAAATCAGGAAGAGCGAGCATGGGGGGTGATGACATGGCTGACTTCAGAGTCTCAAAAGAAGTCTGCTCTTCTGAAGTCCAATGGAATGCCCCCTTTTTGAGGAGGGTAGTGAGTGGGGCGGCCAGTGCACCATATCCCTGAATAAAGCGCTTGTAATATCCTATCAATCCCAAAAATCACCGGAGTGCCCTAAACGTAGCAAGAGTGGGCCATTGGACAATAGCCTCAATTTTGGACGGATCTGTGGATATCCCTGCAGCTGAGATGACATGACCCAAGTAATCAACTTGTGGTAAGCCAAAAACACACTTTAATTTTTTTAGAAATAAACACTGGCCAAGTAATATAGAGAAAACAACCCGGATATGCTGCAGGTGTTCCGACCAGGAGCTACTATAAATCAAGATATCATCAAAGAATACTAGAACAAATCGACGCAAATAAGGTCGGAAGATATCATTCATCAAAGTCTGAAAAGTGGAAGGGGCATTTGATAGCCCAAAAGGCATGACCATAAACTCATAGTGGCCGTCATGTGTTCTGAAAGCTGTCTTATGGATGTGGGGGGGGGGGGTGCATCCGAATTTGATGGTACCTAGAGCGCAGATCCAGCTTAGTGAAAACAGTTGCCCCTGCCAATTCATCTAACAATTCTTCAATCATAGGAATAGGATACTTATCCTTCATCGTAATGGCATTCAAGGCACGATAGTCCACATAGAAACGTCATGACCCATCTTTCTTTCTAACCAGAAGGACGGGAGAAGAATACGGGCTGGTGCTAGGGCAGATGAGTCTGGAAGAAAGCATATCCAGTACCAACCTCTTGATCTCCTATTTTTGCACCTAAGGGTATTCATTAGGGGCTGAATAGTGCAGCCCAATCTTCGTGCTACCCTGTCATTTATGAAATTATTTGTGCTACCGATATCGATAAGGATGGAGACGACTTGTTGTGTGATGGAGCCATCCACTTGGAAAGTGCGGGGTTCATAAGAGCCATCAAATGCATGCTTAGAAATTTCTGAGACATTTTTTGGCTCATCGTACACAGAACTCTCTTGTATCCCGCTTTTCTTCCATGATTAACACAGAGGCTGGGCGTTTGCATTTGTGCCCCGGCATAAATTTCTCATCACAGTTAAAGCAAAGGCCTCGGGAGCGACGATCCTCCATTTGAGCATTAGGCGTCTAACTGGCCTGGTGCAGATGTGGGGTTTGCAGAAGGTCGGTTCCATGGTAGGGAACGGTTACCCCTCTGTAGGAGCTGAAGTCACTCCTCCTGAATGCAGGCTAGGCGGATAGCTTGGCAGAGGTTGGCCAGTTCAAATTGTTGTACTTCAGCCTGAATATCTTCGCTCAGGCTGCAGATAAAGTTGGAGAGAAGGGCTGACGGTGTCCACTCCACACGGGTAGCCAACCTTGCAAAATCAGTCTGATATGTCCGGATAGAGGAGGTTTGGCGGAGGTTGTGCAAGCGAGAATCAAAATCCCCATATTCATTTGGCCCAAAGCAAGCACACAGTTATGCCACTAAATAATCCCACGTTATCACACCCCCTTGCTGTTCTAGCTGCTGTAACCACACTAGTGCATCCCCTTTAAGATGGAAGGATGCTAGAAGCACTCGCTGATTTGGGTGGGTACCTTGATGGGTAAAAAACCACTCAGCTCGCGAAACCTATTTATTTGGATTGTCTTCTCTAGAATATTCCGGAAAATTGAGAAGAGCAGTGCTCGCCTTAGGGGTCGGCCCATATGTCCCCTCATCTACTGCCTCGTCACTTGATAAATCATTGTCTTGCCACAAAGGGGCGTAGTGTTGGTCTTGGCTGACATTCGCGAACATAGGGTTGCGATTGGGTCCGGCAGAAGTTGAAGGTGGAGCACGCCCATTGCTGGTGGTGGAAGCGGGCATGGCCAAGGGCACACCACGTCTTGTCCCAATTTGCGAAACTGGGGGAAATGGGCGCTGCAATATTCCTTTTCTATGAGGGTGGTGCGTTGGAGGATTTGAGGAGCCTGGTGGAGGATTTGGTCCCTAATTTGCTGTGAAGGCGACCAAACAGGACGCTTGGTCCTTCCTCATCTGCTCCAACATAGCTTGTTGACGATCTGCTGATGAATGCAGGTCTGTCCAGAGCTCCTGGAGGAAAACCCGCTGATTTTCCACAGTTTGAGACTGAAGGGCGGCTAGGGCAGAGAGCACAGGCTCCCAGCCGCTGAGAATGGGATCAGTCACGTTGGGGTTGGTTTTCGTCCCAACCTCTGTTGGCGACGCCATTCTGATAGCCACCGGCGGCTCTTCCTCAGTTCCGGCGGTCTGGTTCCTTCTTTCATATACTCTTCCAGCGGCCATGGTTAATCAATCACAGGGCGAGGAACTAGGGCTCCGATACCAGTTGTTATAACCCTTGAGAACTTGAGAATTGGAGATGGGTGTTGGGAAGGAGAAGGAAGAGGAATAGAGGAGAAGGGATGAGGTGCACTTGCAGATTGCAAGTGCGATCTCACAAGAGAGAGATAGGTCGGAGTTCTGAGAGGTGAAGGAGTCGAATGAGAGAAGGAAAATATGTTTAATTAATGCTTAATCCCAATTACAACGACCCAGCGTATTTAAGGCTGATGGCTATCAATCTACACAGAAAAGACTATCTAACTACATAGGCTAAAACTGACTATTAAATATGCACACTACATGGATGCCTACGTGCAATTTATTAACACTACCAAAAGTAACTACTAACAAAGTTACTGCAGAACATAACAGAAGAACAGTTGCAGAATTCAATAGCAGATTTCAAACTAAGCAACTGGAAATTGAAGATGTTTAAACTGAACAATTGAAGAAATCCTTTCATATTTCTATTTGAACTTGAATGTACGAAAATACAACCAAATGCACTCCAGTTTGTTTCAAACATTACAGCTTTCAAAACAAAAATTCAGATTACAGTAGTTTCAGTAGAACAGAGCATGAATTACACTTTGAAATCCATCAAAGGATGTAATCCAAATTGGAAAACTGTAGATCTCTCTACCTCAAATCCACTGAGAAGATGAGATCTGAAAACACCCGGGAATTCAGCTTCCAAAGTCACCACGAAATTCCAAATTTGAATTAATCCAGTCTGCCTGAAAAATGGCTTCTCACCCCCTTTTATAACTGTATTTTCTTTCAGCTGAAATGGCCATTAGACCAGTAAAACGGGTTTCAGCTGAACTAATCCAGCTCATCACCCTGTGATTTTCCCATTCTGCCCTCATCATTAAAATAACTCTGTTATAACGCCAGGGGTATTTTTGTCGCCATTAATTACTTAAATATGAAGATTAAGATTTTGTTCAATTTAGACTTCAGATTTGGTTTTCTTAAGTATAGAAGAGATCTCCTCCGGTAGATTTATTTCCATCTACAAGACATTGGAATAAGTTAGAAGAGCTCTCCTCCGGTGGTTTAATTTCCATTTATAAGACATATTGTAATCCTATAAAAAGGCATCAGACTTCAAGAATGGAGGAGCCGATGATATATATTGAAGGAAAAGAAAGCCTCTTCTCTTGCTGATTTGAGATATTTTCTTTTTGGTGATGATGCCAAACAAATTTGGTGTCGATGCCAATGTTCTCTGCTGGTGATTCCAGAGAAAATTATCCTCTACTCTACCTTTTTTTCCTCTTAGTTTTCCCAATTTTCCCTCTTTCCTATGCTGTCCTACGTCATAAACCTTAATGGAAGTTTTACCTTTTAGGAAAAAATAGTGACATTTTCTGTAATTTTACCGTCCTCTTTAAAATGTGAAAGCTTTACATGAGCTTTTCAATACAATGTCAGTTAGAAAAGATTTTCAAAATTTGAGCCAGTCAAAGGTGGAGATTACAATTATCTCTTGATCTTATTAAAATTTCTGTTTTTAATGATTTATTTTTCAGATATTTCAATCGTGGTTTTTAAATTATTTCTTCCTTGCATGGGCTTAACATTCAATGGAATCTGGGTTTTTTTGGAGAGGTATTACAGATTTTTCTACTTGCAGGAAATTTATTTATTTGTATCTTATTTGTCTCCATATTTCCTGTTAATTTGGTTAATTTACTCATCTGTGTGGCAAGAGAATTTATATTTTGTTCATTGGGCCAAATTTATTAGTCTGGGTTTGCTTATTTTCTGTCCACATTAATGAGAAGTTTATATTTATTACACAATTATTTATGTGTTGATATGATCTGTTTGCTTGATTTGCTGTTGGGCCATCTTCGGTGTGGTTGCATCACCTTCTGCGTCTCATTATCATCTCAATTGAATAATGGTCGATGTTGGAGTCTATTTCTGATACTTTCTTTTCTTCCTTATGGGATAACTTGACATATATTTGGTATTTTCCTACAATCCGTTTCCAGGGATAATTATTTTTAAAAATGCTTGGCATGAATGTAGTTGATGTTGAGTGGGTTCCAGATTATTTGCTGTAAACTTTTTGGCTTTATTTATGGATTTAAAACTAACCCATTTTTTTCGCAGCTTGTGAATTTCATATTTTGACTAGAAGTTTAGACACTGCTCATTTATCGCTATGTCTGATATCTCCTTTATAATAGATATCTGTGCTAAATTAACGAATGGATTTGAGTTTCCACTTTTTGCTATAGCTGTTAAATATTTGAGCTGGGTTATTCAAGAAGCTATAATAATTAAAGGATCATGAGATTTTATTCTAATGCTTATGGCGGGTACTCAATCAGTGACCTAAATATGGGTGCATAATTTTTCTCATTATATGCCACGTGGTTATTTGCTGTCCGTACTCTGTAGCACAATAAATGCTGACTGCTAACTTTTAATCCTCAGTATCACCAATCTAAATTTAATCCTTTTTCTTCAAAGTTGCTTTAAAACAAAAATGTGAGTTTGAACATGTAACATGTTTCTGAGTCTTTTGAGTTTTATGAGAATTAAAAATGTGACTAAAGGGTTTCTTTCTCCCCCCCCTTCCCCCCTTGAACATTTAGTTTTTTTCGTTTGCATGCTGAGTTTAGAAATCTTTCCCCTTGTGCAATCTCTTTATGGAATCATAAGGTTTGATTATTTTTTGAGGTTATTGCATCGTTGGTGCATCTCACACGAAGGTTATTAGTGATTTTTTTTGCATGATCTCTTCATGTATTTTGAAATTCGTACATATGACTTGGAGTGGAAGGAATATTGTTCATACCTTCACTTATTTATGGTTTCATAGCCTCGTTGGACCTGGAGATTCTATAATTGTGATTGGCACTGGAGTGAGAGGTTTATAAGTGATTGATGGGCTTTATGATGCTATGCTATATTTCCCCCTATAGGCTGCTCTACTAAACTGTTTCTCACAAAACAGTTTGGGCAAACTTTCAAGAATAGTGCGGGCAAAAATTAAGGGGTCATTTGGGTGTTGGAGTTTTTAGAAACGGAAGTGAAATTTTTTGGAATTAATTCTAAACTGCCAAATATAAAATACGGTTGGTAATAAATTTTTTGGAATAAATTCGGATGTTGCTTTGAACCTAATTTTGGGGGTTGGGAGCCAAAATCGATGGAATTACCTTATGAGGTGATTTGGTGATTTTTGCTCAAAACGGCTTGGAATGAAAGCCACCTTTTACACACAAACATGATTCTAATAATTCAAGCTTGAATTGGGGCAGAATCAATGAGATCTTACAGAAATTTCATACACAAACAGCCCCAAGGATTTATATACCAATTGAGGCAGGTATCTTTAAGTACTCTCATGCCTATGCTATTCTTTTTATTCAGTACTTTAAGCAGTCTTTATTGGGAAATGTTCACCTCATTTGAAGGAGAGAAAAGGTTAGTCAATGAGGTTAAATAGATGGGCCTAACAAAATTCAATGCCCACGGGGCGAAAACTATGGGGCCCTATATTTTATGATACACCTTTGATTCTTGTTGGTTGAGAGGGCCAACACTTTAAAAATCGACCTGAAAAACAAAACTCTTTTGTCTGGTTGTCCTTGAAATTTGGTTAATGATGCCATAATAACAAACTTAAAATTAAAATTATACTTGAAATTAATATATACATGTGGGTTTTTTTTTTCAGAACTCATAATGCAAACAACATGAAGTTGAGAATTTTTTCAAGCAAGTAAAATTAGGGGAAAACTTTTTTGTGGGAAATTTTTCATTTTCAAACACCGCTTCATGATTTTCTATTGTTTTTTTTCTGACTAGTGGCAGGGAAACCGATTATAAAAAATGACATGCAGATGGAGAGCCCTTATGCAGACTGTCTTTTCTTTTTCTTCTTTTACTCCGAAGGCTCTTCTTCTTCTCAGAGTTGGGGACGTGCTGAGGCAGTCCAGAACCTTCTCTCAGCAGGACGTTCAAGACTTCTCCAATGTTACCCATGACCGCAACCCCATTCACTTTGATGCCAGTGCCGCCTGCTCTGCTGGATTCAATTTTGGTTCAGTTGTCCATGGGATGCTCGTTGCTGGCATCTTCCCCTGCATCATTGCCACTCATTTTGTATGTTCATAATGAGCATCTTTATTTCTTTCTTCATTCCTTTTTTTTTCTCTTCAGATTTTAACAAGTAGGAATTATTGTGATGGCTATATGGGTGGATTTGTGGTTCCTATTCTGCTTACTTTTTCTATGTTTTTGTCAAATATGATTATCATAAGCTTTTCCTTCTGTGAAAGTACATTAAATCCTTTGGTGTACTAATTTCATTACAGATGAATGAGATACGGTAAGGCCAGTATGTTGTGTATAAAATTTGAGAAATAGCAGTGAGATAGAAGTTGAGAGTCTTTCTTAAAATGTTACAAGTCAATGTACTATGCTTTTTCTGAAGCAAGGAATGGAATGAGGGAAAATTGTAAGCTTTCTGTGAAGAAGTTGAAAGTGGATATCCTTTCTTGAAAGAAGGCTGTTATATGAATATTATGCATGGATGCCCCTCATAGCTGATTCTGATTAAAAAAGTAATTGTTCGCTGAGTGGATGTTAATTGATACAACAGATGTAAAATGGGGTTCAGGACTTGACTTGTTTTGGCTATGAAATATGTGAACAAGAATATGTTGTAAAAAAATTGCATTATACCTAGCTATTGAATCAGCTGTATAAAGGTGATTTTCTGTTTGGGCTCGTATTGTTTCATTCTGCCTTTTCTAAATTGTCTTTATGATCCTCTTGTGATATTGACCTAGTCAGCATGTTACTACTCATTCCATCTGAGGCTAAAGAACAATAAACAAAATATTGATACATGTAGAATGTTGTTAGAGAACTTGTATATCTGCTCTTTCAGAAACCAGATATTACTTTTTACCAGTTCTGTGTTTTCCATGACCTATTGACCTATTTTCTATTTATAATTTGTTGTAGCCTGGAGCTGTGTATGTTTCACAAAGTTTGCACTTCAAGTTGCCAGTTTACATTGGTGAAGAGGTTGTTGCAGAAGTGCAGACGCTCAATCTACGAGAAATGAAGAATAGATACATGTCTGTCCCCAGCAAAAGCCATTTGTTGTTTGTTTTTAAGAAGGTTAGGGTCAATGGTACAGCGTTCACACAAAGATGTAACTTCTTTTGCTTTATATTTTTATCACAGGGCAAAGTTTTCAACAGTGTGCTATAAAAATGGAGAAATAGTTATTGATGGTGAAGCGATTGCTGTACTGCCAACTTTAGCTATTTGCAGAGATGAAGCAAACTAGTTGAGCAAGTACAAAAGTAAGTTGTGCACAGTGTATGCCACCTTTTAGCTGAAGATATTTTTATTTGCTGATATTCTAACCGATTTGGTACACTGGCCAGTTGTTTTTTCCCTGTTGCAAGGAAATTCATGGTTCCTAGGCTTATAGATGCTACCCATTTAACATAACTCAAGATTAATAATGCTGTTTTCATTACATATGTGATTATTTTTGCGCATTGAGTACGTTAGCCCTTGTTGTATCAAGAAAGCCTTTTATTATGTTTATTTTAGCTATGTAGGCCAGTTTTTGTTGGGAAGAGTTTTTAATACTCCCCACTCACCGTGAGCTCAGCATAAAGAATGCTAGAGGGGTAGTTCATCCATGAGATTAATGGTGCACATTAGCATTAGTATTATTTATGTTAACATGTGTTACTGATCTTAAAAATGAATGGTTTTTATGTATTTTTTATGATGGGCTTATGGTGAACAGGG
Source organism: Saururus chinensis (assembly GCA_035235625.1). NCBI lineage: Eukaryota > Viridiplantae > Streptophyta > Magnoliopsida > Piperales > Saururaceae > Saururus > Saururus chinensis. The sequence goes on from CP141148.1 coordinate 38,672,026, forward strand.
AGTATGAAAATCTCGTTATTGATTTATATTACAAATTCTTTTATCAAATGCTAATTTATTTTTAGGTTTGGTACTAGTTCAAACAAATATTGTTGAATCCAAGTTGAAGTGTGAAATATAGACAATTTAGTTTTCTCACTATTTTTATTTTGAATGAATATAATTTTTATTATGACAATTTTAGAGAATTTAGTGATAGAAGAATTTTTAAGATTATTTTTAAAAATACATATAAGTATGGTGATCGAGTTATTAAAGCTGGACAAAAAAGGATAAATATCTCGTTAGAGCAAGTGATTAATTTTGTCTTTTTAGTCGTTAATAGTGATGCTTACATGACCTATAGAGGTGATGATAGAGTTTAAAAAAAATATTTGGATATAATATTCTAAAAAAAATGTCTTTTTTGAATATGGGAATTAAGTTATGAGTTTGGAATTCAAGATTATGAATTTGGGACTTAAGAATTTTTTGGTTCTTCAGAGCTATTGTTGGGTGGGTGTCCCGATAAAGCTCCGTAGATTAGATTTGGGTACAATTACATTTTTGGAAGATTTAGTTGATTTAGCTTCAATTAAGGCTTGAATTATTAGAATCATGTTTGTGTAGAAGTTGCGCAGAATTAAAAATTCAGCCATGAAGTTGATTCAGGACGATTCAAGCCTAAATCGGCATGAATCACCTTTAGTTAATTTTGTCTAATAGTCCCCGTTTTGAAAATTATAGATTCTATTATTTTTCAACGGTTATCTCTCATATCGATTTGAGCTTCGAAAAACATGTCATATAGGTAGGGCTCACTTTGAAAGTTCAAAATTATGTACCCTTATGGGATTTTGTTTGATAGAATTTGAATTTAGAATCGTAATGGTACCAAGAACGTGTATATCCGAGTTTGAGAGAGTTATATTAGTTTAAAATTTGGTTTGATGCGATATTTGAATTTATTCTAATAAATTCTATTACGAAACATAATTCACATTCGGCACTGAATTTTTAGAATTAATTTGATATCGAATTAATTAAACACCCAAATAACCCATTTAATGTAGCCTATTGAGCTCTTAATGAAGGGCAAGATTCTTAATTAGCCTTTAACAAAGGACAAGACTCCTAATTAGCTCCTAATGAAAGATATTGATTTGTTACACGCATTAGGGTAGATAGTATTATAGAAAATTCTCTATTCTCATGATCCTAGTGCCTTATGAGCACAAGTGGCTCTTCTTTCCACTAGCATGATGCGTTTTGTGATGATCTGTAGAGGAATTAAAAGGCTGCTCATTTGTACCTACAATAAAGTTTATAGGATAGAGTAGGTATTTGGGACACTTGTAATGAGTCGTGAGAGCTTACAAATCATAAAAACATTTTTGATACGTTGGAATAAGTTTTAGGGGAGATTTTGACTGAGAGGCACATCATGTTTTTATGAAAAATAGTATGTATATTGCGTTGTGAAATTGCCACGTGTTTGTTTCATGATTGATAGTATAAATTCTCTTACTGAGTATTTTAAAATACTTATTACCCCAAACATTACAAACTTGACGAAGTATTAGTGTGCGGGTGGACGAGCCATGCTTTGAGTTTTATCGAGATGATTTAAGGATTTTGAACTACATAAAAATCAATGTAAGATTATTTTTTTTATGTGTTTGTACATGGATGGTAGTTCTTAGAATATTAATTATTTTATTATCGCTTATGGCGAGTAGCTCTAGTTGCGGACCTAGGTAAATTTGAATATTTTTATTAAAGGTTTTTTAATATTATTCTAAAATCCCAGGGTGCAACAATTTTTTTGATTACGGTCCCGAAATTTGTGTTAGTCATCCTTTCACTCCCACACGACAGGAGTGGCCAAGGCATAAGTCCGACGGGGTTCAATGGTAGCAATCAATTAGTGACTTTTGTGGTGAATAACAGAAATGGTATAGGCATAAGTGCACCATAGTTTTATTTTTGTAGTTATGAATACACTAAATTCATATATTATGCTATTGATGACATGATAGTTAGTACATGTATATATATGCATAATACATATTCTATGTTATATATTATATGATAGGTGTATCATATAGTAATGTCATGTCTTATTTGACAAGTTGTGTTATTGTAAGCGAAAGTAGACAATTGTGTTTTATATAATATGATAAGTGGACTTAGCGTGTGTTTGACAGGTACTTGGGTAGTTACAAAAGCTGAATGAGCATTTAATGATTCTTTTGTTACATAATTTCAATAATCATGACCCATTGTAGATGACTATATATACTATAAAATTTTGATGTACATCTTTTACACTTGAGGGCAACAAGAAGATATATGAAGAATGACGAAAACATTGAAGGCCTCACAGAGAAGAATGAGAGGGTTTATGGGAGGAGGTTGGGGCTGGGAGTAAACAACTATTGTAGTATATTGAGACTTTCGAAGGACCTTGTCGAATTAAAGGTAGAATGTAATTGAATCATGGAGGTGACTAGGTTATACTGAGCATATGAATGTGAGATAAAAGTCTCTAGGTCGCTACTTGACGTATTAATATGTGAGTGCTAAGATGACTCACAAGATATTTTAACATTCGGAGAATGATTTTGTCAATTATGGAAGACAATGTTCAAAGAAACCAAGTGAAATTAGAAATTGGAGATAAGGAAGGTTACTCAAGCGGGAGGGCAGTTTTTCAAAAGGTTATTAAGATTTATATTGAGGATATTTAGAATGAGGCATATGAAATGAAGTATGTTGTATTTGACAAAGACGTAGCATGCTGAGCAATAACGCATATGGGTGCACTAGTTACATTTACACAGTGCAACCAATTTTTCTCTTTGTTGCTATGTGACTGTTTGAATGACATTGATGCAATATGAAGATACAATTAGGTGGTAGCCGTGCATGAGATACTCAAACAAGGGATCTTCATCCCCATAAAAGTATCAGGAACATAGAAAAAGACCGCTTTGCCATTGACATAATTATAACTAGTGCTTTATTTGTTCTACAGGTTAAACTTTGTAGTAGTGATAATAAGACTAATGTATATAGTGGAGATTTTAAGGGGGTAAAAAATTAATTTTAGTATAGGTTTGAACACATCATATATGTGGCTTATGTTATTGATCACATGATATACCAGTTATTGTGTGTTTGATAGCACGATATTCGTGTTTAATGGATATGCTTGTTTGGTTATCCGTGTGATCCATAATATAGGTATGTAATTGTTGTATGTTCCATAATAAGACAATGTAATTGTCTTATGTTTAGACATATAAATGATGTATGCATCGCATTTCATATTGTACATATTTTGATTTGTTGTGTTTATGTTAATAATATAATTTATTTTTGTCAATGTATATTATAGATGTGTTCTTCAACATTCTTGAGGAAAGGAACTTGAGATCATCGAGAGGATACCACAATTGTTTCTTTGGAAGGCACGCCATTCAACATTACTACAATATTTGGATAATTTTCATAAGTTGCATGTTCAATAGAAAATCACTAACCTTATGAAGCACCTCAACCAAAACACGGGGAGTACAATTATCCATGTATATGTTAACAAACACTTCGGCCTTCTCATCACCCAATTAGAGAGAAGAGGTTAAGGTGGTAAAAACCCCCTCAAGGTGACCACTTTCACCACGTAGCTTAGGTCAATAAGATAAGGCTCCAAGTTGCATCCACCATGAAGAACTTATGTTAGACCATGGTATGGGCTTTGGCCCACATGGTCCTCTTAATTTCTAGTTTAAGTAAGCTAGTATGAGCCAGTGGGGAAGTTGTGCCAACCCCATAAAAAATACCATGATGCATTCTTTATCGGACCCACATTCAACTAAAATACATACACTAAGCAAGATGTTAGGTTGTGCATGTTTACATTGTGGGGCCCCAAACTTGATTGTGTTACTGGTAGGACCTACGTGGTTACGTAGCAGTCAATAGTGTCTCAGACATGATCATGTGCAAGGCTTTGGGCCTTTGTGGTCTTGGTGAAACTAGGCCCATAATCATTGTAATTGACCCTCAAAGAGTCCATGTATAATTAAGGGTAAGCCCATGTATTATAGCTGACTTAGGAGGAGGACGGGTGGATTGGATTAGGGGTCTTCCTAATCTCTATCCTCGCTTAAAGATCAAGGGTACAACAATGTAGCCTATGTTGATGATTTCTAGATGTCCATACCAAGAGATAAATGATATTTGCGACATCTCTGTCTACAATATGACAAAAGCTCTCTTTGGTCGTGTTACTGAGTACACGATATTCATTTACCATTGTATATGAACACAAGACGTTTTTTAAAAATTTGTATTATCGATCAAAAGAAACAAACATATAAAAATAAATTTTCTTCCATTTAAGTAAAGAATGTGGGTAGATAAGACAATCCCAATTGTTGTTCTACATCATTCTTATGTCTATATCCTCCTTGTGCGTCAAATATTTTTAGATTGTACTTCCACTAGTAGGCTTATGTATATGGTCATTTTGTGTTTTGTTGTAGCATTTTTAATTATGTCCCAACTACTCGCATACTCCACATTTGTTGGAGGTTGACTTTAGGTTGTGACTATTCAAATATTTCGTTATTGACCCCTCTGTGTGAGTGATATTAATGGGTTGAATGTTGGCAAAACTCTAGTCGGTGCCTATGCTTATTTATTGTTGAGAATAAAATATTTTAATATGTCATTTTACACATCAATAGGGTACTTTTTTTTGTAGTAATTAGATATATAGAAGTGTATGTGATCAATTGTTGCAATTATATATTTACATGGTAGCCTTATATGTAAACTTTTTACATGTGCAATTATATTCACCTAGTTTCACTACACCTATATAAATAATACCATATTAATGAAAATACAGTAGTTGAGATTATCGTGTTAATGAACATATGACCATTTAACACATGATGTATGTATATGAGCTTGTTTATCATCTATTGTATTGTTTTCATGCATGATATATGTATGGTCGTATTCATTGAGACATGAAAATGTCATTTGTTGTGATGAAATTACAAGCACTTAGGGAGAGTATATCAGTGTACACATAAAATAAATTAAATATTACCTGGTGGTATAATAAGTTAATTTGAAAAATTAATCCATTGATATTAACAATGCATGAATCTACATTGCTTCTTCTTTTCTACTTTTGATATGTTTAGAAGCACATGAGGTTAAGTTATTCATCATATTTTGGTTATTTATCCAACGTTTCTCAAAGAGTACTATTGTGTATTTTTATGTATGCTTAAATAAATGAGTAATTGGTATGGACCTAGTTTTTTTGAATATCATATTCACATTTTTATACCTATTTGAGTTGAGAATTTCATATCTTTTGTCCGATTTGCACTTATCTTATCTAGCTAAACAAATACCTTTGAATTATATTCTTTAATACTATTCGTTGTGTTATTGTATATATTTGTCTAAAAATTTTAGTGGCCATATGGAGTTAATTTTTTAGGAAATTGTCTTTGAATCTGTCTAGTATATTTGCTTTTATAAGATAGATGTGATATTTGTTGTGTGTAGATGATAAAAGGTTTTTTATATCATTTGCCAAGCCCTTAATTTTATTAGAAATAATTATATTTAATTCAGTTGGAGGATCCAAAAATAGGTAACTTTTTAGCAAATCAAGAAACTATGTCCATGTTTTCTCATACTTATTTCCAACCACTCCAAATGTGACGTGGAACATTTCCCCCCCATATTAATAACTAATTAGGATAATTTCTCTTTAAGAAAGTTGTATCTATAATTAACATTGGACTAAGTGTTCTTCCAAAAGCTTTTGTTACTAGCCCAATTATTTAAAATTCTCTTCTAAAATCGTAGTCCTTTATTGGTTCATGAATATCACATGATCCGATGAAAATTACTATATTGTTAATTTTAATCCTTTCTATTTGAATATTACATGTAGGTAGTATGTGATAAGATTCATCTGGGTTCTAATTTATTAAATCACAAAGTGCTTTATTTGCACAACAAGATTTGTTTAGTCAATAGTGACACCCTCGAACAATGAAATAAGTATGCCTCTATTGTGTTCTCGATAAAATGATAAATTAACAACTTGTGTTTCATAAACCCGACTTTATAAAAATTGTTTAAAACATATCCATGATCTTGTGTAAGAATAATTTAAGATGATGCTCTTTACCTGTTAATATTTCTTATGGTTCATAGTTATACTCCAATGCTTAGAAATATATGTCGTTATATTTTTAGGTGTAATGTTAGTAAAATCTTTAAAAGGGTATTATATTTTTTTGTAATTTAAAGGTGATATGCTAAAGGGTGGTTAATTGATATTTTTTTTCTACTATATATGGTCGAGCACTGATCTTATCATAGTCATATTATCTCCCTATTTTAGATGCCCTCATATACCATTTACAAGATCGGTTAGAGTATTTTACTGCATATATATTATTCTCATCTATAGCCCAATATATAATATTTATATTTATTGTAAGGTGTATTAACACCTTCTTGAAATGTATTAAGCTTTGGAATTGTGCATTGGAGTAGATTATGGTTGTCTTTTTCTTGAAAATTACATGTTATCATTTTACCCTCACCAATATTTAGTTCCAACATGTTGAGATTATTAACTATGGCCCACTCTACCTTGACTTCAAAGTCAATATTAGTTGGTACTTTGCTGTATTTGAATTCTTTTTGTTCAAATATATTTTTTATCTAAATATTGTTGTTTTTATTCTTTTTTTGGCACTTCACAGTTCTTTGAATTTTTTTTAAATAAGATTTCTAGAGCTATATGGAGGATCATAGCTACCACTTTGACATAAAGTCATTAATGCACCCATTGTTGGTGATATTTTTTAAAATCTAATGTAAATGTCGTCTATATTAAGTTGCGTATACATTGGAATATTGGACAATGTTTGATACAAATTGATTGACTTGTTTATTCTTGCACTTAATATACTTGTTGCTTTGAACAATATTACATGAGTATATTTGTGTTTGGTGTTGTGCAGATTAATTATAGGTTGAAGACTAATTAAGGGGGAGAATATTTAAAGTCCAAATAATTTATTTAAATCAAATTATGTACTATAGAGATAAATTTTTTTAGATGGTATTATAGTGTTTTGTTATAAAATAACTAAAGGGGGAGATTTTAAGAATATATGTTGTCATATGTCATGTATTAACTTATTTATGGGGCGAATAATGTTATAAATATGTGAAATTTTAAGTCATGTTATGTCTGAAGATAAAATTTTGAAGATGAAGCTTGAAGAAGACTCAAATATATATTTCAACATGTAAAAATATGCAATCACACCCACACATTTTAGGGTGAAAGAAATATCATTTGAAAGTGAAGTTGAGTTATGGAAACTTTTTAAATGAAACTTTAAAATTTTGTTTAAATCTCTTGATTGCCAGGTCAAAGAATCGATTAACCTTGAATGTTTTATACAAGGCTCTCCGAGATCATAATCGAATAATCACTTGTTGGATTGATCATTCATTCATCGAATGACTTTAATATTTTTTTTTAACTAAGAGGCAGAACAATTAATTGCCTTACTAAAAGATCAATCATTTTGAAAGTCTAGGATGGACACAATTGGCAAGTGATTGATCATTCTATCAAATAATTAATAATTACTTAAATTAGATTACTCTAGTTTGAGTTAGATTCTTAGTCTGACTAAACTACTTGTTTTTGGACGTGTGGGTTTATTAAAAGGGTTTAGAATGTGAGAAGTATGAAGGCTTAAAAAAACTCAGAGAATAAGGGAGATGATTCTCTATTAATTTTTAAGGAGAATTAGTCTTCTAGCTCATGACATTTAGGTCATGACATAAGTATGCAATTGTGGGTTGATCACCGAACAATAGAGATTATTTTGCATATATCTTCTATCGCATTTGCCAAGAACTCTACAAAAATACATGCGGCGGGGAACCACCTATGAGCTAAAACTCAGTAGGTTTGCTTACCCTCTAAAAGGTTATAATAAAGATGCAACTATATGAAATCCTAGGTATGCTCATTCAGCTACATGTGTCATATAATTTGAATGTAAATCCACTAATGTTCTTAAATTAAGTGATTATGCCTTATGCCATGTCATGTTATGCATACCCTATTCAAAATATCGGCCAGCCAAAAGAAAATATTGAAGCATTCTTATAAAAATTTATTACCTTAATGAAATTGAAAGATACTAATAACAATTGCACTATAAGATACATTAGCTTAAACCAAATTATCCATATCTTTTCAAAGAAACATACCCAATACTTTTAGAGTTCACCCAAAAAGTTTCGTATACTTTATGATTTCATCCTATGAAACATTTATGCAAGTCAAACTGAGCACCGCCGTTAGTTTTACTTAATCAAATCTTTCCTCTAGTTGATCCCTAGGAATTTTACTGAAGAAACTAGCGCATGTAGATTGTGCGTATGCATGCAGCACCAACCGTTGAAGACTTATATATCATGCCTTCAAAACAGCCCCTGGCTCAGGTTGAAATTGCTAAGCAATAGTGAACTACTATGCAAATTTTTATATGTTCTACCTTACTCAATCCTTGAGATGTCATCGCATTTCATTTATAACTATCGTTTTGTCTATATCTCAATTAATTCTCACTTGTTATTTTGCATAAGCTTTAGAATGTCCTCATTTCCTGTATGATCATCATATAACCTAGCCAAAAATAAGTATTATTGACACGTAAGGGAAATATTAACTGTGCAGTCCCCACTAGTACCTATGTCCGATATCATAGGCCTTAGTAGTTCTTCAAAGAAATATTTTCATGTACATGTTTCTATGTACATTGGTGGATGCTGTGTACACTTCAGTAATTTCTATTTTGACGTCTTCAACCAAGACATGTATTTTAATCACACTTCCAACAATCATGCAAATTTATTAGAGATATTCATCAAAATAATGCTATAACATGCCTCACATGTCACATGCAAAAGTCCCACATAAAATGTCAGCTAGGCATGCAAAATTATCATTCTACCCCTCACTCACATGCTTCACATGGAAATGCTAGAAATAATCTCTACCCCAAAATGTACCATTCATTATCAAGTTACCCCAAGATCTAAAAAGCATTTCCAAAGGAGTAAATATTGAGTTTGGGTATAAAAATCGAATTGGGCACTTAGACAAACAACTTTCCCACTTAGCACTTGTCACAAAACTTTTTCAGATTTATTGTCTTATTATCCATACATGAATACAACCCATTCCCACCCTATGGTACAAAAATCGATGGAAAAATATACTCAAATTATTTTTTAACATTGTGTGAACAAAATGTTTGACTACATGCATCAGGTTAAAACCCTAATTTTTGGAGACTCAAGATTTTTGTAAACATGCCTAATGGCATTGGAATCAAAGAACTTAACTTGATCAGAAACTTGGAAATAAATTAGAAAAATAATTTGAAGTATAAAAATAATTTATTTAGAATTTTGGAAATGACTGCACAATTATGGAATTTTTGGACACTTGGAATACAACTAACATGAAATGATTAAAAAAGCTCCAAATCAATAATTCTTGTTATAATAAATAGATAATTCAGAGTTTATTTCTTACAAGAAGTTTGGGAGGATCAAATATCAATCTCTAATAAGTTTTGGGAGTCTATTCCAGTAAGAAAAGACCCCCAAAACAAAGCCCCTGATTTGAGTTAATGCCAACTTGCAGAAAATTAGTGACATAGAAAGAAGACTCTTTGGCTAAGCAAATCATTATGGAATACTCCAGAATTTTTACCAGATGGAAGGAATGTCTCTTATATTCTCTAAAAATTTTGGATTAATTTGAGCATTGGAAGATCCCGAAACAATTTGGCCTTTTGGGTTGCACAATCAAATCTGAAGTTTGAAAACTATTTTCAAAACCACTATGACTTAACCCTATAAGTTAAATCTGGTAAAAATAGTTTCAAATCCTTAATTGAAGTCTTGAGAAACATCACACAATATTCAATATACCCAGCAATCAATGCACCACATGCTAATGATCACAATCATATATTTTTTATGCATCAAAATCATGGCATAATGAATCAATATTCAACACAACATGGATCATTTAAGCAAGCATGCTAACCCTACTCTATCATAACCTTTAAAAGGGGAAGTAGTTTATACCTCTTCTCATAGGTGATTTTTTCAACTCTTTAAGCTTTAAGCCTTGAGGGAGGAGGACTTTCTTCCACTCCATGCTCCACATAGCTCTAAGGGCAGCTACTCCAACTCCAAGGGAGAGAGGCTCTTGCTAGGGGAAGGAAGGAGAGGAGGGAGGATAGGGCTTAGCAAGAGAAAAGAGAATGAGAGGGGAGAAGGGGTTTTGACCTTAAAAAGAGAGAGGGATTGAAAATTACACGAGAGGGAGGAAACACACCAAAAGGAGTTTGTGGAAGGAGAGGGGGCGGATTGGCTTCTTTTATTGGGGGGGGGGATTCTGTTTTTGAGCTTTCATTGGATGTACGTTTTGACCCCTAAAATATTCGAATTTAGAGATAGCTATTAAAATACTTTGTATATCCTTGAGTCAGATTTCCAAATCATCAAAGATCATATCAATTGGAATTTTCTATTAGGAGGCATCCCCAATTTATTAAGACTCTATGAGGTAGATTCCAATTGATTTGATCCTGATTTCGAGTGATTTGGTGGCTTGGTGCCCTAAACACTGGGTGGACGACTTGTCCACTGAATTGACACAACCTTGCCCCATCTAAGGCCCAATAGCCCACTTACCCATTTAGCCCCTTATAACCTCACTTAAATCGATCTCTTGTAGTGTCTTAGATGAACATTGTCTGTCTGGGGTTACTCTCATGTACTAGGGTCACTTGGGTTAAGTCTTGTAGGCAGGTCTGCTAACTTAACATGTATAGGCCCTTATGTCCAAACCTCCAGTTAGGGTTTTAGGGTTTGTAAGTGCCCGAATTGACTAGGTTGACCAACAACCTATACTGTCGGCCTAAATTAGTAAAGTCCCTACCCCTAGCCCCTAACAGTAAGGTGTCACATCTAGGTCTTTGTTGGTGGCCCGGTTCAACTGTGTGGAGCTAATTTATCTCCCATCATTAGTTAACTAAAGAAAATTCTTTGAATGTTTGGGGAGTTACAATTTATTTACCATTATCAAAAGAGTTATTAGTAGTGAGATTATAGCACAAAAATATTTGTGTTCTAAGGTGTTCATTGAAGATTGTTGCGGAAAAGATCAAATGTAAAGAGATTCATGCCAAGGAGAGAATGTCACGACTCAGATTTTTAAAACCTTTTTCAAATAAAGGACACATGATACATGACGGGGATTTTTTTTTTAAATACAAAATAAATTATTCGATTAATTATCCATGTCATGATAACTAGGGTTCACAAATACGAATATCAAAATATATAATATTATTACATGTTTCAAAGTTTAATAAATAGTAAGTTAACCCTCTAAGTACAAATTTGTCATCTGTCCAAAAATAAAAAATCAAGTAAAGTTCGCTCTTATGCTAGTAATGATAATTACTTACAAAATTACAAAAGTAAGAAACTAGATCCTATGAGTGCAGTGTTGTCCTCCATCACACAATCACTGTTTTGATCTTGCTAGTCTTCATCTAAAGAACTTGCAACCAAGCAAAACAACAAAACATCTTCTCCCAAAGATAGACAGACTCTCGCTCCCCTTGGAGGAGCATTACCAAAAGAACAAAAGTAATAATTAATATTTTTTAGATTGGGCCAATTTTACCCGATGTTAGTTATTTACGTACTCATTAGACAATATCTCTAATATTTCTAACAAGCTCGGATCTAGACGTAGTTCTACCTAGAAAACACAGTATTTCAAGAAGTATAACATTAAAAATGAAATGCTTAAGTATTTTTAACCTACATGTTATACAAGTCCTTTAGTCATTTAACTTATTCTAATTAAACAAGCAATATTGAATAATACTATTAATTATCTTTCAAACTATTATTTGCTAATTAATATCTCTGTCTAATCCCAAAGATAGATAAATTTATCAAATGCCAACCTAAGTGACAAATGATACAACTACTATGGACTTTCCTCGAACGGGAACCATCTATAGCATGACCCTATGATCCACTAAGAAGTTCTATAACCCTACCTAGCCTATAAGGACCTGACCGTTGTAGAAGAGCATGATCCACAACAACACTTAAACAGAAGTGGTAGGAAAAACCAACTAAGTAGGATGTTAACTAATCTAAATGTATGTACACTAAATGATTCTGAATAAATCAATTATGAGCCCAACTTACGCAGAGCTCACTCTAACAAGGAGTTGCAACTTCATGCCCAAATCAGCAGCTCCTTAATAGAGCTAAAACTTAGAAAACCATTCTAAACCCTATCTTGTTGTTCAATAAGCAAGTATTCTGAATGACTATCCTAAACCTTATAAGTCCCATCTAGACTAGAGTTAAAACTCAAAACTGTAATTGGTTCATTAAATAAGGTAAATTGTCAGATTAAAGATATTTTTTACTATATAAATTAGTTCCAAACCCCTCTGATAGTATTTTAGTATTTATCTTAATTAGATGTTCTCACCCAATCTAAAGCCATATAACCCCATTGATTAATTTTTTGTCAATCTTAACTATTAATAAATTACTATCAAAATAATAATAGTAGATATTAAAGCAAATGAAAGCAAAAATAATACAGACCCACATAAGTCTAAATGAATCGTAGTACTAAGGTCCAAACTCAATTATAGCAATAAAAAAATCTCTTCTCTTGTGCCTTAACTCTTATTAGGTTGGGAGGTTATAGTTTCAAGAAAATAGGTTATAATGCACCTAAGGGTATTAGGGTAACCTATTAATTCCATTTATGCAAGTATTTCTCTCATTTTGTTTAGGGCTTCCCTAAACTCTAATAGGTCTAAAACTAATCTCAGGGGTACTTCTAGATATTATGGATTTAAGGTAATTTTCTTTCCATTTAAAGGGGTTGTAAACCCCTTAAATCAACCCTGGTTAATTTAAGAGTTTAGCTTAACCCTAGGGGTGAAACATTTAATTATCAAATTACTAGTATTTTTTCTCATTGTGTTTTGGTCTATATTTAGGGTATACATTAAACTCATTAGGTTTTTTCCCAAATTTTAAATTCACCCATAGGCCCCTGAACCGGAGCCCCTAATTTGGGTGATTGAATATCACACTACAATTCAACTATTAGGGTAAATTAGTTATTTTATAGCATCTTTGATTTTTTTCCACATTGAAACTTAGGGTTTGTTTGGCTAACTATTTCAAGTAAAAAGAAAATACCTTTGACAATGCTGCCACAACGAGGCAAGGGCCAGGGGTAATCGGATCACCACCTGACAGTGATTCCGATGATTTTGGCCTTTCCATTGACTGGTTGCTATTAGGGGCATAAAAATGCCCTTTTTTTCACAATTGGTTAGGGGCTTGCCGACCTTTGGCAGTGGCCAAAGCAGGGCGATGGTCTAGCCCTTACAAATTGTTCTCCAGTGGCGATTCCAATGGGGCTAGTCCCATCACTGTCTGATGGTTGGTTGTCTCCTTTGCCGGTAGTCAGTTGTCCTTTTTTTTAAAAAAAATTTCGTCGTGGCAGTAGCCAGCTGCCATGGTCAAGAGATGGGTTGGCTCAACGGGATCACATCCAAGTGGTGATTCTAGGACTGCCAATCCCATTGTTGACCAATGGCCAGCCGGTGTTGCCCACTCCACCGGTCCGACGGAGTGGAGGGAGAAATAAGTGGGGTGGCGTAGCAATGGCTGCAAATTGCTGGTGTAAGGCGGCAGTAGTTTGCCACGGAGAAACATAGTAGTAGGTGACAACCAACGATTGGCCAGTTGTTGGCCTGAAGCATTTTGTTGCTGCACGGCCAGTGCCCACCTCCTAACATTTCCACCCCTTTACACCTCTCAAATTAGCATACATAGTCCAATCTTTCTAAATCACCAATAAACTTACAAGAAAATTGAATTATTAGTGAACCAACCTCGTCGCCACCAGTCTTCGAGCTCGCTTTTCTCCATCTTCATCATTGACTTGACTTGCCAGAAGCTCCTTCGGCGACCCACAACTCTCTCCACGCCTCGCCAGAATCTCCTTCGGCGACCCTCAACTCTCTCCCTGCCTAAGGGCCAAAAGCTCCCTAATTGAGCCTTAGGAAGCCCTTTTTATAATCATGGGATTAGGAACACTATTCCCCTTAGAAGTTGATCTAAGGTAGATCACTTTAGCTATATTTTAATAATTTTCATCACTCTAAATAACCAGACCCGTTAAACGGCCCAAATATATGTTTAAATTGGGTAAACAGGCCCCATACGATACATTTAACTTCAAACTGTCATAAGTCCCTTATCCGAACATCAATTTGTGCATTCTTTATGACATTTCGAAGCTCTTTTTATTTACTTTCTACCATATAGGTTTTATATATAAATTCTCCCTATTTAGGAATTTATTCAACAGAGAAAATTAGGGGGTCAACGTATTATTTTCTACGAATTTATGTTTTGAAACCTAGAAATTTTTGGGATATTACAGAGAAGATATTAAAATCTTGATTGTTCTAAAGCGCAAGGAGGTGTGAAGACCAATTAGATATTGATAAACGACAAAAGACTGGTTAATTGAAAGTTAAAGTAGTGTGAAGAACTAATCAATTGAAAAAAAAAGGAGTCTTTTGTCATGTAAATGACAATTGTGTAATCTCAAGTTTATATAGTACATAGTTGGCCTGAACAAAATGTCTCATAGTTTTTCCCATTGAGGGTTTCTATATAAAAAATTATGGTGTCTTTGCTTTTTTTTCATTAGAACACATTCAAAATGTGCAAACTAGCTTAATTAAAATAAAAGTTTAAATTTTCTTTGTTTTTAGATGTTTTTAGAAGAGGATATACCTTGTAACTCTACGACGGATTAGGAATACTTTATTCTTCAAGGTTTGTTTGCCATGCTTCGTAATCACAAATTGACACTTTTTTATTTACATTATAGCAATATGCATGGATTAGGGTTTAGATGTGCTGCACATTTAAATGTTGATTGATTAAATTTACTTAATTAGTTGGGTTAGTTATAAAGTTGATAATCTAATCTAAGTTTTGTGATTGTTGCATGCTTTAAGTGATGTATAGTATGTCACCCCAACTTTCAAATGTTATTGCATAGACTCAATTCTTGAGTTTGTGTCTTTAATAGTCATAATTCACTACTCTTAAAAATGATGTGAACTCCAACTTATTCTAAGAATCTTTGGTAGGTAATTTAGCAAGAAACATCCACAAGCATATTCAACATCCTATCAAATTTGGCATTTACAACATGAATCACTCAAATCCACGAGAAGTACAAGAAGATTAAGGGGTTGTTCAGATAGCAAATTCTGATGGAAGTGAAATCTTGATTCGGTGGCAGAATTATGTTTGGTTATGATTTATGATTCCAAATTAAACATGTTTTGGTTATGGCTTATGCATCCAAATTCAACTTGAATATTCTTTGGATAGAAAATTGAAGGACCCATGGAATCATAATGGATTTAGATACAAACTAATTAAAATATCCATAATTTTTTTACAATAAGACATTCTGCCCCCTAGCTCTTTATTTTGGCATGGTTTTCCCTTTTTTTAAAAGCCTGCCCAACCACTAGTTTGCTGCCCGTGTGCATTTCATTTTCCAATACTTTTTATCTAAGGCGGAGGCAATGGAGGCCAAGCTCATTTTGTTCTTTTGTGTAAGTACTAGACATGTGGGTTATTTATATACAAACCATGCCCAAGGAAAATTCAATGCCTTGAAGTAAAGTACAACAACTTCACATTCTACTCACAAATGTTTTGATGACCACACACACACATATACTGTAAGGACCCTCATCTTTAAATCGGTTTTGGTTTTCTTTAATTATGGGTTATCGTGAGATTTACGTGTTTTCTGATCTTATTCGGTGATTTCATAAATAAATAGTGTTTGTGATAGTTTTAACCAAAATTAACTTTAATATTAGTGCTTTTGAGTGATTTTAAACCAAATGTAAATTTTTGAGATTTTTTAGAATTTTCACTATTTTCCCAAAAAATTAGGGTTTTGGCGGGACCCCTGTAGGCCCCACCGTCGAAAAATTTATTTTTGTGTCAAATGAACCTAGACATATACTTAAGGTCCCACAAAAATTTTTAAAATTTTATTAGGCTTAAATTGTGCTTAAATTTATAAAATACCCACTTTTAGCTTACTTTTCATATTTACACCACAAAACTTACCTATGCCTACCCCAACCCTTACTATAAAAGGGCAAACCAGAGCCATTTTCATTTTTGGGAATAGGCTAAGGAAGGAAGGCTGACCTAATCCCCACTTAGGCCCGAATTAGAAGCCGATTAAGGTAAGCTTGCTCTAATTAAGCACTAATCCATGGCTTTTCTCTTAATTTCTTCCAAATCTATCATTTTCCCCTTGATTCAATACGTTTTTGACCATCAAAAGCTACTGATTTGTGTTTTACTACAAACCCTAACATTCAAAATTCGATTTTTACTACCAACAAGCCCTAGATCTAAGGTTTAATTAGGGATTTCTTGGGTAAATCGATTTCTATTAGAGTTTAATTCAAACTCATTGTGTTTTCAAGGATTTCAAGAAGGGTGATTCTTCAATCCGAGCTTAATCAAGTGCTGAGGTAATGGGTCTTCGAAATCTCTGTTTATCCATGGTAAAACTCTTCATTTTTGGCTTATTTCAAAATAGTTTTGCTTGATTTAGTGTGATAATGGTAAGATTAGAAAATGGAATTATTTAATCCCGATTTCTTAGGGTTTTGCATTATTATGGTTTGGTTTGATATTCTGGAGGTTGAGGAGGACTTTTGATGATGATTAGGGTGTTAGATGTGGATTTGAAGTGTTATCTATGGTGTTTCGGTTTGGATTTGTGAAAGGAAGAAGATGACTGTTCTGCCGTGTTGGCGATCGATCGGCCTTGCAGGGCGATCGATCGGATGAACTGAAAATTTCAAATTTTTACGTGTAACCGATCGAACGGCCTGAAGGGCGATCGATTGGCTACACAGGAAATTGTATGTTGTGTGTATGATGTCTATTTTGATGATTCCACTTTAGCTTGCCAATTTTATATGAATGTGGAGTGTTTTAAGCTATGTTAGGCTACTGGAAATACATGCTATTGAGTTTATAGAGTTGAGACATATGCTTAGAGATGGTGGGATGACTTATGTTTTGTGGCATGATGTTGGAATTGTTATCTTGAAATTATGAATGGTTGTTTCCCTTTAGTTAAGCATATATTTTCAGTAGGACTACAATCATTGTTGGACTGATTTGTCATGATAGATTGTGGTTAGTGGTGTGTGGATGTTGGTGAATGCCATGACTCAATGATGAAATGAGTGATGTTATATGTGTTTAGCCTTTGTGGTTGAGTTTTGAATCTAGCTATGATTTCAACGATTTTTCTACTATGATTTGCGCTGGAATTCATGTTTAGATAAAAATTCACATGTGTAGTGTGGTAGTGAGTTGATTTTCAAGCATGTTGATATGTATTATGTGAAAGGCTTCTACTAGTTACACACACACATGTGGGGGTTAAATGATGATGTTGAAGCTTAATATTGTGATTATGAATGATGCATTAGGGGCTGGTGAGAACACTTATCATGATTAGGATTCATGTATGCTTTGCCCACGCATGTACCATGCTGCATGCATCATGAAAATGGATTTCCAAGTGAGGCTTCATCGTGATTAATCGAATTTGACCGATTGGATGCAATGTGATGAAATTGTGTACCGGGTTTATCGGTCTTGGATTAATCGCAAGTTGATTGGTCCGAAAGGACATAGTTTGATTTGAAGTTCTTGTGTAGAACGATTTGAAGTTCCTGTGTGGAACGATTTGAAGTTCCTGTGTGGAACGAGTGCACTCCCTGGGTTGAGTCTTGTTTAATGGAATGATGTGGGGACGAGTTTTGTACTTGTCTTGCGGATATGTGAGAATGTTATTATGTGTGTCATATGGACCCTGAGAATCCAGTGTGGTATGCCGTGTGCACCCCGCTACCACGTGTTCTAGGGTTCTCTGTGTGAGAACTCGAGCTCTTCCCTCCGCAGGAGATGTCCCCGGGCGAACACCCCTGCTCTAGATTCTCTGTGTGAGAATGGGACATCCTTGGCCAGGATCGTTCAAGGCGAGCAGTATTAGGGATTGACAACCCCGATCTTTCTTGAATTCTTGTGTAGAATTTTGGACCATGACACGCCTTCGTGGCCTTGTCTATGCTCCCGTCTGTGTGACATTATTGTGTGGTTACTCCTTGATGGAGTTTGACTTGATGTTATGCATGTGGAATATGCATGTTAGAGATACATCCATGCATGTTGATGTTGATGTTATGCATGTGGAATATGTATGTTAGAGATACATCCGTGCATGTTGATGTTGATGTTATGCATGTGGAATATGTATGTTAGAGATACATCCATGCATGTTGATTTTGATGTAATGCATGTGGGAATATGTATGTTAGAGATACATCCATGCGGGATTGGTTATGATGTGAATGCATGTGGGAATATGTATGCTAGAGATACATCCATGCAGGTTGAATTATGCATTATGATGCAGTGTTAGGTGATATGATTGTGTGATCAGAAAGTGATGCACCATGTAAATCTTTGATTTGAACGATCTCATTTCTAAGCTATCGTATTTTCTACGTTGACAGTGATATTAAAACCATTGCTGAGTGTTAAAACTCACCCCTCTTTTGTGTTTTGATTTGGGGCTGCGTGGTGTGACACGCAGACGGACAGGATTGCCTCTTTGAGGAAAGGTCAGAGGTAGCTTGGGTGTGATGATGGAGATCGTTGAGTGACTTACCTGCGTTTGTTTCATGCTTTATGTTCGAACCTTTGTGTAGGGTTCTCGTTTTGGATTTATGTCATATACTACAGTTGTGATGATTATGACTTATTTTGAGCCGGTGTGGGCTTTACTTAACTAAGTTTGTGGGTTTGAGATTGTTGTTTACTTTGTGATAAGCAACACCTTTTTCTTCCCTTTTATTTACTCTTGCTCAAAGGATTGTGCGCACTCCGTGTTGCTGTTAATCGCCCGTGGTTAGGGTTAAGTCTTCCGCTAGATCATTTCTAAATTTTCACTTCGTCCCCCCCGCGCGTTTGACCGGCCCCTGGACCGGGTTGGGCTCGGGTCGGGCATCGCCGGGGCGTGATATATACTAACTGTCACACACACACACACACGCGCGCGCGCACACACACACACATATATATGTGGATAGGCTACCATGTGACACTTTTGAGGCCTTCCGCCTAACAAGTCAACTTTTTGAGGGCAACAAGAGTTCTTGCGTGGCAAGGTAATGCGTGAATCACGTACAAAGGGCCTTGTAAAGCAAGAGGTAGGGGGAACAAGAGTGACATATTGCAAAGAAACAAACGAATAAAAGCACAAAGACAGATTGCATTGAGCATTTACAAAGCAATGGTTTCAAATTACATAAGTCAATCACACAAACACTACCTTCCCCCCATATAGCATAAGGGATTTTTTGCATATTACTAGAGTGGTGGCTAAAGTGTCTCTACGGGCATGGTTACATAAAAAAAGAAAAATATATAAAAACATAAAGAAAGACATTAAATGATATTTACAAAGGTGTCTACACTAGGTCCATGACATTCTTGTCCACTTAGTTTTGTCGACGTCCTTGTTGACGCTGCTCCTGAAGATAGGCTTTAGTGTGGTGCACTTGTTCAATGGTGAGACCCTAAACCTTATACATATACCCAATCCCAGCTAAAAAGAAATGAGCAGGGTGTGATGAGATGCTTTCTCACCCAAACCTGGGCTAGCTCGAAGTACACAACACTTGCTTTGTGCAAAAAAATTACCAAAAGATATAAAAAATTTAATGAAATCTATTAATCATTCTCAACACCCACATATGGGCACATAATCGTAAGGGATTTTTAAGCCTTTAAAAGGAATAAACAAATTTATGCTATCAAAAATAAAAAGATCTCCCACAAAGTAGTCAAATCTCATAATTATATCATAAATCAACTAAAGACTATCCCAAAATAGGTGAACTATCTTTGCTCTATAATTGCCTAATCTCCACTGTGCTTCTAAAATAAGTCATCGTGAGTACTTACATGACACAACCACATTGAGGATCCCTAAGGGATTCCCTAAAACAAAATAAGAAAAATGGGTGAGCTTAGCTCAGTAAAGGTTTGAAAATATAGGGCTCACACAAACACTATATAGACTCAAATTTCAATATGCTTAACATAAACTTTATGCAATACCGGTATTAAAATCTTAAGAGCATGTCAAATTTCTCATATAAGACGTGTATAAATAAGTATCATAATCCATACACAAAATTTGTGTAAATAAGCATCGTACTTCATACACAAAACCTATGTAATTAAGCATAATAATAATCCATAAATTATCGATTAATCTGGATACGTGAAGATACTAATTACCTTCTTTACCTAGTATTCTTAAGTCGGTGCACACAGATAAACTAGCTTTGAGCTTACTCCAAAAGTCTTATTTAGTGTTCTCATTGTAGGTTTTTACTCTTCTCAGACTGGGGAGGATGATAATGACCTTTCAAAAATGGAAAACCCTTCCCTTTAGTTTAGAAAATCCCGCCCTTTCGGATGAAAAACTAATTTATTCAAATCCTCAATATGACTAATCCGAAAAATTATGAAATGCCATGGCTAATCATGATTAAACATAGTTTGGCAAATCATTTTCATTATGTTTGCAACATGAGTCATATGTGAATAATATTAAGTGCATGCAAGCATAAGTATTCATACCAACAAATAGCCCTATCATGCATGTGATATACTTAATGCGTGGATAATAAGGTCATGCAAGCAAAAGTGTGTGTAAAGACAAATGGTCATGTTCATAAATGGTTTAATGTACATAGAGCATAGTTCATACATGAATAACGTCATGTATGTGCAAGCATTCATATCATGGCATGATAATTCTTTACTAGTTATACGTAAGAGATGGTAGAACCCTTAAAATCTTGCTAAACAATAGGCATAAGAATAAATTTTCACTTGGGTGATCAACAAAGGCGATCAATCGGTCCTTCCGGAATGGAAAACAATTGTTTTACCAATCAATCTGGCCTTTCAGTCAATTGATTGGCTGGCCGATTGATCAGTCCTCATAAAACCAAAGATAGTTATTTTAGCGACGATCGTGCCCAAAAATACGAAAAAAACTTTTTCTTTGGGCAAAATAAATTCTCTTCCATCAAAACCTCATGAAACTTTGAAATAACATCATCTAAGCTCTAGAAATGATAGATATAACATAACTCATTCATTTCATGTCAAGACACCATGTTCAAGAAGATCTAAGCTCATAAATCCAACATGCTTCAAGAATATGATTCAACATACACAACCAATGGTGTTAATGTAAGGAAACTTAATAAAACAAAAACCCCTTACCTCAAATCAATGGATACTCCCTTCAATCTCTTCTCAAAATCAAAAGTTCCCTAACTAATAAATTAGGTCACATTAGCTCTAAGTAAAAACCACACCTTTACTCCAAATAGAGGCTTGAAATTACTAATAGCAAGACAAATTAATAATTTCCTTGTGCTCAAAGATAAATCACAAGAGTAAAAATAAGAACCAAAGATCTAGGGCTCTAAATCATGGGAAAAAGAATGAACTTTGAAGATGAGAAGACAAGAAATCAAATGTAAAAAAGAACATGGGATTGAAAGTGGAAGCATAAGAAATCGTGGACTAGAATGACTTGATTTACTTTGGATGAAACTTTCCCTTTTAGAGAGAGAAGAGCACAATAAACCCATGAAAACTCTTAGCTACCTACAAATGATGGAATAACCAAAGTAGCTGTTTATAAAAGTGGGTAAGTGGGCTTGCATGGGCCCTCAAATGAATAAATAAAGCCCAACTTGGAAAATAAGCTAAAATGAATGTGATAAGGCCCAAACTCATCTAATACTTCCAATGAAGGTTGTCGGCCCAAGAAGTTGGCACAACGACAATGGTGGTCCTGGGTCTTACAGTGGGGCCTACTTTCTTAATACGAGGAAATGTGCAGAAATTTTAACAATCAGTGTAGTAATATAGTGATTTATGCTAGATGTTAATTTTCCCCCACTAAATTCAAAATATGATTAAAGAATTTATAATTAAACTAAATCATCACACAATCAAACATAATAATATTATAAAAAATTTTAGATCTCACACATTTTGTATAGAGCCTCGTTTATATGAACAAAAGCTCACATAGTCGAGCATGAGGCTGGGAATTGCGTGCCATCGAATCAAAATCCAATGATGCACATAACTCAGGAGATTGGTGTCTACCACTATCACTCCCCCAAATTTCAAAACCCATGAAAAATAAATCAATAAATTATTTTACACCCAAAATGGTGTATAACTCAAATGCCTTAACCCAACCATCATCAATCCTGGATTCGTCAAGTATAAGCAAAATAACATCGAAAAGTGCCTATTTCTCGTTATTTTTTCAAGTGACACACATTCATAAAAGATGCACAGAAATCCCAAAGAAAAATTTTCAAAATAAGCAAAAGAAAAGGGTTGCACAAAAGCCTAAGGAAATAACAATCATCAACAACAATTTTGAATACTCATAAACACATGAGAATACGTATCATTTAGCCATACATTATTTAATATTAATTCTATATCATAGTAACCATTATTGAACCCTGTTCAAATTAGTTATTCATTTCAATAAGACAATAATCCCAATCAAACCTTGTTCAATTGAATCATCATTTCTACTATATGTGTCATTAGAACCTGTTGTATCCACTACAAAATCATAATGTTTTATTGTGTCTACTACGAAACCGCAGGAGTGATTTAGGGTCTTGCACCCTAGGTTGGACCCCTATCATTTTGAACTTTTGGGGCACGAGAATCTATACATTCATTAATGTATTTTTCTATTCAAACAACATGTGTCAAGCACCATTTTTTATCAAGAAAGGGGAGAGTATCGAGTTGTCCATTGTGTGAGCTATTACCCAAGTTATTTCATAATCCCATTAGGTTTCTTGGTGATTCCCAATTCCCATCACCAAATAAAAAATTCTAGAAATTACCTTTACTAGGTAACCAAAGTTAGCCTCATGACCTACCCAACACAGTTGACCTAGACTTGCCTAGGTCAGTCTAACCAAACTCGTAAGTATTGCTGAGTACCATGTAGGTAAGACCTACTGCCTACTAGCTACTAAGGTTTGAATGACAAGATATCCACACTCAAAAGCATCCCATACCATGGACACATAGGGTTTCACCTTGATGTCATACTTATGTAATGTAAGATGGCTCTAGCGTCTATATAGATGAACTTTACCACATGGTGGAGTCTAACTCATGAACTTTACCACATGGTGGAGTCTAACTCATGATGCCTTGAATTGATGCATATTTTGAATTAAATACCATCAGATAATAAGATATAGGTACAAACATGCATATGTCAAACACGTATACCATCTATACATATAATCATTTAATTTTGAAGAACATATCCAATATAGTGTATGAAAATTACTCGCATATTCTACATGAACATGTCATAGAGCGATATTTATAATAACATGTAGAAAATAACCTTATACCTACAATTCAAGTAATATATAAAAATAATGTTAATATTTACTAAGATAATTAAATCCTTAAACATGCACCTAAAGTCAAAATACTATTGTAAAAATGTCATAGAGTAATTCTTATAACAATAAGTAGGAAATGATCATATAAATACTTTTCATGTCATACATGCAAAATAGTGTTAAAAAGCTACTAACTATAACTTATACACCTAAACATGCTTCTAAACTCATCACCAGATCACGTACTGAAAGCAAACATGTATTTCATGAAATCTTTAGCTATTCATATACACAAGATACAAGAGGATGCATGATTTTTCTAATTCATACATATCAACGAAAAATTCTAACATGTATAACATGAGATATTTATCTATTCAAGTACACATATAATCATACATACAAGAACATAAGAGACATCATGTTTACTAATTTCATATCATCATAAATTCACAATTAAGAAATAAAATCAGATTATTTACAACACTTTCCCTAACTATACAAAATACTAATGCTTGAAATTTTTCATCACATTTTTCTTAAATTTAACGATTTTTTTCAACATAATGCCTATAAATCGGGAAAAATGAAGAAATACAAAACATGTGAAAGCAATTTAATAAAACACCACACATCAAATTTTCCCATACAAATTTTTACCTATTGGATAAAATATTATACAGCCAAACCAAACATCCTCGGGCACTACTAAAAAATAGATGTACAAAATAAATTGCTATGATCATAGACTAAATACAAATATTTTCTAGGCATCCCTAAGTGCAAGTCCCATAACACTCAACATTCTAATCCAAATTACAAGTCTAGTGAGTATAAACACCTTAATCCTTATCCCACCCAATACATCAAATTATGGCATAAAATAATACTCACAATGAGTCAAGGATATACCTGAGTCAAAAGGAATCAATCTATCACAAAAATGAGCTTCCATCTCCAGTAGCTCTCCATAAAAAACCTATAAAAGCCTCCTGAATATCAAGACTAAAAATAGGGTAAAGAAGTAT
Source organism: Saururus chinensis (assembly GCA_035235625.1). Lineage (NCBI taxonomy): Eukaryota > Viridiplantae > Streptophyta > Magnoliopsida > Piperales > Saururaceae > Saururus > Saururus chinensis. Next base: position 38,696,885 of record CP141148.1, read on the forward strand.
TTTTATACTCAGTAGGAAAATACCCCATAGGGGAGTTCTAAACAGTGAACTCAGTAAGTTTATACATAGATGTATTTATGCAACTCAAACATGAAGTAGGTAAATATATAATAATCATGCATCATGCCAAATACATACCATTAAACCAATCTTACACTCTTAATCAAATCTCCAACTTACTTGTACAATTGTATGTTTATACAACTTACATATACTCATATAACTTACTTGTACAATCTTACTCATACAACCTTATTCGTACATACTCATCCTTATATGACCTTACTTGTACAGTCTCACTCCAATTCTTACTCTTACAGTCTTGCTCAAAACTTACGATTATTCATAAACATACATACTCACTCATACAGTCGTACACATACTATCGACCACTGAAACTCATTACAATTAATTAGCTTTAACGTCAAAATAGAAAGGAATGTCACTGAGGCATTATCTTAACCTCTAGGGAGTGACTAAATGTTATGGTCCTTTTCGAATGCAAAGCACACCAGTGCTCATAGGGCATAGGATCAAATAGGTAAGAGCATTTCCATGATACTGATAAGTATGAAAAATATATCTATTTTATATGTCTTTTTACCTTATTTGCTAGTATATATTAGGTTAATTTAGAGTTAGTTATGGTTTATTTAGATTAAGATAGATATTAGTATTTTAGTTTAATTATTAATAATTTTGTAGTTATTAGTTGTTTAGACATGTATTTAAATCAAGATGGAATTTTAGTTACTTTCTACATGTCTAAAATATGGTATTTTATGTTTTGTAGTAAAAGTGCGCTTATTGAAGTACTTGGACGATGTTTGAAATGATTAAAAATAGTCTTCACATGCTTTAAAGTGATTTGGACAACTTTTCGGAGTTATAAACAAGTTAGAAATTAATATGGACACGAAGGAAAGCTTAATGAACAGAGTCCAGAAAAACAGAAACACTGTAGGCAATCGATCGGGATAACGTGAATTCAGATAAAAATACACTGTAGCCGATCGATCGGGCATGCAGGGCGATCGATTGGCATAACGCGCAGTTTCCTAGTTTGACCCAAATTTCAATCCTTTTCATATTGGACTTCTTCCTACGGAACTTATACCTATAAAAAGACATATTTGGCTTAAAATTGGGGGATTCCAGTAGATTTTAAGAGGAGAAAAAGGAAGAAGAAGATGGAAGAGAACTCAAAGCTTTCAATGGAGATTCAAATGCTTTCTTCTATCATGGAAGGCTAGACTTTTCTTTTACTTAGGAGTTGATGAAGCTATAGATAAGTTTCAGTTTCTTTTCTTTTTAATTTAGATCTCAGTTGTGAATGATGACAATTGTATGATATGGATTTCCTTTTTAATGGAAGAGCTTTTCATGTTTATTCAAATCTATGTTGATTTATTGTCTTGTAGATGATAGATTGATATGGTTTTGATATTTGTATCGATTCTAATTTCTGTGATTTATATGAGATGGTCATACAATAGTTTTAATGTTCAGATAATTAATGACTTGGATGAGTTATACTAAGATTAGACGGGTCATGCCTATAGCTAGTTTAGTGTAGATGATTCGTGCTATTGTCGAAGATAGTTCATGCCATGGAAGTTAATTAATGATTCTTTTTGAAGTAATTCTAGCTTGTAGCTGAGAGTACTTGTTCATGTTCACACTAGATTTAGATTAAGAGTTAAGGAATTGTTATGGTTCTATAGTGGATTCAATTTCCTAAGTAAATTCTATCATATTAATCTCTTGCTTTTAAACTAGTTGATTTCTTTCTTTTGTTTAATTTAAGTTTAAGTTTGTTTTAATTTTCAATCAGCAAATTCCTCTTTATATTTAGTAATAACTCATCCGTCCCTGAGGTTCGACAACCCTTAAATACTTATCCTAGTACAATTACCTTGTACACTTGCAAAGGGTTTAATTAGAAACGATCAAGTTTTTGGCGCCGTTGCCGGGGACGGTGTTGACTTGTTACTAAATTAGAATTAGGATAATTCTAGCTACTTTAGATTCAGTTTGCTTTAGTTTTTAGGTTAATTTTTAGTTTCTTACCTTTTGTTAATTTGATTTTGTAGGCTGAGTTGAAGATCGTGCTCTCTACACTTGTGGCCACAAGTGGACATCGACAAGCATAGTGCTTCTCTTCGGTTTGCAAGCTCTTTTTCTCTCTTAATTTTTAGTTCTTTTCTTAGTTAGTTTTTACTTATTCTTCCCCTTTTTACACTTAAAATTGTGTGGTGTGTTTGTGGTGTATGCGTGGTCGTCGCTCCTTACTCCCCCGATTAGTACCATTTGACCACGAGCCCGAGCGGACGTCTAGGAGAGCTGAGTTGCCCTCGACCTACATCCCTACACCCCCAAACTCACCTACCAATTCCTCCTCCCACACTACTTCTACCCCCATCATGGCTGAACATCAGTTAGTAGATGCACCACTTAAAGCTCTAAGGGAGTATTACACTCCCAATGAGTACACCTCTCCTTCATGCATTAGGTTGCCACCGGTCGCTGCCCAAAATTATGAAATTAAGCCCAATGTCATTCAAATGCTTCCATCCTTTTATGGGCTTAATAATGAAAACCCGTATAGGCACCTAGATGACTTCTTAGAACTATGCACAACTTTTAAGCTCTCAAATTTAACCGATGAGGCTGTTAAACTTCGCCTTTTTCCTTTCACATTGAAAGATAAGGCTAAGGAATGGCTTCACTCATTAGAGCCAAACACTATCACAACATGGGCCCAAATGCAACAAGAGTTCCTTAAAAAATATTTCCCCATAGGTAAGACCAACCAAATGAGAAAGGCCATAACCACTTTTGCCCAACTTCCCACTGAACAGTTCCATGAGAGTTGGGATAGACTTAAGGACCTTCTTAGGAGGTGTCCTCATCATGCTGTCCCTAAGTGGCAATTAGTGCAACGTTTTTATGAGGGTCTTACTAAACAAAATCATCATCTTGTTGATGCAAGTTGTGGGGGTACCTTTTTGCTAAAAAATGAAAATGAGGCATGGAAACTTTTTGAGGACTTGAGTGAAAATTCTCTTCAACATGCTGCGTTGAATAGAAATGAGAGTGGATTATCTACCTTAAAGAATGCCCCCTCTAGGGGTGGCTTGTATGAAGTCAAAAACCCATTAGACCTCTCCTCCAAAGTTGATATTTTGAGTAGGAAGCTGGACCTTCTTATGACTTCAACCCATCATCCCACTCCCTTCACTCAAGATGCATGCACAATATGCCTTAGCCCAGCCCATACTATCATTGAGTGCTCCTCTGCCTCTCAATTTCCTGAGCTTGTCCAAGACCATGTGAATGCTACCCAATCCTTCCCTAGGGCTGAGAACAATCCATTTTCAAACACATATAACCCTGGGTGGAGGAATCATCCTAACTTTTCTTGGCAGACACAAAACCAAGGGGTTATGGGTAACCAACTCCCTAGGCCCCCATTCCAAGTCCCACCAGCCCATATCCACCAACCTCAAGTGCAATCCCCATATGTCCAACCCAATAGGAGTCCAAGTTTTGAAGAAAAGGTCTTGAGTGCCTTGCAAGGCATTCAATCTCAATCCCAACTCCTCCACTCTCACACACAATCTATAGCAAAGTTAGAAGCCCAAATTGGACAATTAGCTAATGTTATTAACAAGAGAGAGATGGGGATGTTGCCAAGTCAACCCTTACCAAACCCTAAAGGTCAATTTCAGGTAGAGGGAGCTCCTCCCTCTAATGCACAAGTTAATTCCATAATGACCCTTACGAGTGGGAGGATTGTTGACAAGAGTGTTGGGGGGACACCAATGACAGATGATAGGAGTGAGGAGTTAGAGAGGGCAACCCCTAATGAACCTCAAGTAGAAGTTAGTGTACCACATGAGAAGGAGTTTGTATCTCCTTCCCCTTCCTCAGAGCCACAGTCTAAGACCACTTCCGATGGATCTTATATCCCTAGGGCACCCTTTCCTCAGTGTCTTGACCTGGCCCCACCATTTAGAAAAAGCACAGCTAAGAATGATGAGATTCTTGAGACTTTCAAACAAGTCAAAATTAATCTCCCCCTCTTAGATGCCATTAAGCAAGTCCCTACTTATGCTAAGTTCCTTAAAGACCTATGCACTCAAAAGCGTAAATCCAAGACCCATGTGTCTAAGAAGGTCTTTCTCACTGAACAAGTTAGCTCTCTTTTGAAGTTTGACACCCCACCTAAGTATAAGGACCCTGGAGTACCCACTATTTCTTGTATCATAGGTGATCACTCCATCTATAGAGCCCTCCTTGACCTTGGTGCGAGTGTCAATCTACTCCCTTACTCGGTGTATGAGAAACTAGGGTTAGGAGAATTGCAGCCTACATCAGTTACCTTGCAGCTAGCCGACCATTCTGTGCGTAAGCCTCAGGGAGTCATTGAGGATGTCTTAGTGAAGGTTGATCGGTTCTTTTTCCCTGTTGATTTTATTGTCTTAGATATGGAAACCGGTGCCAACTCCACATATCAGATTCCTATCATTCTAGGTCGTCCTTTTCTTGCCACAGCTAATGCATCCATAAATTGTAGGACGGGGGTAATGGAGATGACCTTTGGGAACATGAAAGTGCAACTAAATATTTTTAATGTGTCTAACCATTTGCCTGCAACTTCTAGTGCTGAATGTTTTATGGTAGACAATTTTAGATTTGATGCTTATGATAGAGGTCCATCTTTTGTAGCATCAACCCATAATCAAGTCGTGCCTTCTAATTTTTCTACATCATCTTTTTGGAGACTTAAGAGAAGAGCTAATGCTAATATCTACCAGCCGCCCTGATATATTTGTGAATGTTGGCAATGTCTGGCTGACGACATTAAACTTAGCGCTTCTTGGGAGGCAACCCATGATTTTGATATATTTCTTTACCTTTCTTTCGTTTATTTTCTTTGCTTCATTTAGGCTTTATTTACTTGTTTTCTCAGTTTTTTTTTCTCATTATAGTTTTTCTTCTTTTATGAGATATAATACTTTAGGTTTTGGGGAATGCTCATCACTTATATTTATTTCTTTTCTCCAATCCTATGTACTTCACTTTTCAGATTAGTGGATTAGTTATGCTTTCAGGTGATATCTTTCTCTCTCTTACTTATTCTTGTCATTGTAGTATATATTTTCTTTCACATTGAGGACAATGTTCAGTTTAGGTTTGGGGGTGTAGAAAGATATTTTTCTTTATTTTTTTAGGATGTTTTAGACTATTTTCTTTTGTTTTCTTTTCTTTTAAGTGGGTTTTATCGCTTATTTTCTTTTAAAAGTATATGTCTGTTTTTAAAGAGATCAATTTCATGAAGAAAGTTCAAGTAATTAATTAAGTGATGAAAATGATTAAGTGAGTAATTTCTATTTTATTTTCATTATCTTGGATAATTGTGCTTATATTTTTAAATCACATTTCACACACATGAAACTTGTAGGAATATAATTTTATGATTTATTACTTGTAATCTTAGTGGGATATCTTTAACTGAGCATATATTTTTGAAAACTTGGCAATTGAGTAATTTTTAATATTTTATGATAGATTTTTATGCTTAGCTTTTATTTGAAAAAAAAAATGGGATAAGTGTGTATAAAAAAAAAGATGTGAAAAAAAAAAGTTGAAAAAAATAGATTGAATGAAAAAAGAATTGATGATGAAAAAAAAAATTAAAAAAAAAAGGTTTGTTTCTCTTTTTACTGAGTAACCGGACCTTGTGCCTAGGCAAGTATAAGGGATCGCGTCAAAAGGTGAAAAGTTGAGATAAATTCTTTTATGACTTGCTTGGTTCTGTAGCCTTTATAGTTCGAGTTATTAAGCCTGAGGGGTGTTTCAACACCTAGTGCCTTGAGCCAACTGGATTAGGGACACTGGCCCAACGCTTGTTACATGGACTATTTAGAAAGCTTAATAGAACTAAGTATTGCACAATTCATATTTTGAAGTATATTATGCTTTTATTCCCTAAATTTAAATGAAATTTGAAGGCTATTACATGAGAGTTTATTATGCGATGTTAAGGATGAAAGATTGTCATTGTTATATTTTTGAGTTAGTAAACTTTAATGAGCTTAGTTAATGGGTCACATAAGATATGCTTGTTAATAAAGAATGAAATTGTATGACTACAAAGTTTCTACACTTTATATTTTTGAAATGTATATATGTAGTTGCACAATTATTTCTAAGATGGGGTTATAGAATGGATTATTCCTTACTTGAAAGTGATCAGATTTTAATTGTTTACTTATTTCAAGTATTTGTGGTTGGTTCTTTTTAAAAATAGTTATGTGTTTTTAAGAGAAAATTGTTTTTCAAATTTTTATTTTCTTGTTTGTTTGTTTGTTTTATTTTTCTTAGGTTTTAATGTTTGTGGGTATCATTACTGCAAACCCTCACGAGACACAACTCGTCCAACTAGGGACACCTAGGGGTTTAAAGGCTTGTTGCATACGCTAAATGCAATCGTGATTCCCTACGAAAGTGGCTTTTATTTATTTATTTATTTTTTAGATTAGTTATTTTATTTTATTTTTGTTTTGCTCGAGGACTAGCAAAATATAGGTTTGGGGGTTTTTGATAAGTATGAAAAATATATCTATTTTATATGTCTTTTTACCTTATTTGCTAGTATATATTAGGTTAATTTAGAGTTAGTTATGGTTTATTTAGATTAAGATAGATATTAGTATTTTAGTTTAATTATTAATAATTTTGTAGTTATTAGTTGTTTAGACATGTATTTAAATCAAGATGGAATTTTAGTTACTTTCTACATGTCTAAAATATGGTATTTTATGTTTTGTAGGAAAAGTGCGCTTATTGAAGTACTTGGACGATGTTTGAAATGATTAAAAATAGTCTTCACATGCTTTAAAGTGATTTGGACAACTTTTCGGAGTTATAAACAAGTTAGAAATTAATATGGACACGAAGGAAAGCTTAATGAACAGAGTCCAGAAAAACAGAAACACTGTAGCCGATCGATCGGGCATGCAGGGCGATCGATCGGGATAACGTGAATTCAGATGAAAATACACTGTAGCCGATCGATCGGGCATGCAGGGCGATCGATCGGCATAACGCACAGTTTCCTAGTTTGACCCAAATTTCAATCCTTTTCATATTGGACTTCTTCCTACGGAACTTATACCTATAAAAAGACATATTTGGCTTAAAATTGGGGGATTCCAGTAGATTTTAAGAGGAGAAAAAGGAAGAAGAAGATGGAAGAGAACTCAAAGCTTTCAATGGAGATTCAAATGCTTTCTTCTATCATGGAAGGCTAGACTTTTCTTTTACTTAGGAGTTGATGAAGCTATAGATAAGTTTCAGTTTCTTTTCTTTTTAATTTAGATCTCAGTTGTGAATGATGACAATTGTATGATATGGATTTCCTTTTTAATGGAAGAGCTTTTCATGTTTATTCAAATCTATGTTGATTTATTGTCTTGTAGATGATAGATTGATATGGTTTTGATATTTGTATCGATTCTAATTTCTGTGATTTATATGAGATGGTCATACAATAGTTTTAATGTTCAGATAATTAATGACTTGGATGAGTTATACTAAGATTAGACGGGTCATGCCTATAGCTAGTTTAGTGTAGATGATTCGTGCTATTGTCGAAGATAGTTCATGCCATGGAAGTTAATTAATGATTCTTTTTGAAGTAATTCTAGCTTGTAGCTGAGAGTACTTGTTCATGTTTACACTAGATTTAGATTAAGAGTTAAGGAATTGTTATGGTTCTATAGTGGATTCAATTTCCTAAGTAAATTCTATCATATTAATCTCTTGCTTTTAAATTAGTTGATTTCTTTCTTTTGTTTAATTTAAGTTTAAGTTTGTTTTAATTTTCAATCAGCAAATTCCTCTTTATATTTAGTAATAACTCATCCGTCCCTGAGGTTCGACAACCCTTAAATACTTATCCTAGTACAATTACCTTGTACACTTGCAAAGGGTTTAATTAGAAACGATCAGATACCACTTACCTAAGCATGCAAGTTTAAATGCCCACACATTAAGGTCCATACAATTGCCCATACTTTAGGGGTCTTATAGTGCTAGTGCCACTGTTAGGCATAAATCATATAACGTTAGTGTCACTCTTGGGCAGAATCATATAGCACTCAATGGGGTATCAAATGTCTGGGCTTAATACAACACACAAACAAAATCGAAAATATACATTGTTGTCAATAGAGCATTAGACATCTAAAGCTCAAATATAGCATACAAACAACATCCCGCAAGATAAACACCATGACAAGACATAAAAAACCCTCAGCCAACTCATTATTGGCTAGCTCAAATGGAACTTAATATGTCAAAACTCTCACGTTTCAAACTCACAAGGCTATCAAATTAGCTTTTCTTATAATTTAAGTTTGAATTAAGTAAGTTATGTTGTACAATTATTCCATAAAACTCTCAAACATATAGTGCTCTAATGATTAAACCAAAGCTTAGCCTGATATAAAACCCTAGTTTGCCAAGGCAGCTGACTTCACTTAACTTATCCATCTCATGATCATAACTCACTGTAACAAAAAACTTACATATTTATACAATCTCTGCCATCAACTTTATGGCTAAAAATCTTATTCAGACATAAATCAAACTAAGCTTCTTAGAGTCAACCCTGGCTATCACTGTCACACCTCGGCACTGCCCTGACCCGAGCCAAACCCGGTCCAAGGGCCGGTCTAACACACGGGGGTGATAGTATTAAAAACGGTTAAAGAAATAGCGGAAGACTTATGCCCTTTGCGGTCTAATTAACGGAGTTACACACTACTTTGAACAAGAGTAAATAGGTAGAACCAAAACAGTTACTTAACCTCTAAATTAAACTACAAATCTCAAACTCACATACTAATAATCCATAGCCAACACATTGGCTCCAAAACAAGGTCTCAAACAAAACTAAAGATATAATTTATCACAAGTCTGAAAACAAGATCCATTCCATAAGGGTTCTAACATCAAAATAAAATAATGAGAGGGATGCAAAAACTAGTGGCCTCCACTCCTACTCCCAAGCTCTCCCCGATCTTTCCTCATAAAGAGGATCCTGTCCAACTGCATGTCACGCCATATAGCCCCAAAATGAAACAAGGAAAGTGGGGTGACTGTAAAAACTCAATAATGGTTTGAATACAACTATAATAATAAGAAAACATAATGGCATAACAATGTAGTAATTCAGATCCAAAATCAACATGCTATACCACTTTTTGATCATTTACTAGTTAAAACTCTTCTTTAATCATAAACATAAGAACTAGCTTGCAAAAGACCTACCTATTAAGTCAAGTCATAAATATTCAAACTTATAACCTAGCATGCATCCCACATAGGTATTGGTTCATATCTACTCAAATCAAGCATAAAAATCCCATAAATCATATAAGAAGTGTCTTTCACACCCTTTTCTGATCATGGTTTCATATCACATAAACCTGCTTAATAGTGTCTCAATTACACACTTTCTGATCATGCATTCATATCACATAAACTTGCATAGTAATGTCTCAATCACACCATTTCTGATCATGCATTCATATCACATAAACTTGCATAATAGTGTAACATTCACACACTTTCTGATCATGCATTCATATCACATAAACCTGCATAATAGTATATCAATCAAACCACTTCTGATTATGCATTTATATCACATTAACCTCATTCACTCAGTACGACAAACGTGTCAAACCATGATACATAATCATGCATAGCATTCATAATAAACATGCATCAATACAAATGGTGAATGTCTCCATCAAGGAGTAAACACAAGTACTGCCACTCAAGCAGGACACGGTCAAGGGGCCATGAAGGCGAGATGAGGTCCGTTTTCCACATAGGAAAGATAAGAGGTCGGGGTGGTTAGCCCCTAATGCTGCTCGCCTAGACAGTACACACTGTAAAGTCCAAATCTTACATAGAAAACCTCAAGCAGGTGAGTTTGCCCCAAGACATCTCCTGTAATGGGGGAGAGCATGAATTCCCACACAGGGAACCCTAGAACACATGGTAGCTAGTGCACAAGGCGTACCACTCTGGATTCTCAGGGTCCAGATGACAATCTCAATAATCTCATTCGCAAGACAAGTGCACAACTCATCTCCACATAACTCAATTTAACTAGAATCAACTCGGGGAGTATACATGTTCCACACATGAACTTAAATTGAAAATATGTCCTCATGGACCAACCAAGTTCTGATTAATTTATTGAGCAATTAATCCAGCAAATAATCTTAACCATTGCAAATAATCGATTAATTTCGGTTAAACATCGGTGAAACTTCGTCCATGAATACCGATTCATGATGCATGATAGTATAATACATCCGTGAGCAGATCTACGTGGGTTCCAACACATGAAATGTGCTCCCAATCAGTTCCCTCATGCATCATAATCAAAGCATAACTAACGACAATTTCAAAATAGAATCTCCGTATGTGTGTGTGTTCATGCATATCTAAGCACATAACCAATGCTTGACATAAACTCGTAAGGTAATACACATACTTAAACACATTCAAAACAATAATTCCCAACTGAAATCAAAACAAAATCCACCATAAAGTTTCAATCCATCCTGTTAAATCGAACATTCACTCCTATATACATGATTTTTTCACACATTATGTTACATCATGATTACATCAATTACCCATAAACCATCCTCATTATAAGAGAACACATCTCACCATTTTTTATATAATATCCCTGTTGGAACATATTCTAATCACAAGAATCCCAACATTCAAAAGTTTAATGTACTTCAATATCAACATAATTATTAACATATAATATAACACCACATGACCACACTTAAACTCATTCCATAAACTTCCATCATTAATTCTACACCTCCAGTAGATAATTTTATCATAACACACATCTCATAACCATTAAAATTATTAAATTAAGTAAAACATTGAAATGAACATAAGTTTCAAAAATAGCAAAATTGTCGTATAGCCGTTCGATCGCCCTGCAAGGCCGTTCGATCAGCTAAACTGCAAATCTACCAAAAATGTAGCATTACTGATAGATCACCCTGGTAGGGCCGTTCGATCGCTAACAAAGCAGTTTTGACTTTCTTCTTCATCTTGAAAATCAAAACTGAGACACCATAAAAATACCTTAAAATCTTCACCCATGGTCTCAAACACTATCAAAAATTCATTAAACCTTCCAGAACACTAATATAAATCATTCTAAAATAAATCCCTAAGAAATCGAAGTAAAAGGTTAGTATTTATTAAACCCACCATTATAGCCTAAATCAAACAAAACCCACTTCAAATAACATCATAAAAATTGAGATTTTTACTACCCAAAGCTGAGATTGAATAACCCATTACATTTCTTTGTTGATTTGGGTCAGAATGAACCTTGAATCTCCTCCAATACCTTCCAAAAATACGATTTTAAGTTAACATACAACTAATCTTGATTTAGCTTTAAAAAATTTAAAAGTAAACACTAGATCTAGGGTTTTAGAAGCCTAAAAATGAGAATTGAAGATTAAGGCTTGGAGAAGAGAGGTAAAACAATAATTTTATGCTTTCAAAATGGATTGAAATGATGGGGGAAGTCAAAATTAAGAAGAGTTTAAGAAAAACTTAGAGATTAAGCCAAGATTAAGCTAAACTCGCCTCTAATTATTTCCTTTTCGGGCCTAATTGAGGATTAGGCTCTAAATTTCCTGGCTAAGATTATTCCCAAATGGGAAAAACCCTTTTTTTTATGTGGGGTAAAAATAGAGTTTTGAACTAAATTTATAAAATTTAAAAATTTAACCCAAAATTAGGTCTAAATTTTTTTTTAAAATTTTTATAGTGTCTTTTATTAATGTTAGGGGGTCCTGCCAAACCCTAATTTTTAAAAAATTATTAAAAAATTTAAAAAATTTAAAAAATTCAGAATTGACCAAAAACTACTTAAAACTCATAAATATAGAGTTAGTTTTGCGTAAAACCTTTAGAAACACTTTTTATTTTTGAAAACTAATGAATTTAAATCAGAAAATGCTTAAACCACATGATAACTAATAAATAACATCAAAATAAACTGGTTCAAAAATGAGAGTCCTTACAATAACCCTCTTAACTATCCCTAACTTATTATACTTACATTTTATTTCATAATTTGTACATTGTGGTTGTATAATTATGCAACACTCTAACTATATGTCAATCCCACAACATACTCTCCAATCAAGACCACACCAATTCACCCCAATCCTCACCCGTCAATGTTACATCCGCCATCTTCCGTCATATGTTTACACATCTACAACAAATCCATACCAAATCCATACCAAACCCTTTGTTACTTTTACCAGTACACATACACATATCCTTCGCACAAGCATATAACCATCATGTATACATATGTTTATTACACATACATATAACATACACATATTTTTCGTACATAGCTTACCAACATACTCTCTAGCCATCACTAGCACACACATAATCCACATACGTGGCCTACCAATATACTCACTAGCATTCACATAATCCACATACGTAGCTTACCAACATATTCACTAGCCATTACTAGCGCACACACAATTCTACATATGTCAAACATACTTACTGCTCACATGCATGTCATATGCATTTCAATATGACATAACTGATCCCCTTACATCATGCAAATGGCTCATGATTTAACATCCAATCATCAAATCTCAATCATCCTAGCATGCTTCTACACATTCAAAGCATACTATCATGAAATTACGAATTCAAAGCTCCCTTACCTTGTAATTCATGACATTTGATGATGAGGACATGACAGTGGCAGCTTCGGTGATGGAGTTGGAGGCCATAAGCGTTGTGAAGTTGATAGAGTTGCTGTCTAGAGGGTTTAGGAAGCACCGGAAGCAATTAAGCCAAATGGGGTGACCCTAATCAACACAGAAAAATCTGCGATCCACAGTAGCACACTAGGGCAGCTGGGAGAAAGGTTGTCCCAAAAGGAGTGGTTGTGCGACCGGAAGTCAAGGGTGTGCTAATTGAAGGTCAACTGACGAATGAGAAGTACTTGGTCGACCACAAGACATCAAAATCAGTCATAGACAACACCCAACAACGTTGATTTTGAGTCTACAAGGGCCTACATAAGGCTAGAGGGTATAGAGCGATGCTCCAGGACAGAGGAGAGGTGGAGGGGGCTCTGGTAATCAAATCAATCGGTGGTGGAGCCGGCCGATGGTCAGGCAGCGTAAAAGTGGTGCATAATCCCTAAATTGCACGTGTGGCTACACGTACACACAACCACTTGCACGCGTGGCAAAGACAGCCACTTGAGGGGCAAGGGTTTGGATGGTGGTGGTCCAAGGCCCACAAAAGGCAACAAAGCTAGGGCCTTGGTGGTGGCTGATTGAAGCGACATCGCTAATCGCCACCCACAACCAAAACAATTGGTGCAGGCAACTGTGCATCTTGCACTGTAAAAGAGCGAGGGGTGCCTCAGGGTCGAGCAGTGGTGGAGCAAAGGCCACCGTGAAACAAGGCTGACCCCACGACCATCCGGAGGCTAATTGGCGACTGGGGGCATCATAATGGAAAAACGGCCATGAAGGGTTGTACGGGTAAGACCTAGATCGAGGCATAAGGGCGAGATAGAACAATAGGGGCAAAGCAGGGTTGAAGATGGCAACCCCCAACCGACACTAGGTCGAGGTAGGCTGGACAGAATCCGACCGGAGTCCATCCAGTGGCCAATGGTGGAAAATGTACCAAAGGTTGATACCTTGGGTCATCGAGCCAAAAAACTATTTTTCAAACAATTTGGATCAGCCAATGGAGGAGATGGAGCGTAGTGGCGCGCAACATGGGTATAGAGGTAGCTAGGTTAGACAAGGGTGGTAGTCATACCTTTGGCAACCCAAGAATAATCAAAAGGAGTTGTTTGGGAGGCTGGACGATGACCGGAAACACACCGGTGACTCCAAAAATGAACTCGATAGTGAGAAAGAAAAAACCAAAGAAAAGTACCGATAGCTCAAGGAGGAGCAAGGAGAACATGGTGGAGGCTTTGGATGGCGCCTATGGCATCATGGTGGCTGGATGAAGATAAGTCCAGTGGAGGGCGGCAACAAACAGTAGTGAAATAGTCCTCCGAAGGCTCAAAAACAAATTTCAATCGTGAGAAAAACTGAGGAAAAGATCGGTACCTCATGGAAGAGCAAGGAGGGTGATGTAGCAACAATGTAAATTTAGAGTTTATATTTTCACAAACAATTTCAGAGTTCAAATGTAAACAATGATTTCTAACAAACAAGGGATTGAATTCTTTGACAGTAAAGTAAATTGAATCCTTCAATTACAAATTTCAGATTTCACAGAAACAATGCATAATTCCTTCAAATAAGGTAATCAGAATTCACAATCACATAAAATCACCAGCTCAGCTAATTACACAACATGTATCAACTTCAATTGTCTATCAACTGTAACTCTTCATTTCAACTAATCAAATCGAGGAACAACTTCAATTTCAGCTCAGCCAATAAGCTCAAAATTACATAAATTGATTTTTAAAGATAAGAAATACTTATTAATCTTCACTAGGGTGTCGGATTAGCTTGACTAGGAGCGATTTTCGCCATCACTAAAATCAAGCCATCAACTTAGCTTCCACAGCTTCAGATTTGGAAACCTTTCAGGAGCTTCAAAACCCTTGCAGAATTCTCGATCTTTAGATCCAGTAAATTGAATTCAAAATTCATCCCTCCATTTGATGATATCTTCTCCTTTTATACTGGGTTATGAATGAACTATTACATGTCTCATGCTGAGGTGGACTAATGACATGGCTCATCGGATTCTCGATTCATTCGCAATTGCTGCTCCCTTCTTGTAATTCTTCTCTAGCAGAGGTTGAAGGTAAAGTAACGAACTTAATGACTATAGCAAAATGACCATCACGCCCTCAACATGATTTAATCGTAGCCACCCACTCTTTCCTGCATTAGTGATTGAAGATTATACCCTTTATGTTAAAATTAGAATCAAATGTTCGACATTATGCCTAAACCAGTTTCTCTCATCTCTCATTTTCTGAATTAATATAGAAGCAAAGTTGCTTGATCAGCAGTTGTCTGAGCTCCGCCATCAGAGAGCATGGCAGCAATCCTAACCAATACCAGTGGACTCATGCTAGCAAGGCGAAGTAGATCACAACAAGAACCAATAGAATCCGATGGTGGAGGAGGTGCAATGGAGTTTCCGAAAACTCTCTCGGGTTTATCTCAAACCTTCTAGACATCTAAACTTTTTGGACATTCTAATCTTTCTGGACTGTGTCGATTGAATTTTTCCTTTCATGTCCCTAACATGCGCTAACCTCCTATTTACGTGTTGTATATCCAAAATTTGTGCTAAAATTACGTGTCGAGGCCTGCAGTCTACAACTAAGCCTCACACCCAACTCTATGGGTATAATACTAAGGTCAAATATATAAATATAAATATGCCAAAGCGTCACATTTTTTCACAAAAAATGATCAAAAAAATAGCAGAATGATCACATAAAATCATAAAAAAATCAGGGACATTACATGAATTCATATTTATTGTATATAAAAATATAATCTTTAAAGATAAAGTCATAATAGATCATAGAGACTTTAAATTTACTAAAATTTTTACTGGTCACTAATAACATAATAATAAGTATACAAAAAAAATTTCCTTGAAAATTCAATTCTCTCGGCAGTATAAAATAATAGAAATTAGTGGGATAAGTTGGTTTTTTTACCTACCCTGAGGCTTTTCAAAAGTTCACAAAACATCATAGACAATCCATATAAATGGTTAAAATTTCAAGGTTTTTAGAAATGTAGAGAGTGACTTATAGATTTTCTAATAGTGAACCAAGAATATCATGCTTATAAAATATTTACAAAAAATACAGGATAAATAGACAAAAATTCACATTCTATAGAATTCAATCAAATTATATTCTAACAATCATATAGTCCCTAATAGTACTAATTGGCATTCATAAGAACCTAGATCATCGGTTGGTTCCCTTACCTCCAATTTCTGAATCGGGCTCGAAATCTGCGAACTCAATTGCTACAAAATCCAAGAAAACTCTACCAATCACTAAACTAATCACAAATAAGCTGATTATAATAGATTTTGACAAATATAACATCAAAAAATTAGGTAGAGAAGATTGAATGAAAGAGAGTTCGAATTGAGAGAGAAAGAAGAGAGATAAATATGTAAAGAGAGAAAGAGAACTCTAGAGAGAGAAAATGATGTGAGGAGAGAAAAAGAGAAAGGGAGAGGGACGTACCACTACCACAAGGGAGGGGGAGGCTTTTCTCATTTTTATGGCATTTTCATGAAAAACATTATCTAATGAAAGTGGTTAGAGTGACCAATTCAAATGAATCTGATTGTGCAAGCTTAGGAGTTAGTTTTTTAGTCAAAGATCAAGTGGTTAGGAGGCTGAGAGACTTGGTCAAAGAGTTTAAAAAAATATCATTCACTACTTGTTGGAACCAAGAGAGAGAGAGAGAATGGGTGCCACAATCTGATTGGTTGAGCTGTCGGTCTCACAATAATTTGTGTAGGCTTGTAATTGTACTATACCCCTATCTTCAATTGGTCATAACTTGGCCATCTGACTTCCGTTTTAGGTGTTCTTAGGTGCTTCCCTTCGTCTTCGAGTATAGTTTCTATTAAAATAGGTTATAGTAAGAGATCTACTATTTCTAAGCAACTAAGGTAAAAAACCCTAAAGTAGACAGGGTGGGTCTACTAAAGCTAAGGGTTTAACTAAGTCTCTAACTCAACAAACAAGCACACACACCCTAAAATTAATCAAACAAGAAATCAAAACATTTTAAGGTCAATTTTTGAAGAAAATGTTTACAAATAATTTTAAAAACTTTACAGCCCATGATGCCCGAGGTCATGCATGCCTGCTTATGAAATTTTTTTTCTTTTATATTATCCAAATTTTATATGTGCCCATATTCAATTAAAATAAAGTCTTTGTAATGAGTTTCTCTATATGCACTTATTTTTTGGGTATTAATGAATGAAGGTAATATTGGAAACTGAAAACTTGTTATCATTCCATTGAAACAAAAAGTGCTGAATTTTCTCAAGAGGACATTCAATGGAAAATTGGGGTGGAATGGATTATTTAAAATAATTTTAAATTCTTTTGAAGATGTGCATTCTAACATAATTTTGATGGAAGGAGGCAGAATCAAGACAAAATGGACTAAATCATAGGCCAAATTCGCTATCCAAACATTCCATAAACCTTTTTGGTATGTTTTTATGTGAAGTGTTTTCTCAAACACATTGTCTTAATTCACAAAAACAAATACTCACAACTTTGATTAAAATCAGTTTTTCAATTGATTAGAAAAACATAATTGAACCAAAGCAAAAACCCTCTCTCAAGGTGAAGCTCTCTTAATTGTTGGGTTTTCTTTGTTCTCCCTCTACAAAAAAGAATTTAAAGAGTTTTCTTTAGATTAAAAGTCAAGATAAGATCAAATAAGGTGATTTTCAAAATAGAAGTTACTTAGATATTGATAATGATTGATTTGATACATTCTACTAGTAAATGATAAAATTGTCGGTTTGAAAATGATTACAAACCTAGGTAAATATAATGCATATAGTACAAAATTTTATTTAAGAACTGCAAGATGTATTTCCTCCATTTTTTGTTGTAAAAATCAAAAATTGATTTTGATATAAAGCTCTAGAAACCTATATGTCTAGTGAATGTGAAAAGCAATTAAACCATGATACAAAAGATTTTTATGCGGAAACCTTCCTTGGGAAAAACCATGGGACACTCTTTCCAAATGATAGGCACTATGTAAACAAAATACATGAAGTACCAATTTACAACAAAAGAGTCATTCCTTACTTTATTTGGCTCGCATTCATACCACTCTAAACTCATGTATTACTACCCTAATGGTTTACCTACATCAACTTTGGTCTTTCCTCCTTGTTTGTTTTAAATGTTCACGGTCCTCAATGCAAGTCCACTAGTATGAATGATATTTCCTTTGTTGGTCTTCTCAACTATTTTTCGAAGATGAGACTCAAATGATGGCTTCAATCTCAAGCCTTACTTTCAAAACCACTTAGTCCATCAAGTGATTGTGCAACATAACATTTCCAGCAATTCATGAATCTAACATAAACATAAATTCTCTAGTATTTCTATGACTATTTTGATGTTTCTCTCACAAATCTATAGTGATGGAAGCTTTCTCTCTTCTCAAATCAATAGAGAAGTTTCACACCTTTCGATCTAAGGTTCCAAGGCTTCCTATGTCCGTCTACCATGTCTAAAACCCCTTTTTATACACCCCAAGTCGATTAAGGTGTTGTGGAGTTTCAATGAAAATAAACTCTACATGGAATGTCCTAATTTTGGAAACTACACATCAAATCGATCAATCATTCCCTATATTAGTTTAAATATGTCTTACAAGCAATCGATCATTCCATATAACGATTGATGATTCATTGTTCTAGAATCATATGAGACTAGCTTCCGATCTATACACCTAGCAATCGATTGTTTGTTTTGGAGAACATTATAAAAAATATTCAAGACCGATCGATCATGCTTTCAAGAGCATTTGATCATAGATGAACAAAATCACAAACTTTTGCGAATTTTGGTCTATTTGTCTCCTATACTCTCCTACATTATAATATGATATTTCTATCACTCTTAAATATATGTGTGATGTGTATGCATGCTTTTACTTATCGAAACACCTCGTGAGTCTTCTCATCTACTTTATCTTTACTAGTGACATTCAATAATAATTTTGACTCAAAATTACACATCTTTTAACATTGTTTTAATCATTGAAACAAAAAAAAAAGAGTGCAAACCTTTTTTCCCTAAGATTTTATGTCTCTTTATCGGGGCCCTTTGTTCTTTAGGGGTCATCCAATTAGTGAGTCATTACATATGACATAATATATATTTACCAGAACTAGCAAGCAATAGAGGTCGATATTGATTGCAATCACAAAAAATAAACCATTTACATAACAAAAGTACAGATTGATAGAGAAAGATCCTCCACTTAAAAAAAATGTCTAGATTTTCACACTTAAATAAACAAACAAATAAATTCTAAACTAAAATGTAATCATTTGCATATAAAATTGTGAGGTTTCTCTAATCACTTGATAAGTCTTCAACAGCTTAAATTGTTGAAGACACAACAATGACTCGGAATACAAATAAATACTTTGACATTCTTTTGTTAAAAAAATAGCCAACACATATTTAAACTCTACAATATCAGCCAATAACAATAATATTACAATATAATTGAATTAAAATAATTTTAATTAAAAATTGTGGACTAATTTTGATATGTAAGGCCCATTAATAGTAGCTTGCGATTCTTTGATGAGAGTGCTTACATTTTGATGATGAACACTTTTTGCTAAACACTTATCATGTGTTTTGAAAATTATGGGCTCCAATGTAGAGCCTTTAAGTTAAATGAGTAAATGATGGAAGGAATAACATTATCATCCAAATACATATAAATTATATGGACCCCACCCCCATTTCACCTCATATATCGTTTTAATTTTTAAATAGTTGAAGCAAGGTTAATGAAAAAGGAAAGAAAGAAAACATTGTCATATCAAGTATTGTAGTGTAGTTGGTTAGGACAACACTAAAGCATTTACAAGATCCCGAATCTTGGCAAAAATGTTTGCTATTTTATCCCATATGTACTATCTTGTATCCATATCAGTTCCAAGAGCTTCCGTGACTATGAATTGATTTTCCTTGTTTCACTGAAAAGAGAAAAACATAGACTTGCAAGTCTAATGGGAACATAGCCAGTATACAAAAGTAGAAAACAGGGGACAAACACATAACACGAATAGATATTAAAGGATCCTGGAGATATAACTTAAGGAACACAACTATTCAAGGCAATCTTCGAGGAGGAATAAAAGATCTGATGGGAGTAAAAGATCCAAAGGACTGAGAGGCTGGCTAAGGGGCACAAAACTGAGCAACTGAGCTATAGAGTACAAAGTTTGGTAGCTAAGCAAGAGACCATGCATTCAGTCTAGGTGGAGCATAGAGCTGAGTTCAACCAAGACTGAAAATCGAGCTTAGATTGGAAACAATCGAAGAATGAGCAGAGAAAGCGATGGGGCAGAGCTATAGGTGGGAAAAAGGGTGTTGAGCAGGTTACCAGGTCAAATGGAACAGAGAGGTGAGCAACAAACTGATGGATGCATAGACTTGCTTACTGGCCAATGGGCTGGTCTATTTGATGGGTATGAGATGCAAAATTGAAAATTGATGTAGGAAATGAAAAATGAGAAGTGAGACATGGAAAGGAAGAAATGGGATTGGAGGCAACAAAGATATAGGGAATGTGGTTTATCATCTCCCTCACTAAGTATAACGACCTCAATTTTGTGGGATTTTCATTATGTGCTACTTAAATTATAAGTTGCAGTTGATGTGGTTTGAAAGAGTAGAACGGCTTTTGAGTTAGAGGTTGAGCTTAAAAAGGGTTGGTTGTGGCGAATTGCGAGGACGCAATTCTTTTAAGGAGGGAAGAATGTAATATCCCTAATTTTCTCGAGTTTCAAAATTTAAATACGTGGAAAGTATGGTGTTTGACCTATTGACATTCTTATTAGAATAACTCTCTTTAGATATAATTTAGGGCTGAACTAATTTTATTAGAAAGTAGACAGAAAGAGCTTCGAAACGCCACCAAGAACGCGTGAATCGGAGTCCGGATGAGGGAGATACGACTGTTTGAAGTTGACTTTAACATGTAGGACCTGTTTACCCGAATTGAATGCGGAACTATCCGTTTAAGTTGCGATACTGGCCCGATTAATTACTATTCCGAAATTGGGTTTTTGAGGCCTAATTTCTCATGGGATTAGGAACCCTAATCCCATGTCTATAAAAGGCGAATTAGGGCTAATAGAGGAGGGGGTTTTTTTGGGAGGTCTTTGGTCCGATTTGGGGAGTTTTTGGATGGTGAAGGAGATGAAGGAATTTTCCGGCGAGACTCCGGTGAAGCGTTGGCGATAGTAGCTCGACGACAACTTAGCCTTCAAGGTAGGATTTTGAATCTAGAATAGTGTTATTTTATTATTAAAATATAAACTGTTTTGATAATAACATAAATACTGATTTTTGCAATTACTGTTCACTTTGTATTGTTTTTATTTTCTGACTGCTGCCGGCCAGTCACCGGCCGACCGCTAATGGCTGGACCCGGAGATGCACCGGCCCTGGCCTTGGAGGCCTTGGATCCGGCGGCCTTGGCTGTCACGCCCCGGCGATGCCCGACCCGAGCCGAACCCAGTCCAGGGGCCGGTCAAGCGTGCGGGGGCGACGAAGTGAAGATTGAGAAACGATTCTAGCGGAAAACTTAACCCTAACCACGGGCGATTAACAACAACACGGAGTGCGCATAATCCTTTGAGCAAGAGTAAATAAAAGGGAAGGAAAAATGTGTTGCTTATCACAAAGTAAACAACAATCTCAAACCCACAAGCTTAGTTTAAGTAAAGCCCACACCAGCTCAAAATAAAACATGAGCATCACAACTGTAGTATATGACATAAATCCAAAACAAGAACCCTACACAGAGGTTCTAACATAAAGCATGAAACAAACGAAGGTAAGTCACGTAATGATCTCCATCATCACACCCAAGCTACCTCTGACCTTTCCTCATAGAGGCAATCTTGTTCGTCTGCGTGTCGCACCACGCAGCCCCAAATCAAAACACAAAAGAGGGGTGAGTTTTAACACTCAGCAATGGTTTTAATATCACTGTCAACGTAGAAAATACGATAGCTTAGAAATGAGATCGTCCAGATCAAAGATTTACATGGTGCATTACTTTCTGATCACACATTCATATCACCTAACACTGCATCATAATGCATAATTCAACCTGCATGGATGTATCTCTAGCATACATATTCCCACATGCATTCACATCATAACCAATCCCGCATGGATGTATCTCTAACATACATATTCCACATGCATAACATCAAAATCAACATGCATGGATGTATCTCTAACATACATATTCCACATGCATAAAATCAACACCAACATGCATGGATGTATCTCTAACATACATATTCCCACATGCATAACATCAAAAATCAACATGCATGGATGTATCTCTAGCATACATATTCCACATGCATAGTATCAAATCAAACTCCATCAAGGAGTAACCACACAATAATGTCACACAGACGGGAGCATAGACAAGGCCATGGAGGCGTGTCATGGTCCAAAATTTCTACACAAGAATTCAAGAAAAATCGGGGTTGTCAATCCCTAATACTGCTCGCCCTGGACGATCCTGGCCAAGGATGTCCCATTCTCACACAGAGAATCTAGAGCAGGGGTGTTCGCCCAGGGACACTCCTGCGGAGGGAAGAGCCCGAGTTTTCACACAGAGAACCCTAGAACACGTGGTAGCGGGGTGCACACGGCATACCACACTGGATTCTCAGGGTCCAGATGACACACATAATAACATTCTCACATATCCGCAAGACAAGTACACAACTCGTCCCCACATCATTCCATTTAATTTGACTCAACCCGGGGAGTGCACTCGTTCCACATAGGAACTCCAAATCATTCCACACAGGAACTTCAAATCAAAATATGTCCTTTCAGACCAATCAACTTGCGATTAATCCACGACCGATCAACCCGGCACACAATTTTATCACATTGCATCCAATCGGTCAATTTCGATTAATCACGATGAAGCCTCATTTGGAAATCCATTTTCATGATGCATGCAGCATGGTACATACGTGGGCAAAGCATACATGAATCCTAATCCATGATAAGTACTCTCATCAGCCCCTAATGCATCATTCCTACTCACAATGTCAAGCTTTAATATCATCATTTAACCCCCACATGTGTGTGTAACTAGTAGAAGCATTTCATATAATGCATATCAACTTGCTTGAAAATCAACTCACTACCACACTACCCGTGAATTTCTATCCAAACATGAATTCCAGCGGAAATCATAGAAGAAGAATCGTTGAAATCATATCTAAATTCAAAACTCAACCACAAAGGCTAAACACATATAACATCACTCATTTCATCATTGAGTCATGGCATTCACCAATATCCACACACCACTAACTGCAATCTATCATGACAAATCAGTCCAACAATGATTGTAGTCCTACTAAAAATATGCTTAACCAAAGGGAAACAACCATTCATAATTTCAAGATAACGATTCCAACATCATGCCACAAAACATAAGTCATTCCACCATCTCTAAGCATATATCTCAACTCCATAAACTCAATAGCATGCATTTCTAGTAGCCTAACATAGCTTAAAACACTCTACATTCATATAAAATTGGCAAGCTAAATTGAAATCATCAAAATAGACATCATATGCACAACATGCAATTTCCTGTGTAGCCGATCGATCACCTTTCAGGCCGTTCAATCGGTTACACGCAAAAATTTGAAATTTACAGTTCAGCCGATCGATCGCCCTGCAAGGCCGATCAATCGCCAACACGGCAGAACAGTCATCTTCTTCCTTTCGCAAAATCAAACCGAAACACCATAGATAACACTTCAAATCCACATCTAACACCCTAATCATCATCAAAAGTCCTCCGTGACTTCCAGAATATTAAACCAAACCATAATAATGCAAAACCCTAAGAAATCGGGATTAAATAATTCCATTTTCTAATCTTACCATTAACACACTAAATCAAGCAAACCATTTCGAAATAAGTAAAAAATGGAGAGTTTTACCATGGATAAACAGAGATTTTGAAGACCCATTACCTCAGCACTTGATTAAGCTCGGATTGAAGAGTCACCCTTCTTGAAATCCTTGAAAACACAATAAATTTGAATTAAACTCTAATGGAAATTGATTTACT
The DNA here is from genome assembly GCA_035235625.1 of Saururus chinensis. Classification (NCBI taxonomy): domain Eukaryota; kingdom Viridiplantae; phylum Streptophyta; class Magnoliopsida; order Piperales; family Saururaceae; genus Saururus; species Saururus chinensis. The sequence goes on from CP141148.1 coordinate 38,720,947, forward strand.
CAAGAAATCCCTAATTAAACCTTAGATCTAGGGCTTGTTGATAGTAGAAATCGAATTTTGAATGTTAGGGTTTGTAGTAAAACACAAATCAGTAGCTTTTGATGGTCAAAAACGAATTGAATCAAGGGGAAAATGGTAGATTTAGAAGAAATTAAGAAGAAAGCCATGGATTAGTGTTTAATTAGAGCAAGTTTACCTTAATCGGCTTCTAATTCGGGCCTAAGTGGGGATTAGGCCAGCCCTCCTTCCTTAGCCTATTCCCAAAAATGGAAATGGCTCTGGTTTGCCCTTTTATAGTAAGGGTTGGGGTAGGCATAGGTAAGTTTTGGGGTGTAAATATGAAAAGTAGGCTAAAAGTGGGTATTTTGCAAATTTAAGCACAATTTAAGCCTAATAAAATTCTGAAAATTTTTGTGGGACCTTAAGTATATGTCTAGGTTCATTTGACACAAAAATAAATTTTTCGACGGTGGGGCCCACAGGGGTCCCGCCAAAACCCTATTTTTTGGGAAAATTGTGAAAATTCTGAAAAATCTCAAAAATTCACATTTGGTTTAAAATCACTTAAAACCACTAATGTTGAAGTAAATTTTGGTTAAAACCATCACAAACACTATTTATTTACGAAATCACCGAATAAGATCAGAAAACGCGTAAATTGCACGATAATCCATAATTAAAGAAAACCAAAACCGGTTTAAAGATGAGGGTCCTTACATTGGCGGTGGCAGATTGGCTGCTGCCGGGTTGTTGTAGTAGTTTAAAAAAAAAAAGGGACAACGGCGGTGCAGTGCAAGCCCTGGCCGAAGGCGGGACCGAGGGTACGGGAATAGCCGGAAGACGGCGATCTGGTCAACCCCGGCCCGTCGCTTGGCCTTGGCGCCTTGCCGCCGCCGTGCTTCGGAGTGACGGCAATTGCAGAAAAAAAAAGAACAGAAAGAAAGGGTGGCCTTTGGCCGCCGGCTAGCCATCGGGGGGCGGCGGAACAGATGCCATCGGTTTTGCTGTTCTTCGGCGGTCCGGGAACACCTGGGCCGCCCCCTCCTCCACCGCAATGCTGGCAGCACCGCCAGAGGCCATTCGGCCTTTGGACGGTCGCGAAGAAGACGACCCACGATGCGGGTCATCAGCCGCTGAACCGGGTCGGGTTTCCCAACCTGATTCAGTCCGGTCTGTTTAAAAAAAAACAAATTTAACATTCACTGAACCGGATCCGGTTCAGTAAGGTTTAGGTGTGGGAAAAATCATAGAAAATTACTGTTGAACCTTGAGAGGCGTGGGAGTTTTCTGACTAAGTTTCATATCAGGTAAAAATCTCAGAGGTTGTGAAATGACCTTTTTACCCTTGTTAGTTAATTATCGTACAATATTAACTTACCCAAGTTCAAGGCTCTGGTTCAGGGTCATATGAGTGGATCTAAAAATTGGGAAATTTCTCAATAAGATTTTAATGGGTAACTAAACTATAGGCCATACCTTTTGGTGAGGAAAAATCCCAGTGAGTAGAAAATTGACCTTTTTGCCCCTAGGTTTAATTATAAACTGTTAAATAAACCTGGGTCGGTTCAAGGGGTTCATGACCCCGTCGCATGCCAGGAAAATTACACAGAGTCCATGAAGTTAAGTAGTATGCTTGAGTTCAATTTTGGACCCATTGGATGTCATTAAGGCCATAAACCAAATAACAGAACTACCCCTATGCAAACTGGCCCGCATTCGCGTGGATGTTGTTAATGGGCCAATGTGATACTGAAATCTTTTTAGAGGTTAAAGACTTACCTGAGTGCAGAGAGGAATGTATCAAATGTTGGATAATTACTCTAATGCCCTCAGGTGCATTACGACCAGTTTCATAAAGATTTATTAAGATAACCCAAGGAGGGTTAGGGCATGAGAGCTCGAATAATTCTTATATCATTAATGAATTTTATTATTGATATTATGATATGCTTAGACCTGTGTAGTTCTTATGGTTTATGTTGTCCTTTGTTTCGATTTTTGATATTGATGTTGTGATAGTAATTTATCACTATCTTTAAATTATTGAAAGAATAATTATTTGGGGTTTGTTAGTTTTGGATTGGGTAAGAACACCTAATCAAGATAAAGACTAAAATACCTTAGAGGGGTCTGAGACTAGTTCATACAGTGAACAAAGCCTTTGACCTGACGATTTGCCTTGGTTGATGAACTGATGGCATGTCTTGAGTTGTAAACCTTAGTCTAGAAGGGACTAATAGGGTTTGGGATAGTCATTCGGAATCCTGGCTTATAGATGAGCAAGATAGGGTTCAGAATGGTTTCCTGAGTTCTAGCTCTATTGAGGAGCCGCTGATTTGACCGTGTAGTTGCACCTCCCCATTGGAGGGAGTTCTTTGTGAGCTGGGCTTACCACAAATCTATTGGGGATCTTTTAGTGTATACGCAATTAGGGTCACTGACATCCTGCTTGGTTGGCGTCTCTGATCACTTTTGTTCAGGTGTAGTTGTGGGCCATGCCCTTCCACTCCGGTCAGGTCCTTATGGGCTAGGTTGGGAGATGACACTTCCTGGTGGATTCTAGGGGCCTAGTGGATTCCAGGATGTTTCGTTGTCATTTGTCACTTAGGTTGAATCTGATGAGTCTATCTGTCATTGGGATTAGACAGGGATATTAATTATCGAACAATGGTTAGAGAAATAATTAATAACATTGATTGATATTGCTTGTTTAATTATAACAAGTGGAACGATTAAAGGACTGGCATAAAATTTAGGTTGCTTGAAAATACTTAAGCATTGCATGTGTGATGTTATGCTTCTTAGTATAGTGTAATATTAGGCAGAACTACATCTGGATCCGATCTTATTGGAAACATTGGAGATGTTGTCTGATGAGTACGTAGGCAACTAACATCGAGTGATGTTGGTCCTATCCGAAAAATATTAATAAAACCTTTTGTCCTTTGGAAGCTCTTCTCTTGTGGGTGGAGATGCTCCATTGTGGTTGTGGTTGTTGTTTAGTTTGCTTTGTTGCAAATTCTCCAGGCGATGAAAAGTGGGACCAAGGTAGGCGTGCACAACAGGTTTCCACGTTTCTGTGATTTCGGTATGTAAGTGTACTTTAAGCATGAGTCAACTTATTATTTATTTTCAGATGGATGATGGAGTTTTACTTAGATGGATGAGCTGGTCTTTATGAATTTTTAGACGTTAAATAGTATCATATGATTTGATATTTGTATTTGTGAACCCCAGTTATTATGACCTGGATATTTAATCGAATGGTTTATTTTGTATTTAAAGAAAAAAAAATTTCTCGCTACTTACTGTTCATGCTATTTAAAAATGCTTTTAAAAATCCGGGTCATGACACTAAGTGCAAGCCACAAAGGATCTCTATTACAAGATAGCCATGCCTAAGAGTCCTCCCTCACTAGACCATATGCTACTCATGAACTTGACTTCAATTTTTCTAAAACTTGCCTACCTCATCTACATTTTGAAGCTAAGGCCCACAAGTAGTCGAGATCTTGACTACCATAATTATCAAAACCTCCTGTAATACATTATGTTGGACCAATTATCTTTTTATGCTCTAATCCGTTTGAACCTAACTCCCGGGCTAAGGGAGCGACTCTACATACAACTCCTACCCTTTAGGAACCAAAAAACCATGATCTTGTTTCATACCATACTCTTCCATTACATGGGTAACCGACTTGCTTGAGGAGCCAACCAAATACTAAGACCCCTTGTCCTTAAGAGTCAAAATCCACTGGTTTGGGGTACTATCTATCACAAGGATTCATACATAACATTAGGGTTTACTTACCTTTATATATACATGTTCAATCATCATACAATCATGCATCCAAATGCATTAAAAATCATGTCATTATAATACTGAATAACAACATATGCATTACCATAAGTCATGCTTGAAAATAAATAGCACTGTTGTATCATTGGTAAACACATCAATGTGCCAGCTAGGACGTCAATGACCATCAGCATCCCATTGACCCCTCACAAAAAGTGGGTTGGCTATAGAAGCCTACCTCATTGATGTTATAGCGAAGTGACGACTTCATTGCCGGTGACCAAATGAACACTAATGTGCCACAACATATTAATGTCAATACTGTGATATTCCTCCTTTCACGGCCACCAACGCTTCAGTACTCATGTTTCTGAACGAGAGGAAAACAATAGAGGCTGCTCTATTTTACCCAAATCACTCCAAACAAATAACACAATTCATTCCTCACCATATATAACCATCCAATCATAAAAAAAATAATGATTTTGCTACACGTAATCATCATGAATGGAAGATTATGATCTCAAACCATGAACACGACATAATTTTAGAAATCAATTGTAGCATGCTTTCAATCTCATCAACAATCACATAAACACTTCAAATCATCACTTCGAAGCCATTTATTAGTAACAAGTTAGCAATCCAACCTTTTTTTCCACCAAAACACAAGGTCTCTAGAATTTAGCCTCTTCTCCTCCTCTAGACTTTGATATACCTTAAACCTTCATCTTCAACCCAAAGTTCAAAGATTCCAAAAGATTTGGGTCATGGTGAGTTAAAGGTATTTATATAAAAGGGAAAATAATTAAATTCTAGTGCATAACCGCATCAGAAACCACACACAACTGCTTACACAACATTTTCGTACCCATCGACAAGTTGCACTCATACTCATCGACATGTCAATAGTCTACCATCTGTTGAATTAGTCTCTCATCAATGCAAGCACGAATGTATCAAAGTCTACTAACAATGACCTAGAATTTGACTGATGTGAGCATCAACATCTCGATGCTTACTAACAAAAACTTTTTGTTCCAAAATATCAAAGCATCAAGAGAAACATCTTTTTTCCTGTTTTAAATTTATCATTGTTGTTATTTTCCTAAGTTTAGTTATAATTATCAGTAGCATAATATTGATGAGCAAGTTCATTCATACTTGAAGTCGACGCAGACACTAACAGACACCGAATCAAAATATCAATTTTTATAATAATTAAACACACAAAAATATTTAGTAAAAATCTCTAAGCATCAAAGTGTCTGAAGAGAGTTTGAGAGGTGCAAGCCCATTCCGTTAGACACTTTTAAACACATATAAGTCAACCATAATTTAGGAAAAATCATGCATTCTAAATATCCATTTACGTCATCTAGAATGCATTAAAATCATAAAACCACCTATTACAAGAAAATTCTTCTCTCCTTCATAATCATCATGGATTAGCCCAAACTTGTTGTTGACACCCTTTTCGAAAGTTCGATCCCATCAACACAACCTTTGATGCCTATCAAAACAACCCTCTATGCCTGTCACACCTGTTGGTACATGTCGATAGTCATCCAAAATTTCCCCTATTCTCTCAATTTAAGCCTTTTCTTCACCACGGACACACCATGGGGTCAGACGGGCTTCCCTTGGCTGTCCCCTTGACCTACTGGTCTCTCTCTTTTTCTCCTTGCTCCCTTTCTCTCTGGTTCGCCCCTCCCAAGGAGTGGAATCTCAGTGTGTGAGAGGGGTGGTGAAGGCACCCTCCTCATTGCTAGGTGGCACTGAGGGATGCCACCTTCTCCTTTAACCCTATCTAATTAGCGTAATTATTGAAATAGCCCTATACTCTAAAACCTTCCTTCTTACCTCATAAGGATAATTAAGTAATTTAATCAAGATATCATACTTCATCATGAAGTAAGCTCTTGATACATTTGTTGCTCATATAGTGATAGTCAAAGTGTTATTTATCTTGCTAAGAACTCATCGTTTCATTTAAGGACTAAGCATATAGATATCAAGCACTGTTTTACCGGGTCACTTTCATAGGAATGACAATTACAATTAAAGCAGATCCACACATAGGATAAGCCGGCAGATATGTTGACTACTGTGAGAGTGGTGAAGCTGAGGAGCTACTCAGCTTTCGTCAGTCTTCGTTCACAGATGACTTAGGAAATCTCACACGAAATTTGCTCTTTAATGGCCAATGATTTGAAGATCGCCAGCTTCAAGTGGAAAATTGTAGAAGTCAGGTGAAGCTAAATAAATCTTCAAGTGGGAGATTGTTTGGAAGATGTAATATGATTTTCCAGTCGAATGCGTTGTGGTACATTCGGTAGAATATTCAGTCATACGGTTGGGCATAAGGAACGAATGAGGAATCGATTCCAGTAGCTTAAATGGCGCATGTTCAGGCTTTAAGCGAGCGTTCGGTCAAACATTCGGTCTTTGCACAAGAGTTTGCAGAGATGTATAAACTGATTCTATAACTGACTCTGGGCTTCCCTTGTATAAATAGGCATGTTATAGCCCTAGGATTAATGTTTCCTAATATTGGTATTGCTCTAGGTTTATGGCAGAGAAGCATAAGTTTTGTTTTGATAGGTAGGCATTGTGCGTGCTTCTAATATATTTCTTACACTTTGTAATTCTCTCAGCCAGGGACGGCTGGCAACTTAGGTAGTTGCCTAAGGCCTTACCAAAAAAAGACTCATACATAAATGTCAAAGAGAGATCAATTAAGAAATTAAGGAGTGAGACATAAACTACCCGTGCCTATTTTGCTGGAGGGTAAGTACAGTTACTATATGTGGACCCTTTTTTACTATTAACAATCTATATGAGTTTTCATTTTACCATTTAAAATTCATGAGAATCTCCAATGGGGGTCTTAAAAAATAGTCATTAGAGATTCTCAAGTTGCATCCTTAGTGGCAAAATAGAGACCGATAAACTCTAACCATATATGTCAAATTTTTTATTTTAATATTAAAGAAAAGAGGTAAAAAGTTAAGTGAAAGGAAAGAGTACAAAGAAAAGATAGAAGGTTTGATTTAAATAAATAATAATAATAATAATAATAATAATAATAATAATAATAATGTATCTCTATTTGGAGATGCCAAAAATAGAAATAGTGCCGCGATTGGATGACCACTGGCACCAAACTGGGGCGCTATTTCATCCACATGGGACACCATTTGGAAATAGCATCCTGTGTTGGAGATGCTCTACTACACCTATTACCCAATCTCCCAAGCCACACAGTATCTCAAGTCCCTCTCTCTTCTCAAAAGACAAGAAGATTCGATATCTCTCTATTAGAAAGGATAAAGCCCACTAGGTAATAATATTGTTTTAATTTATAAAATTTAATTTGTGTTGGTTTTTATTTTTAGTATGTCATTTCATTACTAAGGCCTATGTTTGTAAGTACTTTTAAATAATATAATAACTATGCTTACTATATAATATGAATTACAACATAAAATCTAAAAGAAAAATTAACTAGATAAATTCAATCGAAAAAGGAACTCTTGCAAAAACAAGATATAGGGTGAAGCTATAGTAAAAATTTATGGTGTTAATATACAAAGCCTTGTTCAAATTCTTGTTTAAATTTGCCATAGGCCCAAAATTCTCTCAAGCCGGCCCTGCTTAAAGCATTGTGATTTGATTGTGAGTCTTGGTAGTAGGCTTCTAATTGATTCACGAAAAATACTTATATATTTTATCTTTGTTTCTCTCATTACAACAAAATGTAGTATTAGCGATGCAAATGTAAGTATTGCTACAAAATATTACTTATGACGAATACAAAAGCATCACAAAACAATGAACTATTAGTGACGCATTTTATTATACGTTGCTAATAGTCATATATTAGCGACACATTTTATTATACGTCACTAATAGTCATATATTAGCGATGATTACTTTAAAACGTCGCTAATACTAATCATATTAACGATGTTTTATAATAAATGTCACTAATAGTTCCTTTATTTATGATGCTTAATACAAATGTTGCTAAAAGATATATATTTTAACTTTAAAAAAATCACGACTATTAGTGATGCTTGTGCATAGGCGTCGCTAATAGTCCTGCCCCAGATATTAGTTATTAATTTAAAATAAAAAAAATTAAAAATTTTAAATTATTAGCGATGCTTTTAAATAAGTGTCGCAAGTAGCATTTGTAATAATGACGCATGTTTACAAGTGTCGTGAATAGCTTTATTATTTAAATTTATTTCATAAATAATAAATAAAATTAAAAAAATAAAAAACTTCCTAAATATAATATAAATTTTATTCAATATCCACTATTTGTATATATAATAAATAAATATTAAAATTTTTTAAAGAGTAGTGTTAATAATAGATTAAACTTTCACTATTTATATATAATATATTTTATTTTTTTATTTTTTTATTAATTTTAAAATATAATTTATAATAAAAGAGAGTGTGAAGAGAGAGAAGAGATGGATCAAAGAGAAAGAGAGGAGAGAGAGTCTAGAGAGAGGGGGAGGTGAGAGAGTGAGGAGAGAGAGAGAAAGGGAAGGGTGAGATGGAGGAGAGAGAGGAGAGAGGAGGGAGAGAGAGGGTAGAGGATTGAGGAGAGAGAGGGAGGAGAGAGGGAGAGTAGAGAGAGGGGAGAGAGATGAGAAAGGGAGGGTAGAGAGAGGAGAGAGAGAAGGGAGAGATTTTTTATTTTTTTAAATATTGGCAATGGATATGCGTATGCGTTGCTAATAACACTAGGTATTAAAGACGCATAGGTATATGTATCACTAATAGTCAAGTGTATTAGCGACATATAAGTATATATGTTGCTAATACACTATACTATTAGCGACACATACATGTATGCGTTGCTAATAGTATTTTTTTAATATATAAAAAATAAAATTAAAACAGAAAGAGATAGAGGAGAGGGGGAGAGAGGAAAAGAGAGGGGGGGAGAGAGAGGAGGAGGAGGGAGGAGAGAGAGAAGGAGGGAGGAGAGAGAGAGAGAGGAGGAGGGAGGAGAGAGAGAGGAGAGAGGGAGGGGGAAGAGAAAGAGGAGGGGAGAGAAAGGGGGAAAGAGAAGGAGGAGAGAGAGAGACAGAGAGGAAGGGGGAGAGAGAGAGAGACCAGATCTCTCTCCTCCCTCCCTCTCTAGTCTCTCTCTCCTCTCTCCTTCTCTTCTCTTTTTTCTCTCCTCCCTCCCTCCCTCTCTCTTCTCTCTCTCCCCCTCCTCTCCCTCTCTTCCCTCCCTCCCTCTCTCTCCTATTTTCTCTCTCCTCCCTCCCTCTCTTTCTCCTATTTTCTCTCTCCTCCCTCCCTCTCTATCTTTCCCTATCTCTCTTTCCCCTTTTTGCAATGCTTCCAGTGGAAGCATCACAAAAAATTCATTCGGGTAAAATTTTGCCCGTACAGTGTACTCCTCCTATATATCCCCCCCCACCCTCCTTGGCCGCTAACCACAGCCGGCAACCACCCCTGCCCATCACTTCCCGGTGACCATTCCTGCCAATCGCCCCCTGGAGAGAAGCCCCCCCCGCGGCTGCTTCCCTTCCTCTCTCTCCAGTTCTCCTCTCCTAGCCCTATGACCACCTCCCGAGTTGGCCCCCGGTGGCCAGTGATCGCCCCCGGCTCCCCCTCTCCTCTCTCCCTAACAATCCCCCTCCCCCAAGCTCCCGGTTCTCCCCTCCTCCGGTCGACAGACCTAAGGAAGGGGCTGTGGGGGAGCCGGATTTCGGCTCCCTCCTCCATCCCCTCCCCCCTCCTCTGATCGACAGACCGGTGTAAGGGGCTATGGGGACTAGAATCCGGCTCCCCCTCCCCTCTTTGTTTTCTCTATCCCTGCCCCCACCTATGTTCCTGGTTCCCCATTCCTCCGGTTGACAAATCGGAGGAAGGGGCTGTGGGGTCGGAATCCAGCTCCCCCTCCCTCTCTCCCCAAAGATCCCCCTGCCCCCACCCATATTCCCGGTTCCCCACTCCTCCGATTGACAGACCGGAGGAATGGGATGTGGGGGTCGGAATCCAGGTCCCCCACCCCCCCACACACACACTCCAAGTTCCCCCCTCCTCTGATCGACAAACTAGAGGAAGGGGCTATGGGGCCTAGAATCCAGCTCCCCCCTCCACCCCTCCCCCCCTCCCCCATTCAACAGTATGAATGAGGGGGCTCAAGGGTTGGAATCTGGCACCACATCTAGGCCTCACCTCGTTCACACCCCCAACCTTAGTATCCCCCACCGGTGACAGGTTATTTTTTTTTATTTTTTAAGTCATTAGCGATGCTTGTGGAAAGCTTCGCTAAAGACTTTTGGTATTTTTTAATATTTTTCTTATTAGCAAGCATATATATATGCGTTAAAAAATATTTTTTTTATTTTTTTAATTAGCGACACTTTTTTATTATTTTATTCAAACTTTTTTTATTATTAATGATGCATACCTAAGGGTAGTTAATAATTTTGTATTAGTGACGCTTTTCTATGCATCACAAAAAAAGTATTTAGTGACACTTATGGAAACGTCACTATTGTTAAGATTATTAGCGACACTTAATGATAGTGTCACTAATAAGTAATAGCGACGACAGTTTTACCGATGCATTTAGCGATATTTTTTAAACGTCGCTAATATGCATTAGCGACGCTTATAATACTATTAGAGACGCTTACAAGCATCACTAATACTCTAATTTGTTGTAGTGTTTTGTTCCATCTCACCGCTCAACCCAATAATTGTAATATATATTGTAAATTCTCTTACACTTACGTAATCTAGTGGATTTGAGATAAGTTATGTATACAAATTTTGCAGCTCGCTTCATCAAAATGGCTAACCTTCAGCAAATCATGTTTGTAATTATGTGCAAAACTCGTACTAGGAGTGGCCGGTCAATTTTTTTTATCTTTGGTATAAGTGGGCATTCATTAGTCATGCCGTTTATTTAAACCACCCGAAGTTTTCACTTGAGTGGCATTTTTTTTGTAGAGTGGCCGGCCAGCAGCGGAAGCAGTGGTGGGAGAGGATGGCGCACAAAAATCGAATCTTTAAACAAGATCTACACATACATGCAATTCTAATTACAATTAGCAATAACCATGCATATATTATTTAATCAAAGGAAGATATAACTAACATGGAATTAATACGTACTAACCTTGGGCTTGATCCAGCCCTAGCACGCCCTCTTCTTGAAGATCTAATCCACCAAATGATAGATCTACTCAAACAAACAAGAGAAGCAAGGATTACCTTCAACGATTTATGTGTTGATCCCTTCTAGCCTTGATCTTGGAGTCAATTTCAGCAAAGCCTCTCTTTCAAGCCTCAAATCAGTGAGCTCCTCTTCCAACCTTGCACTACACACCGTAGGAGAAGGAAGGGAACTTCTAGAGGAAGAAGAAGGGGCGGCCAACTCTAGTACAAGAGAAAAACCACAACCCAACAAAGGAGAAAGGAGGGGGGCGACCTTGAGAGAGAGAGAGAAGGGAAGAGGGGATGAATTCAAAATGAATTCTTAGATCCACCAAAGAGGGGGGCGTCCCATTTCAGTTTGGGAATAAGGGAGAATATTCTCCCTTATTCTCTCCCTCTCCATAAAACTCCTTCCTTTCCATATATGGCATGAGCCAGAAATGGACATCCTCTCATGGGCTCACTGAACAGGTTCAAGACAATAGGCTTAGATGCTAAAACACTGGCTTACACAAAGGGTCATACACAACGGGTGCGGGCTCTGTCTCACAGAGCCCGCAGAGGCCTGACCCCCCTGCACACGGCCAAGCCCGCGACAGGGTCGACCCCACGCTTACTACGTGTCCTACCCTCCAACACCTAATTCGCGCGACTGGGCCCCACAATGTGTAAATGCACACCTAGATGTATGTCTAGTGTACGTGTGTGACATGTGTGGGTCTCATACAAATTATGTGTAACGAGGAATCAAGTGGTGTTGGCGCGTCCACCCCCACCACCCTTGGACCACGTGACCCATGCCGATTCACCCGGACCGTGACACGTTGGACCAAACCGGGCCCGAGCCCATACCATGGTCCAACATCCCCCACTATGGGTGAAGGGCTCATATGGTCCAACAGCAACCAGCGCTAGTCCTGTCGAAGACCAATACTATGAACGTGCTTTGAAAATAGATCCGTTGTTAAGGCCTTAGTGAATGGATCTGCCAACATCTTAGAAGTAGGAAGATGACTCACAGTCACTTTTCCTCTCTGTAGCATGTCGAGGATGTAATAGTAATGCACCTCAATGTGCTTACCCCTGGCACTAATCTCCCCATTCTTAAGTGTTGACACTGTAGCCAGATTATCGCAATACATCTGGACAGGAGCATCAGTCCAGTTTTCTAGCCCCAACTTTGGTTGAAACTCCTTAATCCAAACTGCCTAGGAAGCTGCAATACTGCATGCATAAAACTCAGCTTCCATCGTAGACTTAGAAACACTCTTTTGTTTCTTGCTTGCCCACGATATAGCACCACCTCCAAACATGAAGACATATCCAGCAGTGGATTTCCTGTCATCTGGATCCCCCGCATAGTCTGAATCACTATATCCAACCAATGACAGACTTTTCGCCTGATAGGTGAGTTTTAAACTCTTAGACCCTAATAGGTACCAAAATACCCTCTTCACTACTTGCCAGTGTTGAAGACCAGGGTCTGCTTGGTAATGGCTTAACAAGCTTACCACAAAACTCAAATCAGGTCGAGTACAGGTCAAGGCATACATCAAGCTGCCAATAGCCTGTGCATATGGCACTGACTCCATCCGGAGTCGATCTTCCTCTGACCGAGGAGCCATACTCTTAGACAACATAGTACCCTTGTATATAGGGGATTCAATGGTTTTCCAACTTATGACATTGAAGCGCTTGAGAACGCTCTCTATGTATGACTCTTGAGATATACTAAGCTTCCTAGCTTTTCTATCTCTATCAATTTTCATCCCTAGGATGTAGGATGCCTCACCCATGTCTTTCATCTCAAACTGGGTTTTGAGCCACTCCTTTAAACTGACTATCATACTAAGATCATTCCCCATCAAGAGTATGTCATCTACATATAATGACAACATCATATACCTTGTCCCATCCCGGAAGGTATAGACAAAATGATCGTGTTCGTTCACTATGAACCCATACTCACTAATCACCTTGTGAAAAGTGAAGTACCATTGCCTGGGAGATTGTTTTAGGCCATACAATGATTTTATGAGCTTGCACACCTTGTGTTCCTCTCCAGGAATCACATAACCCTCAGGTTGTTCCATGTAAATCTCCTCCTCTAAATCTTTATTTAGGAAGGTAGTCTTTACATCCATTTGGTGCAACTCTAAATCAAAGTAAGCAATGCATGCTAAGAGACATCTAATCGAGTCAAATCTTGACACCGGTGAGTATGTCTCCTTAAAGTCCATCCCATACACTTGGGTGAACCCCTTGGCCACTAATCTCACCTTGTACTTATCTATAGACCCATCAGCCTTAAGCTTCTTTTTGAAGATCCATTTACACCCAATAGGCTTTCGCCCTTCAGGTGGATCCACTATCTCCCAGACCTTGTTCTTTAGGATAGAGTCCATCTCTTCCTGAATAGCAACCTGCCATTCTTGAGCGTCTAGAAGACTTAAAGCTTGCTCAAGGGTAATCGGATCATCTAGAATAGGTTCATCTAACGTGATGTTGTCCTCCCCTAGCATTGTATAGAAGTCCCTCAACAGAATTGAAGGTCTTCTTTCCCTCAATGCCCTGGGTTCTGGTTCAGTTTGGTTTTGATCTGATCCAATTACTTCATCTGGGGAAGTACTAGGACCAACCTCTTTAACCACCTCGAATAAATCAACTTTCTTGTTAGGAATTCTAGGGTTTAATTCCTCTTCCAAGAAATAAGCATCTCTAGACTCAACAACCCCCACTGTCCCATCCGTGTGGTGAACCACAAATCGGTACCCCTTAGAGTGATCACAGTAACCAATAAAGTTACATTTTATGGTCTTAGGGTCTAGCTTTGACCTATGCTGGTCAGGCACCTTTACGTGTGCCCTAGACCCCCACACTCTAAGATGCCCTAAGTTTGGACGTTGACCCGTCCATAACTCATAAGGTGTCCGTTGGACTACCTTTGTTGGTACACGATTAAGGATATACACGGCGGTGTCTAAAGCCTCACCCCAGAAGTTAGTTCCTAACTCAGAGTGATTTAACATGGACCTTACCATGTCCATAAGCGTCCTATTACACCTTTCTGCCACTCCATTTTGCTGTGGAGTGTACGGTAGGGTGTATTGGTGAACTATTCCCTGATCGGTACAGAAATCTTTAAACAGGTCAAAGGTGTATTTGCCACACCTGTCAGTCCTCAGGATTTTTACTTTCCTGCCTAACTGAGTCTCTACCTCAGCTTTAAATTCCTTGAATTTATCTAAGGCATCAGACTTCCTGCTTATTAAATACATGTACCCGTATCTTGAATAGTCATCAATGAACGTAATAAAATACGTCATACCTCTGTGGGTCTGAACATTCAAGGGCCCACAGATATCAGAATGTACCACCCCTAACAGTTCATTTGCCCTTTGTCCCTTTTGAAAGGATTGCCTGCTCATCTTACCCGATAAGCAATCCTCGCACACACGTAGGTCTTTAGATATTTTGGGTAACAACCCAGCGCTCGACATTCAATGTAGTTTATCTACATTTACATGGCACAAACGCATATGCCAAAGCAAAGCATCATCCACAGACAAAACAATATACTCAGAAACGCTTATTTCATTAGATTCAATAGAGTTCATTACATCTAAGCAGTACAATCCATTAATTAAAGAAGCAGTAAATAAAATAGTCCCACCCTTGCCCACAGTTGCCTTACTCCCCTTGAACCTAACCTCAAACCCCTTCTTGGTCAGAACAGGGATTGAAATCAGGTTCTTCCTGATGGAAGGAGCAAAAAGCACATCTGTCAGGACAAGGTTAGACCCATTCTTCAGAGGAATCCTGTAGCTCCCCATAGCCTCCACCTTGCAGTACATGTTGTTCCCCATGAAGACTTTGTTCTGTCCTGGAATCAGATTGACCATCTCGCCCCTAGTTCCCCTGGAGTGGGAAACATGCACAGTAGCTCCTGAATCCAGCCACCAAGTCTTCTCCTTGATGTTAGCATGCATCACCTCATAGACAACATAGACGATATCCTCACTCTTGCCCTTGTCCTTGCTTGAATGGCTATCCTTTTGGGGACAGTTAGCCTTGAAGTGACCCATCTGGCCACACTTGAAACATGCACCTTTGGGTTTGTCATTCCCTTTACCAGTGCCCTTGTTCTGAGGCTTCTTCCCCTTCTTCTTGAAAGCTTTCTTAAAGGGACCAGGCCCCTATCCACCTTTCTTTCCCCCACCAGAGTTGTGTACCAGGTTAGCAGTAGCAGACCCCCCAGAAGCCTTCACATGGTTCCTCCTTTCTTGTTCAAGCCTAAGCTTGGCAGTCAGAGCCTCCATTGTGATCTTCTGGTCGCTCATGTTCAGATAAATTACTACACTCTCCCAAGATTTGGGAAGGCTGTTCAACACTGTTGACACTTAGATTCCCTCAGAGATGGGGTCCTCCAGTGTCTCCAGGTCATCAGCAATGATGGACATGGCACTCAGGTGCTCATTCACATCATCTCCCTCCCTCATCCTGGAATTTTGATATTTCGAGTATAACATTCTCTTATGAGCCTCAGTTTGCTCCCCATACCTCACAGACACTGCATCCAGCATCTCTCTGGCAGTCTTATACTTTTCAAAGAGTCGTTCTATCTCAGGCTCCATGAAAGTAAGAATAGTGGACCTAGCCTTATTATCATCATCCCTCAGCTTCTCAAGATCTTTAAACTGATCAGCTGATGTACCCTCTGGTAGTGGCTCAATGACCTGCTCAAGTACATGAGCAAGATCAGAAAGAGTCAGGATGTGGTGAATCCTTCTCTTCCACACCAGATAGTTATCATCATTAAGTTTCTCAGTTTTTCCTAACTTGGCAGTTACTATTTTAGAAGCCATTTTAATCTACAAAGAAAAACAGGCAATGAACAGGGTATTAGTACTATTTATGGTAGACTTATTGCTTCAATTATAAAGGTACTTACTTAGACAAACTCTAAATCTAAATATAAGCCTAGGGACAATTTGAGTATATTATGCCGGGTTTTCCTTAGTTAGAATCACCTAATTAGGGTTTTTGGGTTACTTTCCAAAAATAACCCCCACTACCCCTTAACCCCTTAAAGGATATTACCCTAATTAGGTTTATACGTGTTTTATGAATTTAGAATTCTCAAAACAAATAACCCAGCATATAAATCAGCAAATAAACATATTTAGAGGCTACTAGAATTTTAAAAAATTCTGTCCAGAAATTTTGGTGTATATTTACCAAAATGCCCCTAGGGGTAGTTTGGTAAATTCTACCCTTAAGGGTACACCAAAACTAATCACAGAACTTTTCCAGTCAAAATCCAGTAAAAAATACAATTCTGAATGCTACTAGAAATTCAGATTCTGTCCAGAAAATTTTTGGTGTATAATTACCAAAATGCCCCTAGGGGTAGTTTGGTAATTTCCGCCCTCACACAGCACACCAAAAATTTCACAGCAACTTAAGAAAGTTATCAACACAGAGAATACAAAATCTGGACAGAACTATAACAAGCACACACAATGCACGTGTGAATTGTCCAAAATGCCCCTAGGGCTATTTTGGTCAATTTACACCATTAACCAATTAAATTAAATTTATTATCACAATAAATAATTCAAATGGCCCTTTCTGTCTAGTAGGGAAGTGTGTGCCAAAATCGTGATCAGAGAAAAAATGCACAAAAAATATTGTGGTGAAATGACCACTATGCCCTTATGCATTCAATCGTGCACAAAAAACACAATTAACACTCAAATCACGTACAACCAGCAGCCAAATCATTCAATAATATGCTAATTATAATTATAATTAATTCAAAATGAAAAGCCCTTTGATTCTAATAGTAGATCAAACGATTTAAGGCAAAAATCCCAATTTTACCGATCTAAACCTAGATCGGGTAAATCTAATTGGATTTTCACCAAATCAGCGGCCAAACCTCCTCCCTATTGGCTCTGATACCACTGTAGAGTGGCCGGCCAGCAGCGGAAGCAGTGGTGGGAGAGGATGGCGCACAAAAATCGAATCTTTAAACAAGATCTACACATACATGCAATTCTAATTACAATTAGAAATAACCATGCATATATTATTTAATCAAAGGAAGATATAACTAACATGGAATTAATACGTACTAACCTTGGGCTTGATCCAGCCCTAGAACGCCCTCTTCTTGAAGATCTAATCCACCAAATGATAGATCTACTCAAACAAACAAGAGAAGCAAGGATTACCTTCAACGATTTATGTGTTGATCCCTTCTAGCCTTGATCTTGGAGTCAATTTCAGCAAAGCCTCTCTTTCAAGCCTCAAATCAGTGAGCTCCTCTTCCAACCTTGCACTACACACCGTAGGAGAAGGAAGGGAACTTCTAGAGGAAGAAGAAGGGGCGGCCAACTCTAGTACAAGAGAAAAACCACAACCCAACAAAGGAGAGAGGAGGGGGGCGACCTTGAGAGAGAGAGAAGGGAAGAGGGGATGAATTCAAAATGAATTCTTAGATCCACCAAAGAGGGGGGCGTCCCATTTCAGTTTGGGAATAAGGGAGAATATTCTCCCTTATTCTCTCCCTCTCCATAAAACTCCTTCCTTTCCATATATGGCACGAGCCAGAAATGGACATCCTCTCATGGGCTCACTGAACAGGCTCAAGACAATAGGCTTAGATGCTAAAACACTGGCTTACACAAAGGGTCATACACAACGGGTGCGGGCTCTGTCTCACAGAGCCCGCGGAGGCCTGACCCCCCTGCACACGGCCAAGCCCGCGACAAGGTCGACCCCACGCTTACTACGTGTCCTACCCTCCAACACCTAATTCGCGCGACTGGGCCCAACAATGTGTAAATGCACACCTAGATGTATGTCTAGTGTACGTGTGTGACATGTGTGGGTCTCATACAAATTATGTGTAACGAGGAATCAAGTGGTGTTGGCGCGTCCGCCCCCACCACCCTTGGACCACATGACACATGCCGATTCACCCGGACCATGACACGTTGGACCAAATCGGGCCCGAGCCCATACCATGGTCCAACATTTTTCACGCTTGCTTCCATGCCCAGGAAAACTCTGTAAATCTTCAATATCTGAGGCCCCAAGTACTCTTAACAGGTTGCCTATGTAAGGTTCTAAGGTCCCCGGACATTCCCATCGTCATCCACTCGCATTATACGGGCTCCGCATCATGTGAGATAGCACAAGAAAAATGTTTTCCTCTCTCTCACTACTCTTTTCTGACAGCCTCCTATTCTTAGTTAATGAGAGGAGCGTTAGTGATAGTGATTAGTTATATTCCCAGAACAAAAAAACCTACAAAAACTCACATAAAAATTTTGATTAGATTTTACAAATAAGCCCCACACATAGTTCACATGACTCATTTATATATAAACTAATTAAAACTCCTATTGATATGTATTTCTAATGTAAAAATATTATTTTCTTTGGTGTTAAAGCACAAATCCATTGCACAAAGGGGCAAGGAAGGCCGGCCCCAGTTACATTAGAGTGGTTGTTTATATAATGCTTGTTGGTATGGGAAGCCTACCTTCCTCTACTCGTCGCCATTTATATTCCTGGTCTAAAAGTTCCCTTTTGACTAAGACCAAGATTATTGAGGATTTGGACACGGATGTTCAGAATATTAGGTCAAGAGAATCAGGGGAGAATGCTGCGAACACACTTTATCTAACCATGTGTTCATGAACCTCCTCTTTATCATATCTAGGAATCATTGACCACCTCTCCTTTCCAGGGCCTTTAGAGGGAAAAGATGGAATTGCAGGCCAATTTCACAAGCAACAAGATCGGTATGCCATGTTACTTGGAGATCGTAGCCACCCTTTCCGGCCGCTAATTAATGTTTGCTAATGGAGACGAATTTTCGCTATGCGATTCTGCGGCAGTTGGTAGTTTTTCTTCGTCTGGTGAGCTTGGTCGTCGGTTAGTTGGTTATAAAGATGGAGTATTATTATATACTTCTCTTCATTTATTAATTCCACACGAGATACGAGCGGGCACTTTTCCCGACGCATATTATCCACGTTGGAGGTTCTAAACGAACTCGGGCAGTGGGGAAAGAGGCGCGGATTCCGAGAGAAGGCCCCACCACTATCATGTTCTGCTGCCTAATTCCAATTCTCATGCTTATTCAGCGACTGAAGAAAGAGTGTCGGTGTGCGATGGGGACAGGGGTGTGTGACTGGGAATCTTCCGCGTGTGGCTGAGGCCAATGCAACCCCTTCACTTTGTTTTGCCAGCTGCAACCTAATTTTAGCTTTCCTTTCGTTCTATATTAATAATTATATTTAATTTTTTAAAATAAATTATAATTATTTTTTATTTTATTAAAAATTAATTATATTTAAATATTAATTTAAGACAGAGATAGTATATATATATATATATATACACTATCTCAAGCTTAATATTATCGTGTTCAACTTTGATATCCATCCGATGATTCCAAAGCAGATCCAACTCAGTTGCATATATAAGCTACCAATGATAGTCATGAACAACATTTTTATCTAATCATGGTCCCTCCACATCACATGGTTTGAGCTTGATTAGTACTGTTGCTTCCGTGTGGTCCTCTCCCAGCACCGTTGCACATCATTAAAAAGTAGCTGCAAAACAGAAGACTCTACAACGGATCGATCGAGCAAAATCACCTCCACATCAACTCATTAATCAAATTACTGTTGCACGTAACGTTGTAGTCCAACTCCAACTGACCAACCGGCCGATCGAACAGAAGATTAATTAATCAAAGGAGATAATATGTTGGTTTTTATGGGTAGCACATGACATTACGAACAAGTTGCAGCAGTGATGGAGTGACCAGTCATAATACGGGACCAATAGACCAGAACAAACAATGCAAAAGAAGTACTCTTGTCTCCATTCAAGGGCATTAATTTTAAGATGATACATATATTTATATATATGAACATGGAACATTAAGTATTCATGTAATCAATGAAGTTTAACTTCTTTTTTTATGGGTTCTAAGTTCATTGATTTGCTTGATGTAGCCAAAGGTATCAATAATATTAATTATATTTATTCCTCCCCAACAAACTTAAAGATCGCAATCATGTGCATTGATTAATCAAGGTAGTTGGATGAAGATTTAGAGCTTTATGTATCTCATGTGCCAACTGCCACTCAGGACTATAACTAACCTTTAGATTCTCGAGCCACAGGTTCAGACACGAGCTCAATTAATTTAAATACCAGAGCATAAGCCTTCATTAGAAGCCGTCTTAGCGGGAGCCATAATTTGTGTTCTCTTTAGATTCCACACATGACTCTTTCCCAGCATCCCCGACCACAGTTTTAAGAAACCCCATTTTCTCTGTCACTTGGATATCTCGGAAATCTGAACATAACTTTTGATCGGTTGGGATCGACTGTGAGGCCCTCATGCCAAATCTGGTGTGAGTAGCCAATCAGCCGACACCAACTGGGAAAATGCGTGAGAATTTGGAGTGCATTCTCAGGAATTTTTTAAGTTGCATGAGTGATTGGTACTCCCCACTAGATTTGGTGTGAGGGCCTCTCACTGAATCTGAACCCACTTTGGATAACTTTGACCTCTTAACATCAAGCTTTCTCGTAAACGGACCCGCTTTCCCACTAATGCCACTTTCTTAAAAACCATTAGCCTTAGCCAACGGGACGGTTTCCCATTAGATTTCACATTGGTGGTAGAAGATCCTCACAATTCAAATTTTAAATTACTATCAAGAATACATGTGCATTGCACGTGTAAACTGAATTGGTACAAAATAAAAAAAAAACTAAATTAAGTTAATACTAATGTACAATGATTATAGCATAGCATAGGCATGTGGAACATTAATTACAAATCAATTGAGATTTCACATAGGATAAGGGCAGTATTAAAAATAACAAAAAATTATATAGGACTAAGAGTAATGTATAATATAATAGAAAACCAAATCAAGTTTACACTAATATAGAATGGTTGTAGTATTAGGAAGCAACTTGGGTCGAGTTGTGTGGGGTGTTATAGTACCCAACCTAAGACAAGATAATACCCGTAATTTCTAAACCAGACCCGACCGAGATAGGATGTGAGATTTATAAACCCATCCTACTTGAGAACTTGATATAGGATCCAAGATTTATCTAAGGTTGGGTGGTATCTGGAACCTGATTAAAACTCAAAATGACATTCAACCCAATCTAGGGTCAGGTTGAAAGGATAGTTTGTTTTCTTATATGTAAATTATTGGATCAAGTCGGGTTGTTTCTTAGGTATTTTATAGGTTGAACCCAACCCATCTCGAGAATTAGCTAGGGTTTTTTCTTATGCCCAAGCATAATCGAGATAGGACCTGATCAAACTCAAATTCAGACAATCAAGGGTAATATTAAAAATAATATAATTAGAGAGTAATTAGAATTACATATAAAATATGGGTAATAGTAAAAATAACAAAAAAATCTACATTAGTAACTAACGGTAATATTGAAAATAATAAAATTCTGCCATATACCTCCTTTCTTTTAATAGTTGTAAGAAGTGTGATATGATGATATAGAAATTTAGTATTATAAAGGGCCGTACATAGGATAGGATATGAATAAAAAAAATTATAGGGAAGGATAACGGTAGTCTAGAATATAATAAAAATCTATTGTACCCCCAACTCGCTTTTAATAGTAGAATGATTATTGTGTTATAACTAAAGTGATAGATTAACTTAATCCATTATTGTTGCAGTTGTTTCCCAAAAGAATCAACATTTAGGTCAAAGTCATTATATTGTTATTATGATGCTATATCAATGAGTCAACCAAATTAAATCCATTGTCTTACAAGGATAATCGAATTGGCCGAATTTTTGGTCTGCCATTCTGTTATGTTTCAAAAAATATTGCTTACAAGTCTACATTCCTCCTTCGTAGGTGTAACACAGAAAAAATTCTAACAACAAAATTATTAAAATTTTGGATTATTGGCAAATCGCTGACGTATTGGTGACCACATTGGTGGCATGTATGGAAACCAATTACACTAAAATTGTAAGCAATTATGTGGTTTTTGGGCGGAATGGTTAGTTATGGCAATATGATATTATTGTAATGATTAGTGTCATATGTTGGAAAATCCATGTTCAATCTTTAGAGGTTTATGATTATGTAAATTCAAGGGTCTTCACGCTAATAATAATCATATCATGTGGTAAAAATGGTTTTCAAGTAATTGGGTTTAATGTATGGGTGATTAGTTCATTGTGGGAATCAGTTTGTTCTTCTGCTCTAATCATTAACATCATCACCAACATGCAAATAGGGATTCGATGGTTGGGAGCAAACAAACTATTTTGCATACTGAAATTTTGAAGGCATGTCATTGAAGTAAACAATAAGTATCGGCAAGGGTTTGACATGTTAGTGGAGACGTTAGTGACCAAGGCTAAATGAGTCTCATTGTTCATAAGGATCAATGTGTCATTGGGAGTGCCAATGGCCATAGCTATTGCCACTATTATGCCTGTGGGATGACCGATAATAGTTCGGTCTCTATTTTGTAAGTGATCTTTTTTGTGACTATTGGTTGGCCAAAGAAGTATTTTGATAAATTTTATTTACATAATGAATGTAAGTAAATATTGGACATGTGATAAAAAAAATATATGAAATGAGGGTAAAGTAAACCCTAGATTTGGGCCTCGTAGGCTCTAAGAGTGAGTCTTTTTAGCTACATAGAGGAAGACCATGGTATTAAAGAGGGCCATAGGTTTCCAGGTCCTTAGGCTTGGAAGTTTATTGTTATGAGCCTCTCATCGGGCCTGAGATAAATTAGTTTATCTCATTGAGGATGTTCGATATACTCAACATCATTTGTTGTGCAGGTTATTTGTGTTGTGGAGGCACTTGTAAATTGATCAAGGATCAGGAAGGACATAGGTGGTTGATCTATTAGCTTGTTTGATTATGTTTATTTCTTCGTTTCTTTCTTTAGAAATTTGAAGTATAGGCACATGATAATGTCAATTTATTATGACTTTGTAGATTAAATTTTGTAATGACAAATAAGTGCCCACACTATGGTCATGTGATTCCTTAATTTCAATATAGATATTAATATTATATTACTGTGATATCTTTCTTTGACAATTGTTAGACAAATTTGTAATCATGTCCCTCAATGTTTTTATAAAGACATGGTTTTACAAATATTTGAAAATCTTGATTCCATGTGATTTATTCTCTTGCATAGTTGTCATACAAGAAAATGATATTGTAACATCCCTAATTTTTCTATGACTAAACTGCTATTTTTAGCTCATTTTTTAATGGATAAATTTGATGCTTCAGTGTATTAATTTTTGTAATTTCCCCATATTCATAGTCATAGAGCCGGGTGTAACGACCCATTTTTCAGTTACGCTTAACCCAGGTGGGTTAAGGGTAATTCGGTGTTTTAAGATTAATGTTAGGGGGTTTTATTAGGTGAAATCCCCGTACTTTAGTAGAGCTCGGAGTACTGAGCGTGATGAATCGAAGAACGCGTGAAACGGAGGCCAGGAGCAAAAGTTATAGCCTTGGGAAGCGTGCCGCATAGATGGGGCCCACTCAAAAAGAGTGGGATAACCTATCCGTGTATGGTCTTGTTTCAAATGGCTCATTGATATGAGTCCATCGGTACAAAGAATGCACAATTCTGACTTTGGGGTAAGAAAATATCGCGCGTTGAAGTTTAGATATTTTTGGATTAAAATAATATAAAAAAATATTATTTTAATCATATAAGACAAAATAGCTGGCATCATCGTGATGCCAGCGGTTGGCGTCATCCGAGCCGCCCGACGCAAGTTGAGGCGCCGCGTGCCGGGGGGGCCCGCGCAACGCTCGGTGGTCCGCGCATCATCCCGCGCGTACAGGGGATGAGGCCCGCAACGCGCGGGAGCTGCGCGTCAAGCCCACGCGGCGTGGGGCTGGGCCCCGCGCAACCGCGCCCTGCGAGCGTGCAGTGTAGCAGCATGCTTCACGCGCGCGGCCAGCGCGTTGCACGCCGCACAGGCGCGCGACGCGTGGCGCGCGTGGCTCCGAGGGCATTTTGTATGCCCTCGGCTTCTCCCCTATAAATTCGGTTTCATTTTCATTTTCCGGAGGAGTTTTCAGACTCGTTCGGTATCCGTTTTCTTCCATTCTTGAGGCGTTCCTATCTAATTTGAGGGTGATCTACGCAATGACATGGTCCATTCTTCAAGTTGGTGCTCCTATAAGGACGAACGACCCAAGGCAAGAGGAGGCTCTGTCCGCCACCCTCCTACCCCAAGAGAGAGAGAGAGACGGCCCGGAGAGACAGGAGGCTCCGTCCTCTGTTACCGGGCCAAATCAAGAGAAGTGGCCCGATGTAGGGCGTTCTCCACCAAAGGGCCATGATGTGTGAGGAACACCCCTAGTAGGGGAGGTTATGTCCGCCGTCCACCGGCACAGAAAATGAGAAGTCTCTAGGAAAGGAGAGAGTTGGTCGGGTCGTCTTTCGGTGCAAGGCAAGGAACTTGCAGAGGTTAGAGGAGGCTCCGTTCGCTGTCTCCGGATCCGAAGGGGAGGATGCCCCGAAACAAGTACGCCGAATACCGCTACCTAGCGAGACATTAGGGGAGTAAGCGTTTCTGACCTCCTATTATAATTATAGAATGTTTGTGCTAGATAGGGTATACAATATGCCATGAAGTGTGCCGTCTCGCTCTGGGTTAGAGAGAGACGGGTTGTGCATGTGTATATTATGATATGCTATGCTTCTTTGCCATGATGTGTGCCGTCTTGCTCTGGGTTAGAGAGAGAGACGGGCTGTGTGTGTTTATATTATGATATGCTTATGCTATGCTTCTTTGCCATGATATGTGCCGTTTCACTCTGGGTTAGAGAGAGAGACGGGTTGTGTGTGTGTTTATATTATGATATGCTTTGCTTATATGCCATGATGTGTGCCGTCTCGCTCTAGGTTAGAGAGAGACGTGTTGTGTGTGTGTGTTCGGTCTCGGCTCAGTGATAGAGCAAGACCTATAATTGTGTTCCATCTCACTCTATGATAGAGCAAAACGTGTGATGCGTGCGGTCTCGGCTAAGTGATATAGTGAGACGTGTGATGCATGTGGTCTCGGCTCAGTGATGGAGCGAGACATGTGATTGTGATGGTCTTGCTCTGGGATAGAGTGAGGCATGTTGTGTTGGTTGTGTGGTGCTTTGGGATAGATATGTGTTGCCGGTGTTTTATTGGGTTTATAACTCCGATTAAATATTCGGAGATATGTATTTTATACGTATGTGTTTTTGGTATGCCGGCTGTATGTAGTAGCCAATAGGTAGAACTACATCCGGATCCTATCGTATCGGAGTAACATCGTGGATGTTATCCAATATGTACATAGGCAACCAACGGCAAGGTAACGTTGGCCCGGTCCGAATTAGTTATATAATTAGGTTAGTTCTTGCCTACGCGCAATGGAGCGCTAAAGTTCCGTAGCGTGTAGAGGAACGAGATGACTCTCGCACTCTGAGTGAGCTACTCCCGATTCTGGGTTTGGTTTTCATCATTTTCGGACCCCTGGCCCGAGTCGGTTCTCGGGTCGGGGCGTCACACCGGGTGTTGCCCTTAATTAGTTATGGGTTGTAGGCTTATTGTGCCACAGAGGAATCAACACGAAAAAGGGAGAAAAAAGAAATGAGGAGAGAATAAGAAAGAGAGGAAAAATAAAAAAATAGAGAGAGAGAGAGAGAGATAAAAGATCGAGTCCGGCAACCGGAGCCCAATCCACAATCCACGGGACTGGTAACCCCCCCTTCTCTCTTTGGGAGCCTAGAGGCAGTGTTGCCAATGACCACTTACTTGTCGGGATGGCCACGACTTGACGATGGCAGCACCATTGCCCTTGGTTGCTATCCCCCCTAGTCGGTTTTGATTCACACGAGGGAAGGCTTCTCCCCCTTGCTCCGATCTCCAATTGGCTGCCGCCGCCGGCCGATGGTACACTTGGCCATTGTTGTCAGCTCTGTCTCAACCAGGCAACCGCAAGAGAGACCTCTACTCTGGCCGGCACAACCCCTCTACCCCAAACCGTGCCCGGCATGCCCCTTTTCAATTTTCTTCGTCTGGTGAGCTTGGTCGGTTAGTTGGTTATAAAGATGAAGTATTATTATATTCTCTTCATTTATACCCCTTTTTTATTTTGGGTTGAGGCATCAATCAAAGCCGCCACCCCTCCCCCCCCCCCCACTAGCCACTACCTGTTATCCTTGGCTCTATCAACCATTTTGGACCTTGGGTTGCTACCATTCAGCCCCTCTCCCCCTCGGATTGCCCTTTTTGCTACATGTGCTTGTGGACGGATGTATGTTTTGGGGTTTAGGCGTCGCTTTTGTGCCACCGCCACCCCTTTAGAACTTTCCCACATCATCTGACCCTCTTGTTGGGCATCAACAATGTGAAATCGCATATGTAGGGTGTTGTCTACAGCCGATTTTTGCATCTTACAAGTGCTAAGTGCTTTTTAGCTGCCAATCGACCTCCGTTTGACCAACCCCATTTCCGGTCGCACCTGCCACTTCTTTTTGAAATGACCTTGCTCCCAGCCTCCTTGTGTGTCACTCTGGACCAAAAATTCACTGTCTGGAGTGCAGAGGCCCCATCTTGCCGAGTTTACTTTGTCATTCTATAAATCCTTGGGATTGCAGCTCTCTCTCATCTAGGCAACACCTTTGGCTGCCGACTCCGTTGTCGATGCCTCAACCATTGTGACTCGCCATTGAACTTTGTGGGTTACAAGGTAGGGGGCTTTGAACTCTTAATTTCATTATATCATACTTTAAATGTTTAGCAGCATGATAGGAATGAATGATTTAATGCTTTTGAGACTAAAGAATGATCCAATTGCATGTTGTAAGAGGGAACTATAATGCAATATGCTATGTTTAATCATGCATATGAGGTGCATACAAGCATGTGAATGTATTATGCATGTGGAATATATGTCTGCTAGTGATGGCTAGCAGTTATATTAGTATGCTATGGGTTGAATTGAGTATGTGATGCGCACGTATGATGAAGTATGTGTATGGGATATGAATCTGTGATGGGACTTACGGACGCTTGATGGGCATGCACATGTGCTAAGGATACGGGGATATGTGTGGGTTATAAGTATGCTAGTTTGGTGAATAAGGAGTGTGAGGGTAAGCTTTATGATTAAGTATGGGTACATGATGCATATGAATGATTGATATGGGTATGTGCATTGGACTGTAAGGTTTGACAGAAGAGTTTTTACATGAAGTTGATATGTAGTTGTAACCGTATGTTGGGAAGCGAGGGATGTAGGTTTAGCTAGCAAGAATTGGATTTGATTGTATGTTTGGGGTTCAGAAAGCAGACTTAGGGTTGGAGCATTTTTGGGGATTGTAGGATAGTAGGATTTGACACCATGAATGTACACATATAATGTACATAACATGAATTGGAACATAAGAATAATAAGTAAGATTCTAGTAAGAATTTTATGACTGAGGTTGGATCGAGGGGGTTGAGCTTGATTGATTTTTTAGTAAAAGATTTAACCATAAGGTGGATGGCATGAATTATATGGATATGTAAGGATATATTATGTAGTGAATTATGGATATGAGAAAGATTATGGGTTAAAAGAAATATGCTTCCCTTACGGACTAGAGTTTCAAAATGGACTCAGCTTCAATTTGGTTAGTGAAAGATTATAAGACTGAAGAATTCATTGACATAAATGTAACTGCAGAACTTACTCAATTCAAACATGAAATTGTAAGTACATCTAATTTGATAACATTGTGAGTTTGAGACCTGAGGGTGTTAATGAATTTAGTTCTGTGTTTGTGCCAACTAGTAACTAGTTAGCTATGTGTTTTCTATGTCTGGCTATGGTGTTATCCTGCAGGATGTCGTCTTCGTGTTGTATTTAAGCTCAGATGTTTGATGCTCTATTAAGAGCGCTATAAGTTTCTTCCCTTAGTTGTCACTAGATGATTCTGCCCCAGAGTAGCACTGTAAGATTCCAGACCAAGAGTGACACTGTATGACTTCTACCCTTAGTTGTCATTGTATGGCCCTTATTTGGCACTGTATGGCCCCTAGAGTGCGAGTATTTGCGCGCTTAGGTAAGTAGTATCATGAATCTACTCTTAATTGTTTGATCCTATGCCCCATGAGTATAGGTGTGTCTTACCTTCTAAAAAGTCCATGGCGTCTAGTGCTTCCCAGAGGTTAAGGTGATGCTCTAGTGGCATTCCTTTCCTTTGATGCTCAAGCTGATCAAATAGTAATGAGCTCCAGTTGTTGCTAGTAAGTGTAAGATTTTGAGTAAGAGTGGGTTTGTAAAATTCTGAGTAAGTTTTAAGTGTAAGTTTATGATCAAGACTGTAAGTGTAAGCATCTGAGTGAGATTGTAAGTGCAAAATTATGAGCAAGACTGTAAGTATATGTTTTTTTAGCAAAATTGTAAGCGTAAGAATTTGAGTACGATGGTACAAGTGTAAGTATGTACAGTAAGTTGGTATGTTTTTGGGTTTGGTTATGTTATCTGATGAGATTTCAATTATATTTTGTTATGCATGCGTCTTGTGAAAATTGCATGAGCGTATCTATGTATGGACTTAAAGAGTTCACGGATTAGAACACCCCTACTGAGTATGAAGATACTTATTCTCTTTTTAGCCCCACTATTTGGGAGGCTTTTACAGGTTCTTGGATTAAGAGCTCTTGGAGTTGGACTCGTGTTTTTGTCGATGGACCAATCTTTGTTTGCTCAAGTATAACCTTGATTTACCATGAGTCTTTTTTATTTTGCCACAATTTAATATATTGGGTGAGATGAGAGTTGATTATGTTTGTATGTGTTAGATTATAGCTTTGGATTTTTGTGGGTTGGTACTTGGAGATGTTTGAGATGTATTTGTGAGTAAGCCCATGGCCATGCCAAGTTATTTTATGTGTTTTATTTTTTACTAATGCCTGAGAATATTTGGTTTGGATGTACAATGTTGTGGAAAAAATTTACATGAGAAAATGGTTGTATGATTTAGATTTATAAAAATTATTTTTACGGGTTTCGAATTTCATCATTTTTCTTGATTTATAGCTGTTATATTGCAATTTGTTTTGTAAATTTATAAATAAATGGGTTAAAATTTCTCAGGCGTTACATATATTTTATTAAAATTGGGGGCATGACAATAGGCATGAACGACCAAAGTTGAAGCCCAGTCTCAAAGCAACATCAACATGCTAACTTAGGGGTTGTTTGGGTGTAGAATTTTGGTAAAATTTCATCAATTCTGCACCAATTTTTGCAAGAATTATTGGAATCCTATTTGGGTGCCAAAAGTTGATTCCAGGCTGTTTCTATCCGGAATCGGATGAAATCACTTAATCACCTTGTAAGGTGATTCCGTGGATTTTGGCTCCCAACCTCCTGTTTCAGAATTAAAAATTATGTTACTTTTAAATTATTACCTCTCATATCAATTTGAGCCTCGAAAAACATGTTATATAGGTGGGGCCCACATTAAAAGTTTAAAATTGCCTACCCATACGAGATCTTTTTGATAGGGCTCAAATTTAGGAGCGTAACAATACCAAGAACGTGCATATCCAAGTTTGAGAGAGAGATTTATATTAATTTAAAATTAAGTTTGATGCAACATCCGAATTTATTCTCCAAAATTCCATCACTAACCATAATTCTCATTTAGTTGTAAATTATTAGAATTAATTCCAAAAAAATTTACTTCTATTTCTAAAAATTTCCACACCCTTACAGCTCCATAATGACAACTAGCAAGAATGCATGTTCATTATTTATATAAATATAAATTAAAAAATAAAATAAATTAGAAATAAAGTGTGAATCAAATGGAGTTCCTTCTATGGTACAATTAAAATACATGCTTTTAATATTATAATAAAAATAAATTACATGCACATATAATTATAGCACTATACCAACTCAAATATACTCATAGTAGGAGCCCATTTTATTTTTATTTTTTAAATTATAATTAAATTAAAAAAATATGTTGATACAAGTACATAATTTTTAGAGACATCATCTCAATAGTTAAATGTAAAAGATCTAATTGAGGTAAGATAGATATATATACATTTTCCATTGTGTGTTGTTGAGAGATAGGTAATATATGAAAAATAAAAATATCATTGGAACCATATCATATATATGGAACATATCCAAACAGTTCAAGAAAATATACTCATGTGAATCTTATTTGACATAGCTCATCAAGAGCTTCCCAACAATATAAAAAACACACCAATCCAAGGTTAGGAGCACAAAGTATGACCTTGTAGCTAAGAAATAACACATAAGAAATAACATACACTTGGTGTCACAATTATGTAAAAATATCTAATTAAGTTAGGATAATATAGGTTTTCCCATATGAGTAATATAGTAATAAAAATAAAAATTTGTACGTAATATGAGAATATTAACTCCAAAACTCCATGCTTGCCTTGGTCTTTATAGAAGAATCTAAAGTTCTAGGCTCACACGTGTTAGTGTGAGCCCGGGTATGTTTATTACTTAAAAGTAAAAAGGCATGTAGGTATTAAATTACTCATTTACCCCTCTATTAATTCTCATTGACAAATTTCTATCTATTTTATTATATAATAATATGATATGGTATGCTAGACATTGTCTCATCAAACTTTTTAATCTTGGCACCAAAAAACCACTAAAAGGGCAGTTGTGTCTCATCAAATTTGGCATCTTGAAATCAACAACATGTTAATTGGTACAAAACCCCAACCACAATGCCCATGACGACTTACCTTGGCTCTTTTTTTTTTAATAACAGTAGAGCCAAAAGGCAAACTGACTTATCAATACAGGGAGCAGGAAGGAGAAACTTAGGAATTCTGTCGGTCCGAACATAAGGGGAGAGGAACATTTTTACTCGCCAGGTAGTAAGCAACATTGATCCCTTTCTTCTTGACGAAGGATAAAGTCACAGCATGGAAGAGACCCAACCTTAGAAGCAACTTTGGTCAGTAAGGGACCGAGCCTACTATCTCTAAAAGAGCGCTCCCTGAACATAGAGATAACAGAAAGACAGCCCCCCTGGAATGTGCTAAGAGACCACCCCATATCTAATGCAGAAGAGATGATACAATCTCCCTACTAAGGTCAGCTCCTACTTTTACAATTTACTATTTGACTGAATGAATTTGGGTACATTTGTGGAGTATCCATTTTTATTTTCATTTTGCAAAGATAAAGATGAAGGGCAACATGCTGAATAAGTAACAAGTCATGTGTCATACATAGAAAACCTATGAAAAATATTTTCCTGATTGGTTTCTCTATGGCCAGCTTCGTAACTAATATAAATATAGGGCTCTAAATATAAGTACACGGGGAACTAAGTAACTTACCCACATAAAGCTCCAAACATGTTGCATAACCCATATTCGGAGCCCCTTGTGGGCTTAGTCACAGGGCTCTAGTTATAAAAACTGACCAGACTAATTAAACGCGTTCAAAATCTATTATGATGATGATTAGGGTGAGGCGTGAACATTCCTAGGTAATGAGAGTACTATTCTCACCGATCGGGATGACAAAGTCATATGTTATCTTCGTCTTATATTAATGATTTTAATCAGTTTTTTAAAATAAATTAATCTACTCGTGCTCCTCGAGCTTCTCCTACCTTCGCAAGGCTCGGCGCTAAGACACGTTTTCATTGTAGAGGTTTGTCATTCTACTTGCAAAATGATTTGATGACAAAAGGGAGGTATCAGGATTTGACGCATAAAGCAAAACATATTTAAATCCCATTGGTGACCCAAAAGGAAAAATAATATCTAGATATTGATGCCTCGTAAACTTGCCTGGAGAAATTATAGAGGTGATCTGGTGGGTGGCACTGCGCCAACACGTGTGGCCACCAAAGTTGGACAGAGGTGCATTTGGTGATATGATCCAACGGCCATCTGAGACATTAAAGAGTCCGTCAGCATCTCTTCCTTTGGTGTTTGAAAACCCCATATGAAAATGCTTCCAAAGACTGGTTTAGAGTCATCCATGACAGACTTAACCAATTTATTGTAATATTATGACGAAAAAGGTTGATAAGTCTGTTAGCTGATGATTGGGTTAATTAAGAATAGAGATGAATCGTTCTTTTCTAATATATCATTGATCTGCCCTGCCAGTCCTCAGCTTCATGTTGTTGTTTTCCATGATAAAGGAAAAAAACATAAAATTGACGGTACGCTCTCTCCCCTTGTCCCCACCTCCACGTAATTCATTTCCTGTGGCCTTCCGAATTATGTGCATGCTCAAAGATATGTGTAGAAGCAGAACAAGGATATATGTAGAACCAGAAATTGGCGTTGTCAAAACAAAAACAAAAGAAGTTAGAGAGAGAAATGTCGGGCCCACGGGGGCTCTAACTTGTATGGTTCTCATTTCTCAATGTTGGGGAATCAGTAACCATCGTTTACCTGACGGGAAAAAAGTAACCTGAAAGAGACAATTATCTATCGCAGGGCCGATTGAAAAAGGCTCAAAGACCACCCAGAGCCAGGGGGGAAGACGCGTCGAATGACCCTACTTGGGCGGGCGAGGTAGGGTCCGTCGTCGCTTTTTCACCCGCGTTACTTCTCAATGCGTTGCTCAAAATATCCAGAGGGGTTGACGTCGGCCGGCTTGACCGCTAGTTAAGCAATTACCTAGGCCCCACCAAACAAAAGGCCTTAACAAATATTATAAAAGAATTTTAAGTTCTAATAAATAGTAATTTTTTTTTGTAATGTATAATTTATTAAATGTAATTGTTTACAAAATTAAAAAAA
This sequence comes from Saururus chinensis, assembly GCA_035235625.1. Lineage (NCBI taxonomy): Eukaryota > Viridiplantae > Streptophyta > Magnoliopsida > Piperales > Saururaceae > Saururus > Saururus chinensis. Next base: position 38,753,850 of record CP141148.1, read on the forward strand.
TTACATAATGTAGACATTTTCTTTATAATAGATATAGATTATTACTTACCATATATGTTAACTTTCATTGAAATTAAAATATCTACTTTAACATATTGGTTGTCATTTTAGCCTTAAAATTTGTATGGATCTTTCATCAAGACCCTAATTTCCTTACAATAAATTAATATTTTTCTAATTTTTCAAATATAATAGAATTTTTTGACCTTTATATTAATAGTTTTATTTTTTTAATTTAAAAAATTAAGTACTTAAAAAAGAGTATTATAAGGTTATTTTCTCCTCTTAGATGTAGGTTTCACTATTTAATAAAAATTATTATTTTTTAAATATAACTATTAATATAAGAAGGAATGAGTATATAGAACAAACAAATAGTTTTTAACATATGTAAGAAAGGAAAACAAATCTCTTATTAATAGGCATGCCAACTGAAGCAAATAGAGGATTTTAAGAATTGGGAGTAACTAGGAGGGCTTCTCATTTTGTTAAAATAGCTTATGTGTATAATTTAATATGTGCTTAGTTGAATAAATATATTATTTTTATAAATTTTTTTAATAAATTTATTAAAGTAATAAAGAATATATTTAATAAGATTAACTAAGGTTAGTAATGAAACACTAATTTTAATAATTATTTCATTGTGTTAATCTATAAAATTAAATATAAACAAATTCATTTAAGAATTCGCCTTATGTCTTAAATTTTATTGAGCCGGCCCTGGTCTAAGGCATAAAAGGTCATTATGAGTGTGGGAGTAGATGATATGGGATGGGACTCTCTGTGACCAATTATATACTCAACAAACTTTGCGCAATAACATGACGGAAGCAAACCATGTGTTTTAGTGGAGTGCAGTAGCCTCACAATAATATGTAGACTGCAAGATAGACACGACATTGGAGTTGATTGGAAATGTGGAATATGCCCGCTTAGGTGCAAGAGCCTGAGATGTGCGATCTGGACTGGAATGCCCTACAGGCCAGGTGAGCCGCCCTCAGCAAGAGATTTTTTTTTGCTTTCCATAATTATTTGAGTTTGTACTGATTTAGGATGAAACACTTGTACCCAAAAAGAACGAAAGATGATGAATGAGGGTAAAATGAAGATGTGCTGGTACAACTAGCTAGTGCGTTAGGAGATTAGTAAAAGTAACATAAATCGTTCGAGCAACGAGCTTGTCTGAGAGGGGGCTCCACTCCTTTGCGATATTTCTTTGCGCTTTGTTTCCATTTATTTATTTTTGAGCATTGTTTTCCGCTGGAGTTCCATAGAACATGATTTTCTTGTCGGGAGGAGGGAAAGGGGGAGAGGGAGGTGACTAAGGTAAGGTAAGTGGAGAGAGGGGACCTCAAGAGTCACCTGATCATCCAACACCTCATTTCTTATGAACCTTCCCATGTCAAATCCTACGAGTGAGCCTTTTCACAAATGACGCGTTTACCTTAACTGAGCGCTATGATAGAGCATGTGACCAGGTATATAACATGGTATATAGAGAACAATTCCCCCTCTATATGTAGCACCCTCTTTATGTACTATGTTCGGATAAACCCTATATGACTAGGCATGGAGTTGTTAGCAAAACAATTTGGTTCCAGAAATCTACCACGTGGTCTTCCCACCGGTGTTGAGGTGGACCTCTATAACCACCTCTCAGTTAAGTATGAAAGCGCATTGTGACCCTATCAAAGACCAAGTCCACACTTAGACCTCAAACCCCACTTTTACTCCTTTCTCTATAAATACCCTCATGCTCTCTCTCTCCCGCCCACACAAACCAACCAAAAATCTCCAATACTTCACTCGCTCCCCCCAACTTGCATACATTCCAGAAACCCACTCAACTTCGGATATCTCCATTGGAAGAGCCTTCTCTCCCTCTCCCGGTCTCTGTCGCTCTCTCTCTCTCTCCGTTTCCAATTAATTTCTTGACCGCGAAACTCGTCTTCCCTCTGGGTCCATAGGCCAAACCAATCGAGGTTGAACCGACCGACAGAACAACAGATTAGCAGAAATCATCACCATCAGCTGCTAGAGCTGAATTGTCGATTTCGTTCCACTAGTCTTTAGTACAATTCTCAGCATTCTCAAAACTGAGAGAGCCAGAAGAGGCCTGCTTCAGACTGCCAACTAAATTGCGCCGCCCTCCTCGAGAGTGGAAAGTAACCCAACTACAATCCATGGCTGCCACGGCCGCTAACACTCCTCCCACCACTGGCACTGTCTCAACTGCTTCCATATTTCCCAAACTACCCCGCCAATTGGATCTGGGCTGTACAACTAAGTTGAAGTCAAAGAAGCCCACCACCATCCGCTGCTCCTCCTCTTCCCCTCCCGTTCTCCACCTCTCCATGCTCACCTTCCCAGTGAAGCAGCAACAGAAGCCCACTACTCCTCCCCAGCCCCCTAATCCCCCCGCCTGGCACACCCTCTACCCCGGCCAGAAGAGAGCCACCCCTCCACACCAACCCTCTCGTAAGAATGACAACGCCGCTCCACCCTCCAAATGGAACCTCTTCCAGAAGGCCGCCGCCTCGGTATTCGACACCATCGAGGGCACCCTGATCGCCGGCCTCCTCGAAGGCCACCACCCGCTCCCCAAGACCGCCGACCCCGCAGTTCAGATCGCCGGAAACTTCGCTCCCGTAGATGAGCTGTCCGTGCAGCAGAACCTGCCTGTTTGGGGCCGGATCCCACCCTGGCTCGACGGCGTCTACGTCCGCAACGGCGCCAACCCGCAGCACGAACCAGTGGCCGGGCACCACCTCTTCGACGGGGACGGCATGATCCACGCCGTCCGCCTCCACCAGGGGTCGGCCTCCTACGCTTGCCGATTCACGGAGACCCAGCGCCTGGTTCAGGAGCGGGCCCTCGGGAGACCCGTCTTCCCCAAGGCCATCGGCGAGCTCCACGGCCACTCAGGCATCGCCCGCCTCCTCCTCTTCTACGCCCGGGGCCTCTTCGGCCTGCTTGACTCCAACCACGGCACCGGCGTCGCCAACGCGGGGCTCATCTACTTCAATGACCGCCTCCTGGCCATGTCTGAGGATGACCTCCCTTATCACGTCCGCCTCACCCCTTCTGGTGATCTCGAGACTGTCGGCCGCTACGACTTCTCCGGACAACTCAACTCTGCCATGATCGCGCACCCCAAGCTGGACCCGGCCACCAAAGAACTCTTTGCACTCAGCTACGACGTCCTGCGCAAGCCCTATCTCAAGTACTTCCGGTTTGCGCCGGACGGGATCAAGTCCCCCGACGTGGAGATCCCCATCGCGGGCCCCACCATGATGCACGATTTTGCCATCACCGAGAATTTCGTGGTCGTGCCGGACCAGCAGGTGGTATTCAAGCTGGAGGAGATGCTCCGAGGCGGCTCCCCCGTGGTGTACGACCGGAGCAAGACGGCCCGCTTCGGGGTCCTCCCCAAGTACGCGGTCGACGCTTCGGGAATGAGGTGGGTGGACGTACCCGATTGCTTCTGCTTCCACCTCTGGAACGCCTGGGAGGAGCCGGCCGCGGGGGAGGTGGTCGTCATCGGTTCGTGCATGACCCCGCCCGACTCCATTTTCAACGAGAGCGACGAGAGCCTGCAGAGCGTCCTGACCGAGATCCGGCTAAACCTGCGCACAGGCAAGTCGACGAGGCGGCCCATCCTCGGCGGGACGCAGACCCTCAATCTGGAGGCCGGCATGGTGAACAGGAACCGGCTGGGCCGAAAGAGCCGGTTCGCCTACCTGGCCATAGCCGAGCCTTGGCCCAAGGTGTCCGGCTTCGCCAAGGTGGACCTCCAGACGGGGAAGGTGGACAAGTTCCTTTACGGGGATGGCCGTTACGGGGGGGAGCCCTACTTCGTTTCCCGGGATCCCTCTTCTGACAAGGAAGACAATGGCTACGTCCTCACTTTCATGCACAACGAGAACACCTCCGCCTCGGAGCTGCTTATTGTCAACGCCCACGACATGATGTTGGAGGCGTCCGTCAAGCTGCCGTCTCGCGTCCCCTACGGGTTCCACGGTACCTTTGTCACCTCCCGGGACCTCAAGCAGCAGCAACCATCCATGGAATCGAACACTACTACTACCTACTAGGCGGGCCGGGGACCGACTGCTGTCTATGTATGTGGCCGTCGGCCGCTGGAAGGGATCTACATCTACCTGAGGGATATGTTTTAGTTTAGGTGCAAGTCCCCGGAGATCGTTCCCTCTCCACTCCACTGTTGTTTCTTTTCGCCCCCATTGTGGGTGGGATCGCACTTTTTTTTTTTTACCCCCCTTTTCGTTACTGTGAAGAAGAGAGACCAGTTCGTAGCTTCTTCCTGTAGGTTGATTCCGAGCTCAGCTGGTTTTCTCTTACTCTGATTTTAGTTTGATTACCTACTTTTTCTTGTTTGCTTACGGTTACAGTTACATGATGAGTTCAGTGGAAGGGCTTTCCTGTGAGTCCACGCCCCTTTCCTTATGTACGCATGTAAATGACCGAATAAAAACTTTGCAGTACTGGTGCTCTTTTGTGGTTCCACAAATTTCTTTCCCCTCTCCAAATGTTTATCGGATCGACAAGGTAAAAATTGCACCTTTTTTAAACAAGTAACAAAGAAAGAAAAAGGAGGCATGCAGTTACACATTGCATAAGCATTTGGTCCGAGTCCTAATCGAGACTTGCCAGCAGCTCAGGTCGAATCCGATATTATTTAATTTATTACCGCCACTGGGCGAGTGGCCGGTGCGGCGGAGAAGAAATCTGGCATGCGGGTGGCCCCACACGAACCATTGCGACGAACCCTGTAACATTGGCAGGTGTGCTGCCTGTGGCCACTTGAGAGCTCGACTTCTCTACTTCAGGAGAAATTATTGGGTGCTCGGCTCCTCAAGACGGGCGGCGCATGTGTTAACGGATAGAGAATGCCCGGCGCACGTGTTAATCCATAGAGAAGGGCGAGACCAACGAGTTTTTCATGCTCAAGTAATATTTGGAGACTATTGATATTTAAGGCTAAATGTTTTTTATATTGTCCGATAAAAAAATATAATATTTTATTGTAATATTTTATTTTTTTATTATGTTTAACTAAGGGGGTTAGACGTAATTAGTAATTTTTTTAATAAATTGTAGATAGTTACAATCTTTAAAACTTTTGTATTTAAGTAGAGCTCGAATAAATGAGTGTAACGAATCAAAGAACGGTCAAAACGGAGGTCCCAACTGGAAGTTACGATATTTAAGAAGCATGCAAAATAAGCAGGACCCACTTGGAAAGAGTATGATTTATTGCTTTAAGTGGGTTAGTATCGAAGGGCTCGTCGATACGATTCTAACGGTACTAAGAACGCTTGAATCCGATTCCGGGGTAGGGAGATACACACGTTTGAAGATTTGATTTTATTTAAAAATAATAAATAAAAAAAGAAATGGCGAGTGCTGCAGCGCGGAGCCCACGACCGCGTGCGGTTTCGGCGGCTCGGGGGTCTATAAATACCCCATTCTATTCTGATTTTTAGTGAGAACTTCTCATCCCCCATTTCTGACCATTCTAAGGCCGATTAAGGCCATCCAAGACCTGTTTCCTACTAAATTGAGTGTGCTCTATGTGATGGAGGGGTCCTTTCTTCAAGTTGGAGTCTATGTAAGGAGAAAACTCCCCAAGACAAGGAGAGGTTCTGCTTGTTATCTTCGTTCACCAATCAACTTCATTTTCTCTATTTCTAGCCATCCTAACTCCGATTTAGTTGATTCAAGAGGCGTTCTTGACTAAATCGAGTGTGTTCTATGCGTTGGAGGTTCCATTTTCTGAGTTGGCAATCGTATGAGGAGGAAATGCCCCAAGACTAGGAGAGGCCCTGCTTGTCATCCTCGAACACTGGAGCAAGAAAAAGAGACCCAGAGCAAGACGGGGTTCTATCCGTAGTTACCGAGCCTCAACAAGAGAAACAATCTAGAGTAGGGGAGGTTCTGTCCACTGCTCATGGGCATGGAAAACGAGAAGAGTTTCCGATAAGGAGAACGTTTGTACGTAGCCTTTCAGTGCAAGATGAAGGACATATAAAGGCTAGAAGAAGCTCTGTCTACTACCTCCAGATCTGAAGGGGAGGACGCCCAAAAGGAGCGAATAACTCCAAATACCATTACCTTATGAGACATGATGGGAGTAAGTAGTTATGATTTCCTGTTTAATTATAAAACGGCATGTGCTAAGTTATGATGTGTGCTATGCTACAATCCGTATACTTGCTATACTTATATGTCGTGAAGTGTGCTTATATGTCATGATGTGTGCTTATATGCCATGATGTGTGCTTATATGCCATGATGTATGCTTTATATGCCATGATGTACGCTTATATGCTATGTTGTGTGTGGTCTCGCTCTAGAATAGAGCGAGACGTGTAATATGTGTTTTCAGTCTCAGCTCAGTGATAGAGCGAGACGTGTAATATGTGTTTTCAGTCTCGGCTCAGTGATAGAGCGAGATGTATAATATGTATTTTCAGTCTCGGCTCAGTGATAGAGCGAGCCGTGTAATATGTGTTTTCGGTCGCGGCTCAGTTGTAACGACCCGTTTTTCGGTTACGCTTAACCCAGGTGGGTTAAGGGTAATTTGGTAATTTTATAATTTAGTGTCGGGGGTTTCAAGGGTTGAAACCCCTGTAGATGGGTAGAGCTCGGAGTAACGAGCGTGACAAATCAAAGAACGCGCGAAACGGAGGTCAGGAGCAAAAACTACGGCCCCAGGAAGCGTGCCGCATGGGCGGGACCTACACAAAAGTGCGGGATAACCTACCCATGTGTAGTCTTGTTTCGAAGGGCTCATCGATCCGAGTCCATCGGTATCAAAGTGTGCGATTCCAACATCAAGGTTGGAAGTTATCGCGTTTTGAGTTCAGGATATTATTTGAATAAAATAATATCTTTCTGGATAGGATAGACGACGCAGTGGATAGGATTGCTGACGAAGCGGATAGGATTGCTGACAAAGTGGATAGGATTGATGATGCAAGCGGATAGGGTTGCTGACGAAGCGGATAAGCTCGACACGTGTCAGCCTCACGCCTATCCAGCTTTTCTATAAATAGGACTACGACATCCAGAAAAAAGGGAGAATTCTCTCCCACGTTTTCATATTTCTCTCCCACGTTCAAAAACTTCTGTTCTTCGTTTCTCACTCATTTTAAGTCCGATTCGAGTCGTTCTTGAGGCGTTCTTAGCTAATTCGAGGGTGATCTACGCAATAGCATGGTCCATTCCTCGAGTTGGCACTCCTATAAGGGAGGAACGACCCGAGGCAAGAGGAGGTTGTCTGCCACCTTCCTACCCCAAGAGAGAAAAGAGAGAGAGAGAGAGAGATGGCCCGGTGAAGAGGAGGCTTCGTCCTCCGTTACCGGGCCAAATCAAGAGAAGTGGCCCGATATAGGGGAGGCTCCGTTCTCCACCAAAGGGCCACGATGTGTGAAGGACACCCCGAGTAGGGGAGGTTCTGTCCGCCGCCCACGGGTGCAGACAATGAGGTCTCCGGGAAAGGGGAGAGTTGGTTGGGTCGTCTTTTGGTGTAAGGCGACAAACGTATGGAGGCTAGGGGAGGCTTTGTCCGCTGTCTCTGGATCTGAAGGGGAGGACGCCCAGAAACGAGCACCCCGAATACCGCTACCTTGTGAGACATCAGGGGAGTAAGGGTTTCTTACCTTCTATTTAATTATAGAATACATGTGTTAGTTGTGGTGTGTGCTGTCTCGCTCTGGGTTAGAGAGAGACGGGCTGTGCGTGTGTTATATTATGATATGTGTTGCTCATATGCATGATGTGTGCCGTCTCGCTCTGGGTTAGAGAGAGACGGGTTGTGTGTGTGTTCGGTCTCGGCTCAATGATAGAGCGAGACCTATGATTGTGTTTATATATGGCTATGCTATGCTTACATGCCATGATGTGTGTCGTCTCGCTCTAGGTTAGAGAGAGACGGGTTGTGTGTGTGTTCGGTCTCGGCTTAGTGATAGAGTGAGACCTATGGTTATGTTTATATATTGTTATGCTTATGCTTATATGCATGATGTGTGTCGTCTCCCTCTGGGTTAGAGAGAGATGAGTAGTGCGTGTGTTTATCTTATGATATGCTATGCTTATATGCCATGATGTGTGCCGTCTCGCTCTGGGTTAGAGAGAGACGGGTTGTGTGTGTGTGTTCGGTCTCGGCTCAGTGATAGAGCGAGACCTATGATTGTGTTCCATCTCACTCTATAATAGAGCAAGACGTGTGATGTGTGTAGTCTCGGCTAAGTGATATAGCGAGACGTGTGATGTATGTGGTCTCGGCTCAGTGATGGAGCGAGACGTGTGATATGTGGTCTCGGCTCAGTGATGGAGCGAGACGTGTGATATGTGGTCTCGGCTCAGTGATGGAGCGAGACGTGTGATATGTGGTCTCGGCTCAGTGATGGAGCGAGACGTGTGATATGTGGTCTTGCTCTAGGATAGAGTGAGGAATGTTGTGATGGTCTTGCTCTGGGGTAAAGTGAGGCATGTTGTGGTAGTCGTGTGGTGCTCGTCTCTATGATAGAGTGAGATGTGTGTTGCCAGTGTTTTATCGGGTTTTCGTATTGGTTGTGTGGTGCTCGTCTCTATGATAGAGCGAGACGTGTGTTACCGGTGTTTTCGTATAACTCCGATTAAATATTCAGAGATATGTATTTTATACGTATGTGTTTTTGGTGTGCTGGTTGTATGTAGTAGCCAGTAGGCAGAACTACGTCCGAATCCGATCGTATCGGAGTAACATCGTGGATGTTATCCGATATGTACGTAGGCAACCAACGACAATGCAACGTTGGCCCGGTCCAAATTAGTTATATAATTAGGCCAGTTCTTGCCTACACGCAACGGAGCGCTAAAGTTCCGTAGCACGTAGAGGAACATGAAGACTCTCGCACTCAGAGTGTGCTGCTTTTGGTTCTGGGTTTGGGTTTCATCGTGTTTCCGGACCCCCGGCCTGGGTCGGTTTGCGGGTCGGGGCGTCACATCAGTGATAGAGCAAGACGAGTATATGTGGTTATGATCCTGTTCAGTGGTACAGTGAGATGTACGATTTCGTTGATTTATTAATGTCTGCTTTACTCCGATAGATTACGAGTTCAGTGTGATTTCGATACAATTTTAGCATATACATATTTTAACGTATATGATTTTGTGATGTCTGATGTATGTAGTAGCTGTTAGGCAGAACTACGTTCGGATCCGATCGTGTTGGAATAATATCCAATACGTACGTAGGCAACCAACGACAAGGCAACATTGGCCTGATCTAAATCATTTATAAGTATATATTTTATTTTGTTTTACACACGATAAACTATGAAGCTTCGTTGTGTGTATGTGTCTGTTACAACTTAAGTCTATGTACGGGGAAGCCTTGAAGCTCAGTAGTGCATAGACGAATGTTGTACTTCTCGCACAAAACGATGATTTTTGGTTCAAGAAAAGAAAATTTTTCTATTAGTGATTTTGTGGACCTGGCTCGGTTCGGGTTGTTACATTTATATTCTTTAGTTTTTTAAGAATATATATATATATATATGTATATATATATATGTATATGTATATATATATATATATATTTAGTGTGTATTTGTAGGTTAGTTACATAATGTGAATCAACACAACTCTTTGATTTTGGTCACAACTCATTGTTAATATACATATGTATAACATCTTTTACAGACAAAGAGCTATAAGAATATAGTCAAATGAAGGAATCAGTGAAGGTATCAGAAGAGAAGAAGAAGAAGAAGAGAATCCATAGGAGGAGACCAAGTCTAGGAACAAACAGTTTCCCCGCTGGACTTAGACTATGAAAAGACCTTGTTAAATCAAGATCAGGATGCAAGGCAATCATGGAGGAGACTGAGTTCTACCCGGTATACGATTACGAGCTAATAATTATTTCCAGGCCGCTCCTGGACATGGTGAGTGTTGGGATGACTGACATAATGGGTTTGAGTGCAAAAGGGAACCTGCTGAAGTTGGATAGTGGTGAGGGGAAGGCTACCCAAGGCAAGGGGCGATTCTTCAAAAAGTTCTTCTAAGGGAAGCTACCAGAGAAGAATCTGATTGAAGAAATTTTGAAAGAAGTGGCTAACAATAGATAGATTGCTTCCAACGAGGACTTTGCACGGTTGGTGATCGTGTACATGGGGATCTTTTATTCACACATAGCAATAGATCTGTCTCCCCATCTCTGTGTGACTTCATAGATGGCATGACAGTTGTGGGGAGGTACAATTGGGTTGGGGTTGTTCATGATATATTAATTTGAGGCATTTAATCAGCCCACCAAAACATCAGGAGCAGACAAGATGAGCACTCGGCCACCGCCAAAATTCTTGTTAGGGCTTCATTTGTGCTCCAGGTTAATGTTATATTATCCATAGCATGATTGGTATGATTAGCATAGTATGAATAACGTGATCTTATATACACATTTTATGTATCTCATAATATGATTCACACAATAGTTTGTGTATCGTGTTTAAGAAAACATGATATGTAACATGAAAGTGTACATATCATGTTTAAGAAAACACAATATGTAACATGAAAGTGTATGTATCATGTTATCGATAAGATGCTATAGTACTCTATCATGTATATGCAATTACACAAACTGAGAGTAATCGATAACACGATGAGTTTAATAAACGTGTTATCCATGACACGACATACATGACATATGTACATTATTAACAGGATTGTTTTGCCTTGTCAAGACAATTCCAATCTAGCAAAATACGTGTTATCATGTATCATGATTGTATTTGTGATTACAAGACATAATTTACGTTGTGTTATTGGTTAGACGATGTTTTCACAAGTCGTGTTTGTAGTGACATGGTGTGTCATTCATCGTGTTATCATTAACACCATTATTTTGTTGATGATTTTTGGTCATAGATGTCTTCAGCCAATTTCTGGAGGAGCGCATAGATATATTGGCCTTTATCCCAACTATTTTTTTGGGAAGTTCACGATCTAGCACTACTACAACGTTGGGATGTAGCATGACAAGGAGGAGATGCTCCCCAAAATTGTTGGCAACTTGATGAGGAGGCTGAATTTTAACACCAAGAATGATTTCATTCCAATCTACGCCACTGGCCATTTTCTTCTACTAATTGGCCGATGCAGAGAGAAGAGGTTTAAGCAGTATAGCCCACTAGAGGGTGACCACAATCACCACTTTGTAGATGTGGGCCATATTTGAAACTATGTTGCTGCATAAATGGAGAGGGTCATGCACATAAAGGGTGCAACAAAGTGGCCAATGATAAAGATCAACAAATACCCATATTAAGAGATAAATGAAGACTGTAGTGTGTTCCTCATGTATATAGTGAAACTGTTTGAAGGAGTCATTGAACCTGATTTTATTCATGCGGAGATCACAAATTTGGTCAGGCCTCAAATATGTATGGCAATTCTTCGTGGGCGAATCGATTTGAAATTCGATCCAGAAGTGAATGAATTATAATAAGGCAATATACAATACACAATTTATAAATAGACTCAACTATTCTATTTTAATTCCCTATCGTGTAATCTGTGATAGCCTATCATAGTTGATAACATGACTCATGTATGTGCCAGTAATGTAAGATTCATATCATGTAACTTGTGATAGCCGATCATGTAATCAACTACGCAACTTTACTTCAGTAGTGTAACTACTAACACGACTTGTGTATGTTTCTCGTTTGTACGATTCACATATTGTAAGCAGCATGATGCATATACGTAAGTTGTATTACTAATAACATGAAGACTTATAAAGTCGTCTAAGTTGGATGACAACTTGTGTAAGCAACAACACACCAAGGATTATGTTGTGTCATCGCTTAATTGACCGTTGTTGACATCATGTTAGTAAGCACATGATTGGCATATTAGTCAAATATTCAATCAGACGACCTATATTTATGTTGTGCCATATTATTGTGATGATCGTGTCATTGAAACCACGACTATCAGTTTATTGTGTCACGGACAACGCGAGAGGATGATTTAAAAAAAATGAAAGACAACGTTGTATGGGAAAAATATTCAAATTTTTATTAATAATTTTCTTTACAAAACACAAGTCCATTGCAATTATACTATTCCTTACATAACTTAAAACAAGTACAAAAAGTCCCTTAATACAAGATGCTGAAAATTTCTCCATGTGCAACTACATTCAACCAAAATAAGAACATCCTATTCAATACATATTGTGTAAATGAGAATACAATAAATGATCAATCTCGTGTTATCAAATACATGACCTGTAAAGCTAACCATACGATCACACTATATCATGTTATTAGAACAGATAAACTTACACAATATGGACAAAAGTGTATAAATGTACACACGATATAGATAATAACATAAAAACATATAAACTTACATGATAGTAATTTCATTTTAGGGGAGGTTCTGTCCCCTAAAACATATAGGTAAAATGTCTCTAGAGAAGGGGAGGTTCTGTCCGCCACCTATGAGTGTGTGAAGGGTAAAGTGTCACGCCCCGGCGATTCCCGACCCGAGCCGAATCCGGTCCAGGGGCCGGTCAAGCGCGCGGGGGCGACGAAGTGAAAATTGAGAAATGATCTAGCGGAAGACTTAACCCTAACCACGGGCGATTAACAGAAACACGGAGTGCGCACAATCCTTTGAGCAAGAGTAAACAAAAGGGAAGGAAAAGGTGTTGCTTATCACAAAGTAAACAACAATCTCAAACCCACAAGCTTAGTTAAGTAAAGCCCACACCGGCTCAAAATAAGTCATAAGCATCACAACGGTAAAATGAGATATAAATCCAAAACAAGAACCCTACACAAAGGTCCTGAACAACAACATAACTAAGGAAAATAAACCACACAAAGAACTCCACGATCATATCCAAGCCACCTCCGACCTTTCCTCGAAGAGGCGATCCTATCTGTTTGCGTGTCGCACCACGCAGCCCCAAATCAAAACACCAAAGAGGGGTGAGTTTAACAAACTCAGCAATGGTTTTAATATCACTAACAACATCGAAAAATACGATAGTATAGCGATATAATCATTCAAATCAACGAATTACATGGTGCATCATTTTCTGATCACATATATATATCACCTAACACTGCATCATAATGCATAATCAACCTGCATGGATGTATCTCTAAAATACATATTCTACATGCATAACATCAACATCAACCTGCATGGATGTATCTCTAACATACATATTCCAACATGCATAACATCAACATCAACCTGCATGGATGTATCTCTAACATACATATTCTACATGCATAACATCAACATCAACCTGCATAGATGTATCTCTAACATACATATTCCAACATGCATAACATCAACATTAACTTGCATGGATGTATCTCTAACATACATATTCTCACATGCATAACATCAACATCAACCTCCATCAAGGAGTAATCACACATTAACGTCATACAGACGGGAGCATAGACAAGGCCACGAAGGCGTGTCATGGTCCAAAATTCTACACAAGAATTCAAGAAAGATCAGGGTTGTCAATCCCTAATACTGCTCGCCCTGGACGATCCTGGCTAAGGATGTCCCATTCTCACATAGAGAATCTAGAGCAGGGGTGTTTGCCCAGGGACATCTCCTGCGGAGGGAAGAGCCCGAGTTCTTACACAGAGAACCCTAGAACACGTGGTAGCGGGGTGCACACGGCATACCACACTGAATTCTCAGGGTCCAGATGGCACACATAATAACATTCTCACAATCCGCAAGACAAGTACACAACTCGTCCCCACATCATTCCATTTAATTAGACTCAACCCAGGGAGTGCACTCGTTCCACACAGGAACTACAGATCGTTCCACACAGGAACTTCAAATCAAAATATGTCCTTTTGGACCAATCAACTTGCGATTAATCCACGACCGATCAATCCGGCACACAATTCCATCACATTGCATCCAATCGGTCAAATTCGATTAATCATGATGAAGCCTTAATTGGAAATCGATTTTCATGATGCATGCAGTATGGTACATACGTGGGCAAAGCATACACGAATCCTAATCTATGATAAGTGCTCTCATTAGCCCCTAATGCATCATTCATAATCACAATATCAAGCTTCAACATCATCATTTAACCCCCACATGTGTGTGTGTAACTAGTAGAAGCATTTCATATAATGCATATCAACATGCTTGAAAATCAACTCACTACCACACTACACATGTGAATTTCTATCCAAACATAAATTCCAGCGGAAATCATAGAAGAAGAATCGTTGAAATCATAACTAGATTCAAAACTCAACCACAAAGGCTAACATATAACATCACTCATTTCATCATTGAGTCATGGCATTCACCAACATCCACACACCACTAACCACAATCTATCATGACAAATCAGTCCAACAATGATTGTAGTCCTACTGAAAATATGCCTAACCAAAGAGGAACAACCATTCATAATTTCAAGATAATGATTCCAACATCATGCCACAAAACATAAGTCATTCCACCATCTCTAAGCATATATCTCAACTCCATAAACTCAATAGCATGCATTTCCAGTAGCCTAACATAGCTTAAAACACTCTACATTCATATAAAATTGGCAAGCTAAAGTGGAATCATCAAAATAGGCATCATATGCACAACATACAATCTCCTGTGTAGCCGATCGATCGCCCTTCAGGCCATTCGATCGGTTACACGCAAAAATTTGAAATTTATAGTTCAGCCGATCGATCGCTCTGCAGGGCCGATCGATTGCCAACACGGCAGAACAATCATCTTCTTCTTTTCGCAAATCCAAACCGAAACATCATAAATAACACTTCAAATCCACATCTAACACCCTAATCATCATCAAAAGTCCTCCTTGACTTCGAGAATATCAAACCAAACCATAATAATGTAAAACCCTAAGAAATCGGGATTAAATAATTCTATTTTCTAATATTACCATTAACACACCAAATCAAGCAACCCATTTCGAAATAAGCCAAAAATGAATAGTTTTACCATGGATAAACAGAGATTTCGAAGACCCATTACCTCAGCACTTGATTAAGCTCGGATTGAAGAGTCACCCTTCTTGAAATCCTTGAAAACACAATGAGTTTGAATTAAACTCTAATAGAAATTGATTTACTCAAGAAATCCCTAATTAAATCTTAGATCTAGGGGTTATTGGTAGTAAAAATTAAATTTTGAATGTTAGGGTTTATAGTAAAACACAAATCAGTAGCTTTTGATGGTCAAAAACGAATTGAATCAAGGGGAAAATGGTAGATTTGGAAGAAATTAAGAAGAAAGCCATGGATTAGTGCTTAATTAGAGTAAGCTTACCTTAATCGGCTTCTAATTCGAGCCTAAGTGGGGATTAGGCCAGCCCTCCTTCCTTAGCCTATTCCCAAAAATGGAAATGGCTCAGGTTTGCCCTTTTATAGTAAGGGTTGGGGTATGCATAGGTAAGTTTTGGGGTGTAAATATGAAAAGTAGGCTAAAAGTGGTTATTTTACAAATTTAAGCACAAATTAAGCCTAATAAAATTCTGAAAATTTTTGTGTGACCTTAAGTATATGTCTAGGTTCATTTGACCCAAAAATAAAATTTTCGACGGTGGGGCCCACAGGGGTCCCGCCAAAACCCTAATTTTTGGGAAAATAGTAAAAATTCCAAAAAATCCCAAAAATTCACATTTGGTCTAAAATCACTTAAAACCACTAATGTTGAAGTTAATTTTGGTTAAAACAATCACAAACACTATTTATTTTACGAAATCACCGAATAAAATTAGAAAACGCGTTAATCTCATGATAACCCATAATTAAAGAAAATCAAAACCCGGTTTAAAAATGAGGGTCCTTACATAAAGTGTCACCGGGAAGGGAGGTTCTGTCCGCTACCTACGAGTGTGTGAAGGGTAAAGTGTCTTCGGGCAAGGAGAGGTTTTGTCCTCCGCCTATGGGTGCATGAAGGGTGAAGTGTCTACGAGTCAAGGGGAGGTTCTGTCCGTAGCCTACGTGCATGAAAAGAGAAGAGTATTTCGAACTGGGTGGAGGTTCTTCCCACCATCTTTGGACTTGAAAGGGAGGACGCCCCGGTGAAACGAGCAACTCCGAACGTTGCCACTTTCGGAACTATAGGGCAGTATGCTTTTCTGACCTTCTAATTTAATATGATTTATAAGCATTCACATCTTAATCAATAACATACTAATTAAGATATATAATTTGCTATGATCTAATATATGCTTATAGGTTCCTATTCAATCTACTTTGATATATTCTGTTGTGATTCGAACTATTCTGAAATGCTCTATTGTGATCTGATATACTCCGATCTGATCTGATATGATAAGTATGGTCGTATATTATCTGATATGATTTGATAGGATCAAATTTGATATGATCTAATAGGATTTGATATGATCCAATATGCTTTGTAGTGTGTTAGGCTTCACTCTGTGATAGAGTGGGATGTGTGATTTTGTTAGTGTTCTGCTCACCTATGTGAGATGTGTATTTCGCTGATTTATTGGTTTCCATTCAACTCTAATGATTTAGAAGATTTTCGTCTAAGTTTGAATGATTATTCAGATATAAGATATACATATTTAACGTGTAAGGACCCTCATCTCTAAACCGGTTTTTGGTTTCCTTTAATTATTGGTTTTCGTGAGACTTACGCGTTTTCTGATTTATTCGGCGATTTTATGAATAAATAGTATTTATGATAGTTTTAACCAAAATCAACTTTAAGATTAGTGATTTTAAAACAAATGTGAATTTTTGGGAGTTTTTTGAATTTTCACTATTTTTCCAAAAATTAGGGTTTTGGCGGGACCCCTGTGGGCCCCACCGTCAAAATTTTGGTTTTTAGGTCAAATGGACCCAGACATCTACCTAAGGTGATATAAAAATTTTCAGAATTTTCTTAGGCTTAATTAGTGCTTAAATTTGTAAAATACCCATTTTTAGCCTATTGTTCCTATTTACACCCCATAACTTACCCATACATACCCCAACCCTTACTATAAAAGGGCAAACCTGAGCCATGTCTATTTTTGGGAATAGGCTAAGGAGCGAGGTCTGACCTAATCCCCAATTAGGCCCGAATTAGATGCGGTTTAAGGTAAGCTTACTCTAATTAAGCACTAAACCCTACTTTCTTCTTAATCTCTTCTAAATCTACCATTTCCCCCTTGTTTCAATTTATTTTTGGATATCAAAAACTACTGATTTGTGTTTTACTACACAAACCCTAACATTCAAAATTCGATTTTTACTATCAACAAGCCCTAGATCTAAGTTTTAATTACGGATTTTCTTTGGTAAATCGATTTTTAGTGGAGTTTAATTCAAACTCAATGTGTTTTTAAGGTTTTCAAGAACGGTGACTCTCCAATCCGAGCTTAATCAAGTGCTGAGGTAATGGGTCTTCGAAATCTCAGTTTATCAATG
Source organism: Saururus chinensis (assembly GCA_035235625.1). Lineage (NCBI taxonomy): Eukaryota > Viridiplantae > Streptophyta > Magnoliopsida > Piperales > Saururaceae > Saururus > Saururus chinensis. The sequence continues at coordinate 38,771,348 of CP141148.1, forward strand.
GTAAAATTTTTGATTTTTGGCTTATTTCGAATGGAGTTGCTTGATTTGGTGTGTTAATGGTAAGATTAGAAAATGAAATTATTTAATCCCGATTTCTTAGGGTTTTGCATTATTATGATATGGTTTAACATTCTGGAAGTCAATAAGGACTTTTGATGATGATTAGGGTGTTAGATATGAATTTGAAGTGTTATCAATGGTGTTTCGGTTTGGTTTTGCGAAGGGAAGAAGATGGTCTGTTCTGCCTTGTTGGCGTTCGAACGGCCCTTCTGGGTGTTCGAACGGCAACACTGTCGGAACGACAGTTTTTCAGTTCAGCCGATCGAACAGCCTGCTAGGCGTTCGAACGGCCAAACTGTGAATTTCAAATTTTTATGTTTAACGGCTACACAGCAGATTTGTGTTCTAATGCATGATGCTTATTTTGATGATTCCATTGCAAAAATTTTCTATGAATTTTAAGGAAAATGTATGAAAAATCTCAGGCGTTACAGTAGGGGAGCTTTGAACTCGTAATTCCATGATAGCATGCTTTGAATGTGTAGCAGCATGCTAGGATTGTATGATTTAATGCTTTGGATGCTAAATAATGGTCTGATTGCATGATGTGTATGTAAGCATGATTATATGGTATGTTGAAATGCATATGACTTACATGTGAGCTCTAAGTATGGTTGATGTATGTATGTGCTAGTGATGGCTTGCATGTTTGTTGGTAAGCTACATATATAGATTATGTAGGTGCTAGTGGTGGTTAGCGTGTTTGTTAGCAAGCTACGTGTATGGATGTGTATGTATGTGCTAGTGATGGCTACCGTGTTTGTTGGTAAGCTATGTGTGTAGATGTTATGTATGTGCTAGTGATGGCTAGTAAGCATGTTGGTAAGCTATGTGTGGAAGTATGTGTATGTTATACTTAAGTGTGATGAATATACGTATGTATGATGGCTATACACTTGTGCGATGGATACGTGTGTATGTGTATGGAGCATATGCATGGGCAATGGACGGTAAGAAGTGACAGTGTTTGGCATGGATTTGGATGTGGATGTGTAAGCTTATGACGGAAAGCAAAGGAGGTAAGTTTAACGGGCGAGGATTAGAATGGGTTAGTTTGGATTGGAGCATATATTGGGGTATTGTTAGTTAGTAAGAGTGTTACATAATTGTACAAGCATAACTGATAAGTATGAAATATATATATATTTTATATGCCTATTTACCTTATTTGCTAGTATAGATTAGGTTAATTTAGTGTTAGTTATGGTTTATCTAGATTAAGATAGTTATTAATATTTTAGTTTGATTATTAATTAATTTTAGAAGTTATTAGTAGTTTAGGCATGTATTTAAATCAAGTTGGGATTTTAATTACATTCTACATGTCTAAAATATGATATTTTATATTTTATAGAAAAATGCGCTTATGGAGGTACTTAGAGGATGTTTGGAATAATTCAAAATAGTCTTGACATGCTTTAAAGTGATTTAGACAACTTTTCAGAGTTACAAACAAGTTGGAAATTAATATGGACATGAAAGGAAGAGCTTAATGAACAGAAAATGGACTGTCCAGAAAAACTGTCTAGATTGTAGAAATAGTGTAGCCGATCGAATGGGGCATTTTTAGTATCAAATGGCTAAATGTGATTTTGGAGGAAAATACAGTATAGGCGATCAAACGGGCATGTAGGGTGATCGATCAAGATAACGCGCAGTTTCCTAGTTTTAGCTAATTTTCAATCCTTTTCATATTGGACTTCTTTCTCCGGCTCTTATGCCTATATAAAGACATATTTGGCTCGAAATTAGAGGATTCCAGTAGATTTTCTGAAGAGAAAAAGGAAGAAGAAGATGGAAGAGAACTCAAAGCTTTTAATGGAGATTCAAGTGCTTTCTTCTACAATGGAAAGCTAGACTTTTCTTTTACTTAGGAGTTGATGAAGCTATAGATAAGTTTCAGTTTCTTTTCTTTTTAATTTAGATCTCAGTTGTGAATGATGACATTTGTATGATAAAGATTTCTTTTTTAATAGAAGAACTTTTAATGCTTATTCAAGTCTATGTTGATTTATTGTCTTGTAGATGATAGATTGATGTGGTTTTGATATTTTCATTGACTCTAATTTCTGTGATTTAGATGAGATGGTCATGTAATAGTTTTAATGTTTAGATAATTAATGAATTAGATGAGTTATACTAAGATTAGACGAGTCATGCCTATAGCTAGTTTAGTGTAGATGATTCGTGCTATTGTCGAAGATAGTTCATGCCATGAATTTAATTAATGATTATTTTTGAAGTAATTCTAGCTTGTAGCTGAGAATACTTGTTCATATTCACACTAGATTTAGGTTAAAAGTTAAGAAATTGTTATGGTTTTATAGTGAATTCAATTTCCTAAGTAAATTCTATCATATTAATCTCTTGGTTTTAATCTAGTTGATTCCTTTCTTTTGCTTACTTTAAGTTTAAGTTGTTTTTAGTTTTTAATCAACAAATTCCTCTTTAGATTTAGTAATAATTCTTCCGTCCCTGAGGTTCGACAACCCTTAAATTCTTAACCTAGTAAGGGGATGATGATTGAGTTTGGCTTTGAGGAGAGCAGTTTGATGACTTCCGAGTAAGATATGTTGGCCATAAGGTGGATGGCAGAGATTGTATGAATACGTAAGGATTTGTGTACGGTGAGTTATGATTATAAGATGGATGAGTTAAATGAAGTTTGCTACCCCTACGAACTAGGGTTTCAGATTGGGCTTAGCTTCGGTTTGATCAGTGGAGCACGGTATGTTTGAGAGTTTGTGTGGCATAATTGTACTGCATAACATACTCAATTCAAACTTGAATTATAAGTAAAGCTAATGATAGCATTGTGAGTTTGAGACCCGAGGGTTTTGACAGATTAAGTTCCGTGTTTGAGTTAGCCAAAATGAGTTGGATGAGCATTTCTCATGTCTTGCCATGGTGTTTATCTTGCGGGATGTTGTCTGTGTGCTATATTGAGCCCCAGATGTTTGATGTTATGTTGAGAGCAATGTATATTTTCGATTTGATCTATGTGTTGTATAAGCCCAGACATTTGATGCTCTATTGAGAGCATTGCATGATTCTACCCAAGAGTGACACTGTATGATTTCAGCCTAAGAGTGACTTTGTATGATTCCGCCGAAGAGTAGCACTGTATGATTTTTTCCCAAAAGTGGCATTGACACTATAAGACCCATAATGGGGGGCAATTTTATGGAACTATAAGACCCATAATGGTGGGCAATTGTATGGCTCCTAAAGTGTGGGCACTTATGTTTATGTTTGCGTACTTAGATAAGTAGTATCATGGACCTACTCTTACTTGTTTAATCTTGTGCCCCATGAGCATTGGTGTGTTTCATTCGAAAAAGTCCATGACATCTAGTCACTCCCCGGAAGTTAAGGTGGTGCCCCACTGGCATTCTTTTCCATTTCGACACTGGAACTTATTAGTTGTAATAAACTTCAGTAGCTGATAGTATGAGCACGACTGTAAGCATATTAGTATGAGCACAATTGTAAGCGTATGAGTATGAGCACAACTGTAAGTGTATGAGTATGAGCATGACTGTAAGCATATGAGTATGGGTACGACTGTAAGAGTATGAGTATGAGCATGACTGTAAGTGTATGATTTTGAGCATGACAGCAAGAGTATGATTCTGAGTAAGACTGTAAGCATAAGTTTTTGAGTAAGACTGTAAGAGTATGTTTCTGAGTAAGACTATAAGAGAATGAGCAAGCATAAGATTATACGCATAAGGTTGTACAAGTATGTATAAGTTACTTGAGTAAGTGTACGATTGTATGAGTAAGTTTGTAAGACTCGTATTATGAGTGTACGTGTAAGATTTGTTTGATGGGATGTAGTTAGCATGATTGTATGCATATGATCATGATTATTATATGCCTGCCTACTTCATGTTTGAGTTGCATGAAAGCATCTATGTGTGGACTTACTAAGTTCACTGTTTAGAACTCCCCTACTTGGTATCTTCCTATTGAGTATGAAAATACTCATTACCATATTTTTTTAGCCTCATTGTTTGGGAGGCTTTTGCAGGTTTATGATGAAGAGCTCATGGAGATGGATGCTCATTTCTATAGTGGATTGATTCCCTTTGACTCAGGTATATCCTTGACTCACTGCGAGTAATGTTTGTGCCACGATCTCTTGTATTTGGTGAGATGAGAATTAAGGTGTTTATATTTTTCTTGACTTGTAATTTGGATTAGACTGTGGACTATTATAAGACTTGCACTCAGGGATGCGTGGGAGAGATTTGTATTTAAAGTCTATGATCATAACAATTTATTCGTACGTTTATTTTTAAGTAGCGCGTGAGGTTGTTTGGTTTGGCCGTACGATATTTGATCAAATGAGTAAAAATTTGTATGGGAAAAGTTGAGGTGTGATGTTTTAAATTATAAAAACTGTTTTCACATGTTTTGTATTTGTCATTTTTCCTTATTTATAGTCGTTATATTGCAAAATTTTTCAGTGAATTTCTAAGAAAATGTGATGTAAAATCTCGGGTGTTACAGAAGTAGAGTCTAAGACATAATCTCAACATGACATGTAATCAAATTAACATAATCAAGACATCTCTATAAAACGCATCCCCTCAATGGTCAACGCCATCCCCATGTTCCACAAAGAACCCGTCCAAACAAGTTGCATGACATGACATGCAACCCCAAAATAAAACACAAATAAAGACGGGTGAGCCAAAGCTCAACAAGGGTTTTAAAATGGAAAGTAAATTCATAATGACAACACATGCATAATTAATATAATACTCATCACATAATCAATCAAAATGCCCATTCATCATGGAATAAACATATAAACATGTGCATTAATGCCATAATTTACTATCCATAAGCGTCTACTTATGCCACATACATGTCATGCTATTCGTAATATATACTCAGTAGGAAAATACCCAGTACAGTAGTTCTAAATAGTGAAGTCAGTAAATCCATACATAGATGTGTTCATGCAACTCAAACATGAAGCAAGCAAGCATATCATAATCATGCTCATACGCATATAATCATACAAAAAGCATACCATCAAACTAATCTTACACATACACTCTTGATCAGAGTCTCACAAACTTACTCGTACAATCATACGTTTACTCATATAACTTACACATACTTGTATGACCTTACTCGTACAATTTTACTCAGAAACTCACGTTTACAGTGTTGCTTAGAATCATACTCTTACAGTCTTACTCAAGATCATACTCTTACAATTATGCTCATACTCATACTCTTACTCAGATTCATACTCTTACAGTCTTACTCATAATCATACTCTTACAGTCGTGCTCATACTCATACTCTTACAGTCGTACTCATACTAATACTCTTACAGTCGTACCCATACTCATACTCTTACAGTCATACATATACTCATACTCTTACAGTTGTATACATACTCATACTCTTACAGTTGTACACATAGTATCTACCACTGAAGCTCATTACAAATAATAAGCTCCAATGTCAAAATGGAAAAGAATGTCACTAGGGCATCACCTTAACCTCCAGGGAGTGACTGGACGTAATGAACTTTTTCGAAGGCAAGCACACCAATGCTCACGGGGCACATGATCAAACAAGTAAGAGTAGGTCCATGATACTACTTACCTGAGCATGCAAATATAAACACAAGCATCCACACTTTTGCGGCCATACAGTTGCCCACCATAATGGGTCTTATAGTGCCATAAAATTGCCCACCATTATAGGTCTTATAGTTCCAGTGCCACTCTTGTGCAGAAATCATATAGTGCAACTCTTGGCAAAATCATATAGTGTCATTCTTAGGCAGAATCATACAATGCCACTCTTGGGTAGGAATCATACAATGCTCTCAATGGAGCATCAAACGTCTGGGCTTATATAGCACACAGACCAAATAAAAAACATACATCACACTCAATAGAGCATCAGACGTCTAGGGATCAATATAGCACACAGACCAAATCAAAAACATACATCACTCTCAATAAAGCATCAAACATCTAGTGCTCTATACAGCACACAGACAACATCCCGCAGGATAAGCACCATGGCAAGACATGAGACATGCTAAGCCGACTCATTTCGGCTAGCTCAAACACGGAACTTAATCAGTTGAACCCCCAGGTCTCAAACTCACAACGTTATTATTAGTTTTTCTTATAATTCAAGTTTGAATTAAGTAATTTATGCGGGTATAATTATGCCACACAAACTCTCAAACATACAATGCTCCATTGATCAAACCAAAGCTGAGCCCGATCCGAAATCCTAATTTTTCAAGGTAGCAGCCTTCACTTAACCCGTCCATCTCACAACAAAACTCACCGTACCACAAATCCTTACAATCTTACATACTCCGCCATCCACCTTATGGCCAAAACATCTTACACAAACATCATCAAGCTAAGCTCCTTAGAGCCAAACCTATGTATCACCCTTTTACTTATACCTCACATATTATGCTTATTTTTCACTTCATAATTTGTACATTATGCTTGTACAATTATGTACACTCTTACTATCTGACAATCCCTCAACATATGCTATGATCCAAACCAAACAAACCACTCCAATCCTCGCCCATCAAACTTACATCCTCTGTCTTTTGTTATAAACTTACACATCCACAACAAATCCATATGAAATCCTCTATCACCTCTTACTGTCCATCGCCCATACTTTTGACCCCACACGAATACACATATTCATCAAATAGGCGTATAGACATCATACATATATATGTCCATTGCAAATACGTATAACATACGCATACTTCCATACATGCAGCGTACCAACAGACTCACTAACCATCACTAGCATACACATACATATTCATACACGTAGCTTACTAACATACTCGTTAGCCATCACTAGCACATACATATTCCATGTACGTAGCTTACATACATATACGATAGCCATCACTAACACATACATATTTTACATATGTAGCTTACAAATAGACACACTAGCCATCACTAGCACATACATATTCCACACACATCAAACATACTTACAGCTCATATGCATGTCATATGTATTTCAATATGGCATAATTTATCCTCTTATATCATGCAAATTGATCATGGTTTAACATCTAAAACATTGAATCATAGAATCCTAGTATGCTGCTACTCACTCAAAGCATGCTATCATGAAATTACGAGTTCAAAGCTCTCCTACCTCGTAATCATGATATTTGATGGTGAGCACATGACAGTGGCAGCGTCGGTGGCAGAGTTGGTGACTAAAAGCTTTGCCAAGTTGAGAGAGCTGCTGTCCTAAGGGTTTTAGGAAGTGCCAGAAGTCCTAACCATCAAATGAGATGTCAGAAGTCAATGTGAAAAAATCTGCGATCCATGACGGCACACTAGGGGAGACCGGGAGAAATGTCGTGTCACCATAAGTGATAGTGTGACCAAAAGTCGAGGGCATACTCACTGAAGGTCAATTGGCGGTTGAGAAGTATTTGGCCGGCCACAAGACATCAAAATCGGCCATGGACAACACCCAAAGGTTGTGATTTTGCATCATCAAGTGCTCACATAAGGACGGAGGGCATGGGGCGTGCTCGAGGACAGAGGAGAGGTGGAGGAGGACTCTGATGTTGACTCCATTCAGTGGCAAAGCCACCCGACGATTAGGTGGCACATATGCGGCGCTTAAACCCTAAATCGCATGGGCAGCTACATGCACATGTGGCCCGAAGGGAGTCACTCGAGGAGGAGATGGGCGGTCAGTGGGTTCGGAGGTGGCTCTAGGCCCACAAGGGAAACAAAGCTAAGACCACGATGTGGTGGCTGACCGAAGCAGTGACAACGCCGATCGCCACCCACAACCAAAACAAATGGTGTGGGTGGCTATGCATCTAGCACGGTCGAGGGTAGAGGGGTAGGGCTGGCCAAACATGGCCCACGACTATAGTGGAATAGTCCACCTTTGACCGGTTCACACTGCACACACTAGGAAACGAGCATATGGGAAAGAGGTCTATTCCGGGCAGCGGCTAAGATTAGGGCAGACCAGGCCAGCGGTCTAGGCTGGAGTGGCCATGTCATCATCACTGGTCCAAGGTGGAGCCAAATGGCAGACAATAGTTTTTGGTAGCTCATCGAAGAATCAAACCGTAGTGAGGGAAAAGACTCGGTTTGTTTGGATGGAACAGTACAACCGAGCAATGGCAGATATGGTTCCGACTGAGCGGAGGAGGTCAGAAAATAGTCAGAGCGGTGGGGCTCGGCTGAGGCAATGGCCATGTCGTCTATCACCCAAGGCTGGCCGATCGGAGGCAAGCCAAAGACTAGCTCTCACCGGTGCAGCCTCCATATAACAAGGAAGTTGGAAAGGTATGGCTCGAGAAGAGAAAGAAGTGGCGGAGACAGAACCAGGCAGGGAGGGGTGGTCCATAGCCTTCGCCGAACCAAGGCGGGGCTGGATGCAGGTCTGTCGGCCTTGGCTCGCTGCTGGCTGCCACTGTTTAATTAAAACAGTTCACCGACAAAAAACATGGTAGAGAGGGGAATATCATGGGGCGGTGGAGGAGAGGCCAGGAGGGAAGGCCTCCTGCCGTTGCCAGCCCAAGCTAGAGCCATGGACTACTGAGTGGCCCTTGCCAGCCCATAGTGGCAGTAGAAACACAACATAGAGATGAGAGAGGGCAAACCAGGGAGGAGGGCAGCGCCGCCGTGGGGGCCGAGGCGGTGGTCCTTAGCGTCGCACTGCCGAGGCGGAGCTGGCAGTGGCAGCCCAGTGTCCCACTCACAGCCATTGGTCACCAAAGAGGAGACAGCAGATGGGGTTGTCTCTTCCAGGCGCTTCTAGATTGGACTCGGCTAAAAAAGTATGTATTAGCGACGCATATAGTATGTGTTGCCAATACAGATACTAATAGTGAAGCTTGTTATAAGTGTCGCTAATATTTTTTAAATAAAGGATTATGCGGGAAAAATTCCTTCTACGCAGAAAAATTTTGTGTGCGGGCAAAATTTTGCCTGCATATAAAGGCCCCTGTCCCCCCGCCGTACTCCTATGCCCTGCCGACCCTTTACCTTCTGTACACCACCGCCTCCGTTGCCCTGCCACATCCGCCGTCCCACTGCCTCCACTGTTCCACTGCCCGTGCCCTGTTGTCCTCCCGTCTCCACCCCCATCCTCCCTCTCGGTTCCCCCTCTCTCCTCTGCTCCTTCCCCCCCTCTTTCCTCCCCTCCTCTGATTTTCATAGGAAGGGGGCGGAGTCGGGGAGAGTGGGGACTGGGAGGGAGGTGGTGGACTGGAGGACAGCGGCTCTGTTGCCGTCCTCCTACTCCCCCTTGCTCCAGTCCCCCTCCTTCCCCATATCAGAGGAGGGGGGGAAGGAGGGTGGCGGATCCGGGGAGATGGGGGATCAGGAGGGGGATGGGGGCTGGAGGACGGTGTCGCCGCCTCCATCCTCACACTCCGCCCCCCTCCTCTGATTTTATGAGGAGGGGGGTGGAGCAGGGGATAGAGGGGGGAGGGGGCCAGATTCCGGTGCCCTGCAGTCCTCGGCCTTGTCTCCCTTCCCTAGTGGCCCACCAGGGATTTTTTTAAAAAATAAATCATCTTTAGCGACACATATAAAAGCGTCGCTAAAGTATTTTTTTTATTTTTTAAAATGTAGTAGCGATGTTTTACAAAGAGTCGCTATTACATGTAAATTTTTTAATATTATATTATTAGTGGTGCTTTGAATAAGTATTTTTTAATAAAACTTTATTCTATTAGCGACGTATATGAAAGTGTTGCTAATAAGGAATTATTAGTGACACTTATAGTATATGTCGCTAATAAGTTATTTTTATTTATTTTTTAAAATAGTTTTTCTATTGGCGGTGTATAGAATAACATTGCTAATAACTTATCATTAGCAACGTTAAGAAATAAGTGTTGCTAATAATTTATTATTAGCGACGTAGTTTTAATAATAGCGACACACACACACAAGGACTATTAGTGATGCAGAAATGCATCGTTGCAAGTCCTTTTTGTTGTAGTGAGAATAGGATTTGAACAACAATAGTGTTTTGTTCATGTTATTAATCATGTGATTAATCAATACAAATGATGTGAAATTTTGATCTGCAATTTTTTTTTTTTGCAAAACATGATGAATTAAGTAATCTTTTCAACTTGGATAAAGCATGAATTAAGTAGAAAATGAATATTGTTGATAACTCAAACTTTATCAATAATGTTAAATTATTATAGCATTACTTTTAAAATATTTTAGCATTATACATGATGTTTTATAACTAGGGATTTATGAGGGGAGCTGAAATATTTTTCAAGTAACAAAGCATTTTAACTTAGAACAACTTAGAATTGTTTGTAACATGTCTTTCGGTATAGTTACAAAATTTACCAAAATGAAATTCAACTTTCTTCACCAACTTTAATAATTGAACTTATGTGAAGAATGGTGTTAGAAATTGTACACCACTCCTATGTTGGCCCATGGGGCGGGCAGGGGTGGGGAGGGAGGGGGTGGTATTGTATGTTCTTGCTGGCTAGTGGCATTAGTGATTTTCTTTGGATTTGAACATATCTTCTGATTGTGACCAACACCTCCGCATTTCCCACATTTTCTTGGTGCTTTTATGGGAGGTTGCAACTCTATCCTCTTTTCCTTGATTCACCTCATTGTTTAAGAGGTATGAGGGAGAGAACAATTTGTAGAGGTGTTCTTGAGGGAGCTCACTGTTGTCTATCTAATGTAGAATGTATCACCTCCTCATATGTCATATAATACATATTGGACAAGAAAAAAGACTCGCAAAAGGTGATTGGATCAAGTCCATGATGATTAATGGCTGCCATTGCTTGTTTACATGGGAGATCCATGGCGAAACTTACCACAGTTGCATGTCCTAGTGTCCAATCTGTCCACATCCTACGAGTTCGAATCACAAGTTTGAATATAGAAAATGAATATAGTATAACACTTCAAGAATATAGCATAAAAGTAATATACTTGATAATTTAGACTTTAAGAGTAATCTTAAAACGTTATAGCAATAATGCTAAAATATTTTAGCATTAAATGTAAAATGAAGCTAAAAATGAATATATTTGTTGAATAAAACTTCAAGAATAATACTAAAACTTTTGAGATTTATGATGTGAGTTGAAGTAACAAATCATTTTAACTTAGGAATAGTTTAAAATAAAACAAAAAAATTACATTTTTTGGTTAATCAAATGTTGAGAATATTGCTAAAATATTTTAGCAATATTCTTGAAGTCTTATAACTTATTCAGGAGTATATATGAAAAAATTTCAAGTAATTAATCATTCAACTTAGTTCAAGTGTAAAATGAAGCAAAAAATATAAATATACTTGTGGAATAAAACTTTAATAATGCTAAAATATTTTGGTGATAATGCTAAAATATTTTAGTATTATTACTAGAATATTTTATCAATAATGTTAAATTGTTTTAGCAATATTGCTAAACTTGGGTTTTTTGTAAAATGATTACTTAATTGATGGATATTATTGCTGAGTGAAACTTCAAAAATATAGCTGAAGTATTTTAGCAATGTTACTAAATTATTTTAGAAATATTGTTAAAATATTTCAACAATAATGCTAAAATAAAAATATTTCTATAAAAAATATGAACTATAGAAAAATGAATATGGGCCACCTCTTTCTTTTGGTGAATGATTAGATCAAGGAATCTAGAGCTTTGCTCGAGCTTCTTTTGGTTGAACCTCACCTTGAGAACCCCTAAAGTTGGACTCTTTAGGGTTTAGGAGTTGTTCATCCTTTTTTTAAGTTGGGGGAAAGAAAAAGTGGGAAGGAGAAAGAAGGAAAGGAGGAAGGAGGAAGAAACACAGTGGATGTAGGATGAAAAACAAATAAGGAAAATAGTGAAAGGGGTTTTTTTACATCACTTAATAAGGATATTTTCTTCCACAAACTAGTAATGTGTAATAAATCTAAAAACCCAAGTAATATGCAGTCGGTTTTTAGGTAATATATAAATCTCCCCTACAAAGAGATGGTTCTTTGTATTGTTTTCTTTCTTTTTTTTTATATATAAGAAACAATGGTTCTTTGCTTATTCTATCCTACCAACAAAAAAAGCAATGGTTCTTTGTATGCAAACTGCAAATATGGAAAACGTGCATAGAAGTAATTGACTAGCCACTATGGCAGGCTAGCGAAGCTGTGGTACTTCTAATAATCAATAACGATAAGAAAAATATTTTAGTAATGTTAAGTTTATATGTTAAGAACCTACTTTATCATGAAACAACACTCTTGGTGAGTAGGGTTCATTTTTTCAAATGTACTTAAATGATGTACGTTCTTAATGTATAAAACTTTGGGGCTATTTGGATGTAGAATTTATGTAAAATTCAATTGATTCCACCCTAATTTTAGCCCAAATTATTGGAATCATGTTTATATGTAGAAGGTGGGTAGAATTAAAATTTTTGCCAGGAAGTTGATTTCAAGTCGTTTCAAGCCATAATTAGACAAAATCACCGAATTACCTCATGAGGTGATTCCACTTATTCCACTCCTAGCCCATGTTTTAAAATTACAGATTATGTTATTTTTTAATAGTTAATTTTTATATCAATTTAAACTTCAAAAAATATGTCATATAAGTAAAGCCCACTTTAAAAATTTAAAATTACCTATTTTTATGAAATCTTATTTAATAAAATTTAAATTTATGAGCATAATAGTACTAAGAATATTCATATTTAAGTTCGAGAGAGAGATTTATATTAATATAAAGTTTAAAAATTGGGTTTGATGCGATATCTAAATTTATTTTAAAAGAATTTATTACCAATCAATATTTACATTCAATGATGAATTTTTTAAATTAATTCTAAAAAATTCTACTTTAGTTTTTTTTTAATCTAACTCCCAAAGAGCCCCTTAACGTCAATATAATATCGCTATAACAACAATAAAAACAGAGCTTATGTAGCAATTACCAAATACCAACAAAACCTGGACACAGTCAAGCTCTCCCTCCCTCCTCTCTGACCAAGAACGCCATATCTTCTGTGTGATGAAGGCAAGAAGCAATCGCATCCCCACGACGTGGATAAGGCCTTGTTCATCCACCACCTTACAAATATATGCGTCCATGCAGTCTAAGCAGATTCAACATCCGAAATTGCGCCAAAATAAATCAACATAAACAGGAAAATTAATTGGTACACAACAAACAAAAAAGCCACCACAAGTTTATAGTCACGTATACCCGTGCCTCATTATCATCAAAAGCTTAGAATTTGTTCAGAAAAAAAAAAATTTAGAAAAGAAAAGTTTTAAAGCCTGGAATTTCCCCCTCCCGATAATCGACTCCCAGTCGACACTTGTGGACGGGAAGCAACTTGTCCCCTACAATCCCATGCCTTTTCTGTCCCGCGCCTCCAAAAACTGATCCACGCACTTATCTGGAGTCTCTCGCTCCATCTGCGCTGCTCCTTCTGCCTCTCTCCATGTAGGCACCTCTTCGTTTTCCCTTTTCCTCTGCTTTATATTCTTATTCATTCCTTGCGTACATCTTGAACTGATAAGCCTTCTAAGGCTACTTACTGAGGTCTTGTCTTTTCCTTTTCTTTCTCCTCTTTCCATACATGGGCTTGGACAAACACTTTTTCTTTTCCGTCTACATACATGCATGCCTTCTATATTTGTGCTCGCTTTGGCATGTATATTGATGCTTGCTTTGGCATGTTTTCATTTTCTTTTCTACAAATTAATTGATTGACAAAGCATCGTTGTTTAAACAGGATGAAATTTTCTATGTTCTTTATTCCTCACCTGCTCATCTTAGGCACAACTGTATGCTTTCACTTTTTCTATTGTTATAACTGTATGCTTTTATGCTTGTGGCTCCAATTGAACCCCCCCCTCCTCTCCAGGGTCAGTAAATACTGAAAGTTGTAAAGCTTTAGGGTACAGGTATTGATTTCAGATACTGGATTTGAAATTAACTTGAGTTAATATTGATTTTTACATATGTTGTAACTTTTTGCAGATATTTGTGAAACGATTTACGTAGGAAGATTCTGAAATGGAGATAACTAACGTTTCGGAATATGAGGCCATTGCCAAGGAGAAACTTCCGAAGATGGTCTTTGACTACTACGCATCTGGAGCTGAGGATCAGTGGACCCTTAAAGAGAATAGGAATGCCTTTTCCAGGATTCTGTAAGTTCTTTTTTTCATATGTCTAATACTCCCTCCGTCCTGTCTGAATTAGAAAACAAAAATGAACTAAAAAATCAGTTCATTTTGGTTTTCTAATCTAGACACTTATTATGAGAGGGAAGGAGTATTAACTAGTACTCCTAATTTGTCATGTTCGGCTTCATACAGAAAAGCTTCTTTAGACGTTTTCTACTGTATTATGATTCTTTTTTTTTCAAATATAACAAAAATAAAAGTTTGCATTTTCTTGTTTATGGAAAGCTTGTCTTATAAGTAAATGAGCTGATACCTTATAGTAATTTAGTGTCATGAATATAAGCATTTATAGATTTCGTTCTTGATTTTATAGGTTTCGTCCTCGCATCCTGATTGATGTCAGCAAGATCGACATGTCTACGAGTGTGCTGGGCTTCAAAATATCAATGCCTATAATGGTTGCGCCTACAGCTATGCAGAAAATGGCCCACCCAGAGGGTATTTCCTTTTCCATGATGCTGCTCAAAAGACACAATGCCAAATTCATACAACTTTCCGTCAATCCAACGTTTCAACTTAGTTTTTTCAGATTTGGAGTTTTAAACTTTTCTTTTTAAAAAGAAAAAAAATATGAAAGTAACGTAAGAGAGATGTAACTTACTGTTTTTCTGCTGCAGGAGAGTATGCTACTGCCCGAGCTGCATCAGCTGCAGGGACAATCATGGTATCTGTTTTTATTTTTCACTAAGAACAGAGGAAGAGAGTGCAAAATGAAAAGGGACATATCGCTCTGTTTTGTATGCATAATTTGCATTTTACATGATAAATTAGGATTTAGGAGCACTAAAGTTTTATCTGGTTCTGAACTTGTTTCCATTTCATCTTATTGTAGTTATAAACTTTGTGTCGTGAAAATGTATTGACCAATTCGGTCTATCCAATGAAAAACGTATATGTAGTATGGATGTCTCATGTCCACTGATTTAAATTACATACCTCTACTATGTAGTCATGCACACTAAGGCATGTTTAAGACTACTGGTACCTATATAAACTTATGATTTCATCTTGATTCCATGAAAAATAAGGTAGGAACTAAATTATAAGTTGAATATGTATCAAGCAAATGTAAAACAAGCACAACATTATAAATGCAGCTGAGTGTTTACAACTTCAAGAAAATTTTTAACAAATCATATATTGAAACGAGGCAAAATAGATTAAAAAAAATTGTATATGTTGTAAGAAATCTAAAGGACAAGAAATGGTACAGGGTGCATATTGACCCATCCCCTGTATCTTGCCAATCCTAACATATACATGTGAATATAGGACCAATTGCATGCTTTTCAATTGCTCTGACCTTCTCTAGGTAGATTGTAAATTATCAATGAATTCCTCAATCAATGGTTTCATAAATCTTCCAATTACATGAATCTCTAACCTTAGTTGATTTTGTGGAGATCATTCACCACAACCCCAGAATCTACGCATTTAATGGATCTGAAATCTCATGATCTTACTAATTCATGTCTATATGGTTCTCACAGACATTATCGTCATGGGCTACTTCCAGTGTTGAAGAAGTCGCCTCTACAGGACCCGGCATTCGTTTCTTCCAGCTTTATGTATGTGCATTTTTTTCACTCTGATAATTTTTGTGTATCCAAGTACCAATTTTATAGATCCTTGTACACAGGCTACAAAATTGTTTAAGTTGAGTAAACCTGGAGTCTCAGGGGAGTCATGTACTCAAATTTCAATATTTTATACTGAAAGATACTATTTGTAGTTGAAATAAATATATAAATCAACAAAAATTCTTCTATGTTTGGAAATGTAAGCATATATGCAAATATTAAATTTTTAATAATTATTTTATATAATAATATGCATTTATTATAAATATTAAAAGGTTAAAACCAATTTTAACCTTTATATGCCAATGCAATCAATTATTGAGTTTATCTTTTTGTTACAACAATGAGTAGAGAATTATAAGGATAGGCAACAAAACATTTACACAGTATTTGTAGATTTGGAGAAGGTGTATGATAGAGTGCTTAGAGCTTCTTTAGAGGATGCTTAAGAGGAAATGAGTTAAAAGAGGATACATAAACACACTAAAAAATATGAACGGTGAGGTAGTAACTAGTGTAAGAAGAGTAAAAATTGAGAGGTTTTATGTAATAATAGGTCTTTATAAAGGATTGGCCTTATCTTTCTTGTATTAGTTATAGATGAACTAACTTTATAGGTCCAAGATAAGGTTCTTGGTGTATATTTCTTGTTTATAATGTAGTTATAATTGATGAGATTAAAGTAGGATTAAATACTAAGTTAAAAATGTAGAGGAAAGTATTATAATCAAAAGGTTTTAGAATAAGTAGAACTAAGACAGACTATATAGGATTAATCTTTAAAGAAGGTAGAACTATAGGTGGCTCCTTAGTTGAAATAGATGGGAAAAAAGTATCAAAATGTAAGCAATTTAGTTATATAGGCTATGTTTTATACAAAGGTGGTTATATAGATAGTGGCCATGTTGTACATAGAATTTGCGAGGTGGGTGAAGTGGAGAGGCACCTCAGGGGTCTTGTGTGATAGACGAGTCCCAAATACATTTAATGGCCAATTCCAAAGGACAATAGTTAG
Source organism: Saururus chinensis (assembly GCA_035235625.1). NCBI lineage: Eukaryota > Viridiplantae > Streptophyta > Magnoliopsida > Piperales > Saururaceae > Saururus > Saururus chinensis. Next base: position 38,788,253 of record CP141148.1, read on the forward strand.
TCTTGTAATAATCTAAGGAGCGAGGTGTACATTAGGCCCTTAAAAAAAGTTATATAGATAACCTAAATATAGTCAAAATGAAGCTATTAACGGTGAAAGTGTGGGATAATTAGGATAAATGAGATTAAACATAAGCATATTTGTAAAAAAAACTAGGGGTAGCATAATTAGGGAAGAAGCTTAGGAAGTGCATGTTGTGTTATTATTGACATGTTCCAAAGAGATCAAAAGAGGTCCCAATTTGAAGGTTGGAGGAGATGTAAGTGAAAAAAGCCAAAAGGTTGAGAGGAAGACTTAAAAAGACTTAGATGGAGTTAATAACGAAAGATATGGCTATGTTATCTCTCACCAAAGAGTTAGCATAAAATAGGTTAAAGTAAAAATGTTTGACCGATGTCATCAAACTTAAATTGTTACAAAAAGGCATTTCTTGATCTTCTTGATTAAAAGGTTAAAATCATAATTTATAACTTTTATATGCTAATATTGTTCAAATTTCATGAAAAAAAAAAGATAACATGGCATGAGTCATTAGAGTCAAGTTGACTCAGAGAGCTTTTGGAGCCAAATTTGAGTGTTTGAAGTGCATGCTCTTTTTGTTTTCAAAAATCAAATATTATATATAACTTGCTTCCTCTTCGTGCAAAAAAAATAATTCGTGTCTTCTGTTAGGTGTACAAGGATAGAAATGTGGTTGCGCAGCTAGTTAGAAGAGCTGAGAGGGCTGGCTTTAAAGCGATTGCCCTCACAGTTGACACTCCAATACTTGGTCGCAGGGAAGCCGATATTAAAAACAGGTTTAATTCTGTCCTATAGTCGGCGTTATTAGTCCTCCGATAATATGTTCATCTAACTTCGGGAGATGAATTTATTTTTTTGATATCTACAGACAACAAATTTTTTATTATGCATGAATGGACTAGGTACAAAAGTTTATCAGGTTAAATAGCAAGACATAATGAAATCAATAAATTGAAACATGAAGCCTATAATGGATCTTGAAACTAGGAAAACATTGATTAAAAGATAAAGCTGAGCTCTACTCTAAAGTTCATGAAATTTCTGACCGTATTAGTATAATAAAATAATATATCTTGTTGCCAAATATTGCTCAATTTTTTGGAATTTCAGGTTTACTTTACCTCCGCATTTGACTTTGAAGAATTTTGAGGGTTTGGACCTCGGAAAAATGGATCGGGTGGGTAGCAAACTAACAAGAACAGCACAGCTAGTATACATAGTATATCAACAACCCATACCATCGTTATGCTAATTTGTTATTGCTTGACGCAGAGCAACGAGTCTGGACTTGCCTCCTACGTTGCCGGCCAGATCGATAGATCGTTAAGCTGGAAGGTACGTGATGTATGATGTCAGGTCTGGAGAAAGTTAAATCATGTTATACTCCCTCCTTCCCATATTAAATATCCTATTTATTTTAAAAATTAAATAAAACACTTAAGATGGGAAGAGGGAGTAAAAGCTATCAAATGACATGGAGCTCATAAGAGAGTGAAATTAGATTCATTTAGACCAGTTAAACATCACAAGGTTTACCTAAATAACTTCTTCCAGCCTCAGTCGGGCTGCTTGGATCTCTCCCGTCTAAAAAAATGTCTCACGAGCGAATTGTGTGGGCATAAAGTAGTGTATGTGGGTGTGCATTGTACATTGTGTTGGAGGTGTATTGCACTCATTTATAACCGCTTAGTGACATGATGTCTTACAACTAAGTTGATAAGTTGTTTTGTAAGTGGTAAAATACACAACCACCGTGCTGTGTACGATATACAATGAAAACTTCTAGGGGTTAAGGGAGTGTGAGTCTGACCAAAAAATTTCCATAAATTTACCCCACTTTTTGTCCAACAAAATGATACACTAGGTCAGGACAAAGAAAAGTAGGTAATGTAGGCCCAACACGACAATAAAAGAACTTACTTTTCTCTATTGAATCAATACCTGGTTAAGACACAAAATGGTGTAGGAAAATCATTATAAAAAAATCTTTTGGGTATTTCCTGGCCAAGTTGATTTGGTCAAAGGTTGTAAACAACAGTTCCAACTGACAAGTTTCAGCTTAGAAGCCCTGAACAAATGAGTCTGGTCGTGTCGTGCCTCGTGTCTTGATGAACCTGGTCCCGGTCTTGAACAGAGGTGTTCGTTTATTTTAGCTGATACATTGCGAAACCGGTCATTTGATTCACAAATTGAAGACATCTATTATAAATCCAGTGCCAAAAATAATAAAATTTGTAGGGTCCTTCCTGCTAAGTGCTAACATTATGAAGATCGAGAAGTATTTGAATGATTTTTCCACCAAGAATTTGCCAGAACATGAGGCAATTAGTAAATGATGGGAAAATTAAATTGAACGTAGCTTAATTAAGGTTTGATTGCTCGAATGCGTGCCGCATGAGAAGAGCGTAAAATATATCCTAGTAAGAGGCGGAAAATCTGTATTTGTTAGTCATGATAAATCTTCATCTTTTGAATTTCGACAGGACGTGAAGTGGTTGCAGACGATCACGTCGCTACCAATTTTGGTGAAAGGAGTGATGACTGCTGAAGATAGTAAGCACATTAACCGAAAGCCTGTTTTCTACGTCTTCATTTTTAGGTAAAATAAACGACGATTTGGAAATCTAAACCTCGTTCTCAACCTGAAGCTAGAATTGCCATACAAGTTGGAGCAGCTGGTATCATTGTGTCCAATCATGGTGCCCGCCAACTTGATTATGTCCCCGCAACAATTAGTTGTCTGGAAGAGGTACGCACCACCATCTCTTATTAAGCAGGATTTATTTATCTTGCATATATGCATCCTCGTTGATCTACGTGTACGTGATGCCAACCTATAAACTATAATGGTGTCAAACATAATGGAACCTGAATTGGTTCCGCATTCATGTGTCTGCCATATATTTTTAAGGTTTGGTTGACATAAAATTTTGGATAGTGATATTTTTATTCCTTATTTTCTATATATATATATATATATATATATATATATATATATATATGCCTTACACCTCTGATCGATGGCGAAAATTAATTTGAAGTAGAATTTACTTCTCTATCTAATTAAAAGTGGTATAAAGCCTACAATATAAAAAAAATAAAGTGTAAGAATAATATTTTTCTAAAATTTTGGCTTTTAATCATTAAATAATGGTGCCAGTAGGTTGTGAAAGCTGCACAAGGCCGGGTTCCAGTGTTCCTTGATGGTGGTGTCCGCCGCGGAACAGATGTCTTCAAGGCTTTGGCACTCGGCGCTTCCGGCATCTTTGTAAGTACACACGTCGATGAGCACTTACTTTGATTTTTGTTGGTATATACAACATGATCAGCAGTACTTCACTCAACTAATCGCGTTCCTAAAATGAAAGAAATACAGCTTATCCTAAATAGGACCACTTGGACATTGACAATATTTGTGCCTGCTGGTTGCCAGATCGGAAGGCCAGTGGTGTTCTCTTTGGCTGCAGAGGGCGAGGCTGGCGTAAGAAAGGTACTTCAAATGCTCCGAGATGAGTTCGCTCTGACTATGGCTTTGAGCGGATGCACCTCACTCAAAGACATCACCCGCAATCATATTAGCACCGACGGGGATATGCCTCGCCCCACAGCGAGGTTATGAATTACGGATGAAGAAACGTTTCATTTCACCTCTACCGGTGTTCCTCCGCACACCCTTTTCGCCAAAAATGTACAATGATTTAATTTGGTAACGAGGTTCGATCTTATATCCTTGGAAATTTGGCTGCATGACTGCATCCACATACTATTTAAACTTATGTAATGATGATATATGGTATTTCTCGATGGCATCGCTACAACCTTTTCTTATGCCGAATGTGATCTTATGGTAATGGAATAGTTAGCGTCGTTAATATTTGCATTTAGGATTGATTATGCTGCCATTTTATCAACTTAGTTATTCTTGTACGTGTTTAGTTATGATTAATTCCATTATATTGCGTTTGCTAGAGAACAATCTACAACTTTTAATAATGTTGTAAATTAGAGAAACATAGTGCCCTGAATTGTGTGTGGAGTGTACATACTCAGGGAATTGGGAGCCCTCAGATGATATGAGCTCCAAAATGATCTGACGGCTCTCACTCCTTGGCATGTACTGAACACACAAAAGTTGGGCATGGGTATATCACTGCTCATATATAAATGTAGGAGTTTTTTCTTTTCCTTATTGATAATAAGTTGGGCATGGGTATATCACTGCTCATATATAAATGTAAGAGTTTTTCCTCTTCCTTATTGATAATGGGCTTATTGATAATGGGCCTGACATAAGCTATGCATGGAGCTATTCATTTACGAGATTGATGATACATACGCTAGTAAATATTAACATTAGTATCGTCAATCTTAAATATCAGTGGTTCTCTATGCATAACTTACGTTAGACTCATTGTCAAAGGGGAACATAAAATACTTTTTTTTTCCGCTAACAAAGCAAATACAAAGTGCTATAAAAAACTATGCATTGAAATTAAAAAAAAAAAGAAAAAAGAGAGAAATAACTAACGACCTACAAAATAAAAAGAGGTAGAATCTGACCGTGAGGCTTCCCTGTTCTCTTAGTAAAGGATCTTGCCGTGTTTTGATGACATTTTTTGCTTAGAGTCATGGCCTCCAATCCTCTTGCTCCGATTTGAACTAGAGGATCCTCTTGTCTAACTTTCCATCCTGTACGATTCATCATTTTCCAGAGTTTTACTTTAAACCATCTATCAAGATTAGCACCCTAGGTTTGTAATAACCTTTTTCTAAATGCAGCAGAGAATACGTAGTACCATTTAAAAAAGCAAGCAAAATACCTAGAGCATTACTGTTGCTTTTAACGAACCTTTCCCATATATTTCGTAATATAATTAATTCATGAAATATGATTTGTCATGTGCAAATGAATAATAATTAAAAATCACATACCTCTCATCAATGAACAATTCCTATATGGCATCCAACCTTCCGGTTTGTCAGAACCCACACCACTAGCCACAAGAGCACACAAATTAATAATAACAACGAAGGAGCATCTCTCTAACTTAAGAAAGCATTTCAATAAACAAGAGGTTAGCTTATTTATAATTGGATTTGGTCAGCATCTTCAAAGATGTCCAACATTTCTAAAGATGTTGGTTGTCTATATAACTATTAAATAACATCTCTAATATTTCAAATCACAAAATAATATCCAAATATAGTTCTAATTAGCAACTAACATCATATCGTGAGGCATGACAACATATAAGCAGTGTTTAAAACATTTTTAACCAACATGTGCATCCCCAAGTTAGAACCACTTGTTCTTACTTTATTTAAAATGACTTATTAACCATTCATTATGCCAAACTCAAAATAGACTACATAGCAAACTCAACCTAGGGGAATCTATACAAACCATCAATACAAATTTGCCAGTACCCCCTCATCAACCTAAGTACACCCTAATGTGCCAAGCATGAAAGAAAACTCTAATATCTCGACCTCAATAGCATAGTGGTTGTAATATCTTTGATTTTTTTAATCATTTTTTGTGGGAAAATGTCATGATCTGGATTTTTAAAGCCTTTTTAAAAAGCATGAAGGGTAAGTTAAGAGAGTTTTTTTTTTCTTTAAGTATAAAATAAATCATTCAATTAAATATTCAAGTCATAATAATTAAGGTTTACAAATACGAATATCAAATCATATGATATTATTACACGTCTTAAAAATCTATAAAGAATAGCTTATCCATCTAAATACAAGTCCATCATCTATCTGAAAATAAATAAGTAAATTGACTCTCACACTAAAGATACACTTACCAAAATTGCAGAAACAATGAACTACATCCTATGTTTGTCAGTCCTATTCTCACTTTCTCTCACTTGAAGATCTTACAACCAACCAAATTAAACAACAATAGAACCTCTCCACCCTCAGGAGTTTCCAAAATAACAAAAGGCTTTATTAACATTTTTCAGATAAGGCCAACATCGCCTAATGTTAGTTAGCTACGTACTCATTATACAACATCTTCAATGTTTCCAACAAGATTAAATCCAGACGTAGTTCCATTTAGAAACTACAATATTTCAAAAGTATATCATCAAACATACAATATTTAAGTATTTTTAATTAACCTATATTTTATGCAAGTTCTTAAATTACTCCACTTGTGCTAATTAAATAAGAAATATCAAACAATATTATTAATTATCTCACAACCCTTGTTCAATCATTAATACACATATCCAATCTCTTGAACAGATAGATATATCATATGCCAACTAAAATGATATATGACACTAACCACCCTTCATCGTTTTAATCCAACTATAGGTTTAACATAACATAAATATGTGTTCACTCAAAGATAACTTGACTCTCGAAGAGATCCCTAAATATAGAACTCCAACATTAGAGTAGACTGCTTAACAGTAACTTGACCCAAATCCCGAGGGCTCTAATAACCTGCCACAAATTTAGAGAAGTAGATCCTAATTGTATTCATGGACACAGATTGACAAGAAGCACAAATCTTCTATTATGCTCATACAACTCCGCTTTTCGTACGTAGTATACGATCCTATTAAGACTTGCAGAAAACCCACGATAAAGACCTTACTGGCCAATACCCAAACTATCATAGTAGTGAAGAAAGTGTACAAGTATCACAATCTCCATCCTCCCAACTATAGGAGTAATGTCTGCAACAACATAAATAATATATAACCTATATAAGCCTAAGGTATGTATGACCACTAACTCCCCCAAAACTTAGACTCGATTATTTATATCTAGTTGAGTATTTGCCCAACTATTTGGATCCTCTTCACATTGTGAATCAGCCCAATAAATAGTTCATCTACTGAGCTATGTCTTAGAGAACATCTTAAACCCTAACAATCTCCATGAGACTAGGATAAGCTCTCATAACTACCCTCGGTTCATCAACCGAAGGTGAAATTCTATGTCAGGGCCTTGTCCACATGGTCAATTTTAGAAATTTAAAAATTCCCAGACATTATAGAAAATGTGATACTTCAACGTATTTATTTCATGTATTTTACCTTGGTATTCATACCCATAGAGTCAGGTGTGGGGTTTAGTCATGTTCATTGGGCTTCGACGCATCAAGATGTTTTTGGAGCAAATTTTGGAGGCGCAACGCAAAAGGAAGTGGAACGACAAGTAAGATGTTGAGTGGGAAAAATAATATATAAAGTATGGAATGGGTGGACAAAAGCCACAACCGCATTCTAGAACCTCTGGAACACCCAGAAACATTGAGAAGAAACCCAAGAGAAATTCCAAACCCTCCATTGCACCTCCCTCATTGCCAGACTCTGACTTCTATTAATGGATTCGACTTCGCCCGGCCAACACGAGTCTGATGGTAGTGGCTAGGGTTGCTAGCTTGCTCTCCTTTCTCCTCAACCAACTACTAGTGTTTCCCCTGGGTTTTCATCATGTTTCATCAGTCTTGGGCCATCAGAGAGCTATTCACAGTTGTTTGTCGCCGCTCTCCACTAGACTTATCTTCGTCCAGCGCCTCCACTCTCTCCTTGATCCTCCTTGAGCTACCGGTATTTTTTCCCGGTTTTTTTCACAATGTTAGCTTAAGTTTGTGTAATGTCCAAGATTTTCCATCATAAATCTCGGACATTACACAAACTTAAGCTAAATCGGGAAAATAACGAATATGAAACATGTGAAAGCATTTTATAGTTTAAAGCATCACACATCAATTTTTCTCATACAAAACTTTGCTCATTCGATTAAATATCATACAACCAAATGAAACATCATCAGGCGCTACTCAAAAATAACTTATGAAATAAATTGTTATGATCATATACTTTAAATACAAATCTCTTCCACGCATCCCTGACTGCAAGTCCCATAACAATCCATAGTCTAATCCAAATAACAAGTGGGGAAAGCTTAAACACCTTAATTCTCATCTCACCCAATACATCATATCGTGACACAAAATAATATTCGTAGTAAGTCAAGGATATACTTGAGTGAAAGGAAATCAATCTACTCAAGGGAACAAGTGTCCATCTTCAGGAGCTCTACTTCACAAACCTGCAAAAGCCTCCTGATCAGGGCTAAAAAAATAGGGTAAATGAGTATTTTCCTAATACCCGGTAAGGGAATTCTAAACAGTGAACTCAGCAAGTCCATACATAGATGCATTCAATCAACTCAAATAAGAAGCAGGTAGGCATATAATAATCATGCACATACGCTTACAATCATATCAAATACATACCATCAAACCAATCTTACACATACTCATACGACCTTACTCCACTACAACAAAATTGACTATTAGTGGCTCATTTAAGTGTCGCTAATAACTATTAGCGATGCATGAATCAATAAAATTAATGTCGCTACTACATATTAGCAATGCTTAATTCAAACGTCGCTAAAAGGTAGTATTAGCGACGTTTATAAAGCATCATTATTAGTACAATATTAACGATGTTTTTATTAAGAGTCGCTAATATTATAGTATTAGCAACGTTTATAAAGCATCATTAATAAAAAAATATTTTTAATTTTTTTAAATTTATTTTTTTAAAAAATTAATTAAATAAATAATTATTAGTGACGCTCCCTCTATCTATATCCTCTCTCTCCTCCCTCTCTCTCCCTCACTCTCTCCCCCCTCTCTCTATATCATCTCTATTTTATATTTTATATTCAAAAATTAATTAAAATATAAATAAATCAAAATGTATTTGTGACGTATAGGCAAATGCATATACGTTGCTAATACCTCAAAGTATTAGCAATGTATAGGTATATACGTCTCTAATAAATTTTTCTTTATTTATTTATTTAAAAAATAAAAGAAATTTCCTCTCTCTCGTCACCCCTTTTTATCTACCCTCTCTCCCTCTTCTCCCTCTCTCTCCGTGATCTCCTCTCTCCACTCTTACTCCTCCCTCCCTCTCCTCCCTCTCTCTCCCCTCTCTCTATATCCTCTCTACTTTATATTTTTTATTTAAAAATTAGTTAAAATATAAATAAATTAGAATGTATTAGCGACATATAGGCATATACGTTGCTAATACTAAGGGTCTAAGGTATTAACGATGTATAGGCCTATATACGCTGCTAATACTTTGAGGTATTAGCGGCGTATAGTCCTATACGTTGCTCATATATTTTTATTTATTTATTTGTTAATTAATTTTTAAATAAAAAATAAAATAAAATAATTTTTTCCTCTCTCTCTCTCTCTCTCCTTCCTATCTCCACCCTCTATCCTCCCTCTCTCCTCCTCCTCTCTCTCTCCTCCCTCTATCTCTCTCCACCGTCTCTCACACCTCCTCTCTCACCTCCCCTCTCTCTCCTCACCTTCTCTCTCTCCTCACTCTCACTCTCTCTCTCTCCTGCATTCTCCTCACTCTCTCTTTTATTATAAATTATATTTTAAAATTAATAATAAAATTTAAGAAATAAAATATATTATACATAAATAGTGAAAGTTTAATCTATTATTAACACTAGTTTTTTTAAAATTTATTATGTATTTATTATATATACAAATAGTAAATATTGAATAAAATATAATATATTTAGGAAGTTTATTATACATTTTTAATATTTATTTATTAAATAAAATTTATTAATAAAGTGATTAGCAACGCTCGTTAACAAGCGTCGCTATTAGAAATGGAATTTGCGATGCTTATTTAAAAGCGTCGCTAATAATTTAAATTTTAATTTTTTTATATTTTTAATTCATAACTATTAGTGACACATTTGTAAGCGTTGCTAATAATAGTAGCACTATTAGCGATGCTTTTGAATAAGCGTCGCTATTGCAAAAGCCATTAGCAACGCTCAAAAAAAGCATTGCTAATAGTTATGTTTTTTTTCTTATTTAAAATATATATTAATCATGAATAATTTTAGAGAGTCCATGTATTTAACATATGGAAGATATGCATTGTCAGTATATAATTAGATGAAACTCCTGATTGTAGAGAAGTGTGAATACATGTCGTTCATGGACTCCCATGCTCCTCTACTTGCATGTATGCCGCCCAAACCATGCCCCAAACTTCGGGCTACATTTCTTAGCGCCACTATGAGACCCACCCCAGCCTAGGGCTAACTATTCAACTTGACACCGTGCATACTTGGGCTGCCTATCTAATGTCGTAGTCTTTGCCTCAGCCCAGAGGCGACAAGGGCCAACACTTCTGGCCCAATTCTACCTTTGCACCACCACTTTTGTTACGCATAGCCTGGAACTTGCAAAGAAAGGGTTCCCGAATCCTGATCCTTCCAAGGGGAAGTTAAAGTGTTGGCCATTAGCCTTGGACTATCGAAGGCTCGACCTCTGTTGGGCCCATATCCTCCACCATAAGTCGTGCTTGATGCACGGCCGTCCGTAAGTTGATTTGGTTGTGGGTAGCATTTAGAAATAACGCCGCCTTTCTCGGCCACCTATGTCAGGCCTTAGTGCCTCAATGTGTGTGTATGGAATGACTCCACCACTTAGCAATATGGCCGTTAAACCCCTCCTCTGTCTCCCTTCTCTTCGTGAGTACGCAACCAAGTCCCCCGCCATGTTGTGAGGCTTTGACAATGTGGATTTGTTGCCGCTAGTTGTGGTCTGCGGTTTATTTTAATGTTTTGTGGCCAACAAAGTATTTTTAACTGTTGGCTGACCTCCTCTCAGTTACCCCTATTTTGTGGTCGCTTTTGTCATTTCTAGTGGCTTGACTTTATGTCTGGTCGCCTTAGTGCGCCTAATCTTTGCTTTGAGTGAAATTAGTCCAACTTATTGAGATTAATTCCAGCATCTTTGAAAATCCTTAGGACAACAATGACTCTCTAAGTGCAATATTTTTGGCAGCCTATTTCACTATCGACGCTGCCATCGTCATTTGCTTGCCATCAAACTCACGTGGATTACAAGGTAGGGGACCTTGAACTCGTAATTTCATTATAGCATGTTTTGATTGAGTAGTAGCATGCTAGGAGTTTATAACTTAATTCTTTTTATGATTATACTAATTAAATAAGCATGTTATATGTATGTGAATTGTGTGTATGTTAGTAAAGACTAAGGGTACAGTAGTAAGTTATGAATTATATGTATGTGATCAAAGCGTGCGATTGATCTTCATTGTGTACTATTGGTGTGTGATCAATGGGCACGATTATGGGTAATTGATTGTAAGTTTGTCGAAAGGATATTTGAAGGATTAGGATGTGAAAATTACAACAATATGCTAGGCTAGGGAAGACTTATGAATGACAGGCGAATGTTGGACTTTATGAGATTAGAGGATCAGTTCGGAGAGTTGGAGGGTACAATAGAGCTATGAGCAAGAGAATTAGGGAATGCAGAAATTTTGAAAACTTAAGATTCAGAGCACTTTTGAGGGCCTATGAGTTAGTAAGAGATAACAACATAATTGTACTGCATAATGTACGTAAGGTGAATTGTAAGAGAAAATAATGAGTAAGGAATTAGTAAGGGTTTGATGATGAGACTTAGGTGTAAAGGGTGTCATTTGAGGAATTCGAGTAAGATGATTCGGTTTTAAGGTAGATGGTGTAAGATGCAAGGCCGTAAGTGTATGATGGTAAGAGTACTAGTATGGAATTCAAGTTTAAGTAAGGTCGTGCAGATTCATAAGACTGAAGGTGTCAGGGTTGGAGATGAGCTAAGTAAAGGATGCTACCTTTATGGATTAGAGCTTCAGAATTGGTGTAGTTCTAGCTTGGTTGGCTAAAGAATGTAAGGCGGAAGTCGTTCCAATTATAATTATACATGCATAAGTTACTTAATGTGAACTTGAATTATAAGTAACCCTAATTTGATAATGTCGTGAGTTTGAGACTGAGGGTTTCGATGGATTAAGTTCCGTTTTTTGAGCTAGTCAATAAGTAATCGACTGAGAGTCTTTCCTGGTCTAGCCATGGTGTTATCCTACGGGATTTAGTCTTGGTGTTGTATTATTGGCTCAGACATTTAATGCTTTGTTGAGAGCGCTATAAGTCTTTGCCCTTCGTGGGTTTTGTATGTTTTCTGCCTACATATGGCATTGTAAGATTCCTACCCAAGAGTGGCATCATATGTTTTTCACCCTTAGTTGGCACTGTATGGCCCTTGTTGGCACTATATGGCCCTTGTTGGCACTGTATGGCCCTAGAGAGTGGGCATTTGTGTGCTCAGGTAAGTAGTATCATAGATCTGCTCTTACCTGTTTAATCTTGTGCCCTTGAGCATAGGTGCGCCTTGCCTTCAGAAAAGCCCATGGTGTCTAGTTGTTCCTCGAAGGTTAAGGTGACACCCCAATGGCATTCCCTTCCTTTCCGACACTGGAGCTTATTAATTATAATGAGCTTCAGTTGTTGGTAGTATGTACACAATAGTAAGAGTAAGTTGTATGTTTCAGATTCTGAGTAAGTTGTACATGTAAGATTTAGAATAAGTGTGAGCTTCTAAGGAAGACAGTAAGAGTAAGTTTATGAGTATGAGTAAGATTGTACGAGTAAGGTCGTACAAGTAAGTTCATACGAATAAGGTTGTACGAGTATGGTATGATATAGGTGTAAGTGTCCGATTGTGCGAGTAAGTTAGTAAGACTCTAATTTAGAATGTAAGTGTAAATGTAAGTACAAGTGTAAGAGTATGTTGTAAGGGTAAGTGTAAGTTCAGCCAATATGATTGTATTTATATCAATAGTCTCAGACATATACATATATAATACAAACATATAAAATATATTCACAATATTGACTGTACCTTTCATCATTAGGACAAGGCTTATCTTCGGGTGTTGGAGCACTCATATCATTTCTTCTACACATTTATTCTCCCCTCTTATGGGATCATCTTCATGTATTGATCATGAAAAATAATAAGGATCCTACCCAAATTTAAAGTCATCTATATTTATGTTTGGGACATACTCATTAATGATTGAATTAATATCGAACTCTTCATTTATGCTTGCTAAGTCATCGAGTGTTACTTTTGACTCAATATGAATTCGGGATATTTGTATTTTTTTCATCCTACTCTCCTCCTCTAAATGAACGCACACACGAGCTAATGTGGTTGTAAATACTTCCCCTATCAAGACCATGGCGTGTCTGTCATATTCATATCCTGTTCCAAGTGATAACTTATAGAAAGAATGCAATCAAGTTTCCCTACTTAAACGGCCAACAAACTACACAAGATCTTTCCTCCAACCCCCTATGAGCTGCCAACGGATTTTGTATTACAGTTCCCACGTGATTGTGCTTCGTGCTTGCAATTGTTTCTAAGCATCTCATTTGAAGCGCCCCCGTTAATTGATGGCGAAAGCCGTAATTAAATGCAAGGAAAACAGTCAAACATATATCAATCAGATACTGAATGGGCTCTAATCTCACTAATTGAACCTGATTGCCAAAATATGACTTTGGGTACTGATTCATTTACAGGCAGCAACCTACCTTATGATGACAGGGTCGATATTGTGTAAGGGGTGATTAATGACAGATAAGATGGTGAGGCATCAGGTAGGACCATTGTCATGATGGAAAGCAGCAGGACCAGAGACATGAAAAGCCTCAACACTCTTCAACCGGCACTGGGCCTGTTCCCCAGGAGGCCCCCCCTTCCCACCGGAACAGGTCATCAGACGTGATACTACAACATTCGCAAGAGGCAGCAGAGGCCCACATACGAGGAATTCCTTGCGCAATTATGCCACTTTTTTCTTGATTGTCTCTAGGATGAAATTATATTTAAGTTGATTTCATCTTCTCGATTGACAAAATCCTTAATTTTAAGTGATTTTATCCTTTAACCATACACTGAAGTTCGTGTTCACATGGACCAATAGAAACACGTCTCACTTGTGTCCATGGTAAACTAGACCAGGCTTGTTCAGCTCATATTGTTTTTGAGACATATTAATGCATGAATTTTTACTTGACGTGACTGCAGGAGCTAATATTATACCCGTAATTATAGTCATATTTGTCAATCTTGGCTGCTCAAGTAAGCAACTGGACATGGGTATGTATATATAATTTATTTTTTAGATTATAAAAGAACTTGTATTCAGAGATGCCTGGGAGGTATTGATTTTTAAAGCCCATGGTCATGACAGGTTTTACTTTTATATTTTCGTTTCAAATTACACTTGAGAATATTAATTTTGTTGTATAATGAATTTTACAAAAATTATTTTCATGTAATTTTAAATTTATTGGTTATTTTGTTTTATGTTTGTATTTCAAAATAAAATATTAATAAAAATTTTAATTAAACGTAAGAAAAAACCTTAAGCGTAACAGAGTGTAACAACTCGTTTTTTGATTACGTCTAACCTGAAGGGTTAGGCCTAATTTGATAATTTTGGGATAAATTTTAGAAGTTTTTAATGGTTTAAACCTCTATATTTGAGTAGAGATCGAAGAAACGAGCGCAACGAATTAAAGAACGGGTGAAACAGAGGTCGGGACCAGAAGTTACAACATCGAGAAGCGTAAAAAATAGGCGGGATGCACATAGAAAGAGCACGAGTTACTGCTTTAAGTGGGTTAGTATCAAAGGGCTCATCGATACAAGTCCAACGGTACCAAGAACGCGCAAATCCGAATCCGGGATAAGGAGATACGTGTGTTTGTAAATAAAAATAAAAAAAATAATGGTGCGCGGCGCGCATTTGGCGAGCCATGGCTCATGGCCGGCGTGCGCGGGCCCGATGCGCAGCTGGCGTGATGCATGTCTCTGCGGGCGTGGGCACGGCTTGTGCCATTTTTGGCAGGGCTTCCATTTTTGGCGGCGCAGCGCCACGGTTTCAGCGCGGCTCGGGTCTATAAATACCCAATTCTTCCCATTTTTTATTCAGAACTTCTCCTCCCCCATTTCTAACCGTTCTGAGGTCGATTAAGGCCGTTCAAGACCCATTTCTTACTAAATTGAGCATGCCCTATGCAATGGAGCGGTCCATTCTTCGAGTTAGAGTCCGTATAAGGAGGAAACGTCCCAAGACAAGGAGAGGTTCTGCCCATTATATTCGAGCATACCAACTTTGTTTTCTCTATTTCTGGCCATCCTAACTCCAATTTAGTCGATTTAAGAGGTGTTCTTGACTAAATCGAGTATGTTCTACGCGATGGAGGGTTTTGTTTTCTGAGTTAACGATCATATGAAGAGGAAACACCCCAAGACAAGGAGAGGTTCTACCCATACCGACCAACTTCATTTTCTCTGTTTCTGACCATCCTAACTCTGATTTAGTCGATCCAAAAGGTGTTCTTAACTAAATAGAGTATGTTCTCCACATTGGAGGGTTCCATTTTCTGAGATGGTGATCTTATGAGGAGGAAATGCCCCGAGACTAAGAGAGGCCTTGCCCGAACACTGGAACAAAAAAAGAGACCCGGAGCAAACACGGGGTTCTGTCCGTAGATATCGATACCTTACGAGTTATGATGGGAGTAAGCATTCCTGATCTCCCGTTTTAATTATAAAACGGCATGTGCTAGTTATGATGTGTGTTATGCTACGATCTATGTGCTTGTTGTGCTATGTACCTATATGCCATATTGTGTGCCTATATGCCATGATGTGTGCTTTATATGTCATGATGTATGCTTATATGCTATGATGTGTGTGGTCTCGCTCTAGGGTAGAGTGAGACGTGTAATTTGTGTTTTCGGTCTCAGCTCAATGATAGAGCGAGACGAGTATGTGTGGTTATGATCCCACTCGGTGGTAGAGTGAGATGTACGTTTTTGGCTTATTAATTTCCGCTTGGCTCCGATATATGATGAATTTTTGTAAATACCAGTATCTACATATTTTAACGTATATAATTTTGTGATATCTAACATATGTAGTAGCCGTTAGGTAGAACTACGTTCGGATTCGATCGTGTTGGAATAATATCCAATATGTACGTAGGCAACCAACGGCAAGGCAATGTTGGCCCGATCCAAATTATTTATAATAATATGTTTTAATTCTATTTTACACGTGACGAGCTATGAAGCTTCATGGTGTATATGTGTTCGTTACAACCTAAGTCTACATATGGAGAAGCTTTGAACTTCGTAGTGTGTAGATGAACGTTGTACCTTTCGCACACAGATGTTGATTCCTAACATAAGGAAAGAGAAAAATTTTCTATTAGTGATTTTATGGACCTGGCTCGGGTTGGGTCGTTACACAAAGGGATCATCATGAGGCCTCAGAAAGGATAAAGAGATGACCCTTTGGAACTGAAACCCATAAATTTACCTAATTTGAGTGTAAAACTCAAAGTTTTAAACCCCCTCCATAATAAGAACTTTGCAATCAGATGATTATGTCTAAATGCGCTAAAAATAGAAACATTAACAAATAAAATCTTCAAGAGTTACCTCATTAACGACTGAAGCTGAAGATGGTGCTCATTGCATTCATTGATTACTTGATCGAAGATATCAGTCTAGAATAAGTCCACAAGGCAATGGAAAAATTTTCAAAAGCAGACACATGATAGATAATTTAATTATCTCAGGAGAGTAGCTATCATAATGTAAATAAAAGGAGAAAAACTCAATCAGTCAATTATCCTCATGCTTTGTCCTTGGGTCAATCGGGCATTCACAGCTATCTATTAGCTGACGTACATGATAATAAAATTGATGGTCAAAAGGAACAAAGGGATTTGATCAAGCTAAAGGCGACGGAGTGTCAGGTCAGGGGGTGGACACACTGCCATTGAGCCACTAATGGTCGAATAGGAGCTGAGGGACGAACCTGGAAGACGCCGAGGATTGGCAATTGCCAGATAGTTGCAAGTCGAATGGACGTTAGTGCGATGACGTTCGACGTTTGACGGCGGAGAATGGATGCCTGATAAGTATGAAATTTATATCTATTTTATATGCATTTTTACCTTATTTGCTAGTATAGATTAGGTTAATTTAGAGTTAATTATGGTTTATTTAGATTAAGATAGATATTAGTATTTTAGTTTAATTATTATTGATTTTGTAGTTATTAGTTGTTTAGATATGTATTTAAATCAAGATGGAATTTTAGTTACTTTCTACATGTCTAAAGTATGATATTTTATATTTTGTAGGAAAAATGTGCTTATCGAAGTACTTGGACGATGTTTGAAATGATTAAAAGTAGTCTTGACATGCTTTAAAGTGATTTGGACAACTTTTCGGAGTTATAAACAAGTTAGAAATTAATATGGACATGAAGAAAAAGCTTAATGAACAGAATATGGACTGTCCAGGAAAACTGTCCAGATTGCAAAAATAATGTAGCCATTCGAACAGGCATGCAGGGCATTCAAACGGCATAACGTGCAGTTTCTTAGTTTGACCCAAATTTTAATCCTTTCCATATTGGACTTCTTCCTACATAACTTATGCCTATAAAAAGACATATTTGGCTTAAAATTGGAGGATTCTAGTAGATTTTATGAAAAGAAAAAGGAAGAAGAAGATGGAAGATAACTCAAAGCTTTCAATGGAGATTCAAGTGCTTTCTTTTACCATGGAAGGCTAGACTTTTCTTTTACTTAGGAGTTGATGAAGCTATAGATAAGTTTCAGTTTCTTTTCTTTTTAATTTAGATCTCAGTTGTGAATGATGACAATTGTATGATATGGATTTCTTTTTTAATGGAAGAGCTTTTAATATTTATTCAAATCTATGTTGATTTATTGTCTTGTAGATGATAGATTGATGTGGTTTTGATATTTGCATCAATTCTAATTTTTGTGATTTAGATAAGATGGTCATACAATAGTTTTAATGTTCAGATAATTAATGACTTGGATGAGTTATACTAAGATTAGACGGGTCATGCCTATAGCTAGTTTAGTATAGATGATTCGTGTTATTGTCGAAGATAGTTCATGCCATGGAAGTTAATTAATGATTCTTTTTGAAGTAATTCTAGCTTGTAGCTGAGAATACTTGTTCATATTCATACTAGATTTAGATTAAAAGTTAAGGAATTGTTATGGTTCTATAGTGGATTCAATTTTCTAAGTAAATTCCATCGAATTAATCTCTTACTTTTAAACTAGTTAATTTCTTTCTTTTGCTTAATTTAAGTTTACGTTGTTTTTAGTTTTTAATCAGCAAATTCCTCTTTAGGTTTAATAATAATTCATCCGTCCCTCAGGTTCGACAACCCTTAAATACTTATCCTATTACAATAACCTTGTACACTTGCAAAGGGTTTAATTATAAACGATCAATGCCACTAGAGAAAAAGGTAGCTGTTTCTTTGGCACGGATCAACAGATCGAGCAAAACGGGACCGATTAGGGTAAGGGAGGCTAGACCTCGGCCCCTTGTCGGCGGTAGCTCGAGGTGGCATACCGAAGTTGGATCAGTGGATTGTGGATGACAGTAGAAACACAAGGTAGAAGACCACGACGAAATTTCAATTCGGGTCGAAATTGGGCAGAGAATGGGGATTAGAGAGAAACAACGATTCAGGCCGGGGGGTGGCTGAAGGCTACAGTATTTCCATCACCATGCTAATGTAGGTCCATAGACCAAACACTGGCAGCACAGCTGGCAACCACAACACAGAAACGAAACATGTAAAGTGTTGCAAATAGAGGAACTATTAGCGATGCTCATCGCTAATATGATTAGTATTAGCGACGCTTTAAACTAAGCATCGTTAATATATGACTATTAGTGACACATACAAAAATGTGTCGCTAATAGTTCTTTTTTTTGCGACGCTTTTTCATTCATCGTAAATAGTTGTTTTTAGCGACGTTTAGCTTTGTATCACTAATAAATGCATCAATAATACTACATTTTGTTGTAGTGCTCGTACAATCTTCCTCGCGCGACCTTTCTTGTAGAATCTTCCTCGTGCAACCTATCTCATACAATCTTCCTCGTGCAACCTTTCTTGTACAATCTTCCTCATATGACCTTACTCATATGACCTTACACTTACAGTCATATTCAAAAACTTACACTTGCTCTTACTCAAAAACATACATACTTACTTATACAGTCGTACACATACTATCGACCACTGAAGCTTATTACAATTAATAAGCTCTAGTGTCGAAATGGATAGGAATGCCACTAGGGCATCACCTTAACCTCCGGGGAGTGACTATTCGTGATGGACTTTTCCAAAGGCAAGGCACACCAATGCTCATAAGGCACATGAACAAACAGGTAAAAGCAGTTCTATGATACTACTTACCTAAGCATGCAAATATAAATGCCCACATTTTAGGGGTCTTATAGTGCCAACTCAAGACAGAATCATACAGTGTCACTCTTGGACCAAAATCTTATAGTGACACTCTTGGGCAAAATCATACATTGTCACTCTTGAGCAGAAATCATACAATGACACTCTTAAACAAAATCATACAACGCTCTCAATAGAGCATCAAACATTTGGGCTTAATACAATAAGCAGATAAACTCGAAATATACATCACTCTCAATAAAGCATCAGACATCTGGGGCTCAAATACAACATAGAGACAACATTGTATAAGATAAACACCATGACAAAACATGAAAAATGCTCAGCTGACTCATTATTGGCTAGCTCAAACACAGAACTTAATCCATTGAACTCTTAGGTCTCAAACTCACAAGGCCATCATATTAGTTGTTCTTATAATTAAAGTTTGGATTAATTAATTTATATAGGTACAATTATGCATGAAATTCTCTTCTGTCTTACAATCTTTCATAGATCAATCCATAGTTGAACCCGTTCCAAAACCCTAGTTTGTTAAGGCATGAGACTTCACTTAACACATCCATCTCATAATCCTAACTCACCTCCAAACATATCCTTACATATTCATATAGTCTTCACCATCCACCTTATGTCAAAAGCATCTTACTCAGACATCATCGAACTAAGCTTCTCAGATCCAACCCCAATTATCACCCTCTTACTTATACCTCACTTATTATACTTACTTTCTACTTCATAATATATATGTTATGCTTGTATAATTATGCAGCACTATAATAATCCCCCATAAGTCTCTAAGCCTAAGTCCCCTTACCTACCAAACCCCCAATGTACGCTCCAAACTAATCCAATCCACTCCAATCTCGCTAGTCAAACTTACATCCTCTGTCTTCCATCATATAGCCACACATCCACAACAAATCCATACCAAACCCTCTGTCGCCACTTACCATCCATTGCCTATACTTTTGCCCACACACACATACACATATCCATCACATAGGTGTATAGGCATCATACATATGTATGTTCATCACACATACATATAACATATATATACTTCTATACATAGCTTACTATCACAGGTACGAAGCTTTTTCTAGCGTTCGCTCTCGTGATGTCCTAGCCACACTGCGCAACTAGCAGCCAATTCCCTCGACCTTCCCACTCATATTTGCAAGGGGAACAACAATTCAGCAACACAACGCCAACTCTGGTGCAAAATAGCTCTGCCCAATGCTATACTCATCTCAGTCCGTCGAAACAAGGTAGGGGAGAGGCAAGGCAAAAAATCTAGGTCGAAACTCAAATCTATCTAACAGTTCACCATTGTTGCCTGCTCTCTCTCCTTTAAAAAGGATCAGCCCATGTTGTCCTAATGCTAGTAGAAGTTACATATCCCACCTATACAAGAGTTCCCTCCCTGACCAACTCTCCTCCCATAGGCAGGTCGCCCTAGCCTAAATTAGGATACTAAAATCTTCTGTATTCAACTAGGAGTTCAGTGCCCTGCTTCCTTAAATGACTCCAGTCTCTTTAGGAAACTGCTACTCCAATTCTACTCGAGCTAGAAGTTGATTGAACCTGCATAGATGAGTCATGTCGACCTTAGGAGTCCAATCTAGAATGAGATCAACCTCCTTCTCAAAAGAGGTTCTAATCGTAGACGGTGCTCTCTTCGAAGTGCCTCTACTGGAGTCCTCTATGTCTTCATGAAAAGGCTTCAAGAAGCTAACATGAAAAATGGGGTGAAGTTTGAACTACTTAGGTAGTTCAAGTTGGTACGCTAGCTGACTAACTTGCCGCTTCACCTCAAAGGGACCGTCGTATCTCTGGATCATCCCTTTGTGCACAACCTTCCTTCGCAATTTCTTCCAAGGTTGGGGAGTAATTTTCAACATACTCTATCCCCAACCTGAAACTCAAGAGGTCTTCGATCCTTGTCCGCATACTTCTTTATCTGCATAACTACATTCTCTAAGCAATCCCGCGCCTCCTCCATCCTTTCTATCTGCTCTCTAGCCAAGTAGTAAGCAGCAGGACACCTTCCTCCTATCAGCTGCAATATGCAATGTTCTCAAGCATAACGGGTTCCTAGCCCGTCGCCAACTCTACAGGGCTGGTGTTTGTTGCCGAGCTAGCGTGCAAGTTATAGCAGAATTGGGTGACTTCCAATAGGTTGACTGAATTTTTCTGGTTTGCCATCACAAAGTGCCTCAAGTACTCCTCTAAGATAGCATTCACCCTCTCCGTCTGCCCGTCCGTCTAAGAACGATTGCTAGTTAAAAAGTTGAGCTAAGTGCCCAACATCTCAAATAGTTGCATCCGAAATCTGCCCATGAACTGGATGTCTCTAATGCTCACAATGTCCACTGGCAGGCCCCAATACTTGACAATGTTTCAAAAGAATAGATCCGCCGCTATCTCTATGTTGCAAGTCTTTGGGGCTGCAATGAATGTTTCATACTTAGAGAAGTGGTCTACCACCACCATGATAGACTCGTAGCCCTGCACAATCGGTAAACCAGTGATAAAATCCATTAACAAGCTGACCCATGGTCAGTCTGGAATGGAAAGGGGCTGTAATCTACCCATTTCCTTCTATCTCTATGTCTTGTCCTATTGGCAAAATATGCACGTCCTCACATAGTGCTCCACATCTTCTAGCATTCGTGGCCAGAAGTAATTTTGGGACAAGAGTGTATGATTCCTTTCTTGTCCAGGGTGACCCGCCCACGCGGAGTCATGGGTTTCCTTCAGCAATTGGTTCCTCAAACTACCAACTAAGGGGATGTAAGGGCATCCGCCCTTCACATATAGCACCCCCTCCTCCAACCAAAAACATCGTGTCAACCCATCCTTCACGGATTTGATCAGCCTAAGGCAGGCTTGATCCTTCTCTGTGGCATCTCATATCTAATACAACATGTTCCCTGAAACTTGCACTAATGCCGCCATCATTGCCTCCGGGTCCATTCGTCGGCTAAGGGCATCAGCCAATCATTCACCTTGCCTAGCTTATACTCCAAAACAAAATTGAACTTAGCCAAGAATTCCTACCATCGTGCTTGCTTGGGTGAAAGGTTCTTCTTCATAGTAAAGTAGCTCGTGGCTACGTTATCCGTTTGAACAATGAACTTCACTCCCAACAAGTAATGCCTCCAAGTCTTAAAGCAGTGGACGAACATTGTCATCGCCTTCTCGTGGACTGAATATCTCTATTCGGTTTCGTTGAACTTGCGGCTCTCATATGCAACAAGGTGACCCGATTGGATCAACACCCCTCCAATCACCCGATTGGAAGCATCCATTTGCACCTCAAAGGGCACATCAAACTCAGGGAGTTTGAGGACTGGCTTAGAGGATATCACATCCATAAACTACTCAAACGCTGACTGGCATGCCACGGCCTAGCACCAACGCTTGTCTTTCTTCAAGAGGTTAGTCAATGCTACTACCTTCTTTGAATAATTCTTGATGAACCTTCAATAGTAGTTCGCAAGTCCGAGAAATGATCTCAACTCAGTTACCTTCATTGGGACTGGCCACTCCACTATGGCCTTGACCTTCCGTCCATCCATTCGTACTCTTCCCTCCAATATGCAATGCCCTAAAAATTCAATCTCTGTTTGGGCAAAACAACATTTTTTTAGCTTCAAAAACAACTTATACTCCCGTAGTCTTTCCACCACGATTATGTGATGTCCAACATGCTCGTCCAAGGATGCGTTGTACACCACAATGTCGTTGAGGTAGAAGACCACAAACCGATCGAGGTAGGGTCTGAAAACACCATTCATTAAAGTGCAAAAGGTGGTTGGTGCATTTGTCAAGCCAAAGGGCATAACTAGAAACTCGGAAAGTCCATAGTGAGTCACCATTGTTGTCTTCGCTTCATCGCCCACAACAATGCACACCTGCCAATAACCCGACTTGAGATAAAGCTTGGAGAAATAAGAAGCCTTTACTAAACTGTCGAACAAGTCAGCCACCAACGGTCTTTTATGTAAAGTTTTTGGCAATCATTCCTAATTGTAGTCCTTAAAACCATTTTAAAAAGAGGCTGCAAAGTTTGTGTAAAATTAATAAAATCCTCATGAGTAACAATATTAAATAGTTACTCATGTACTATTATTGCTCTTGCAAGAGCTTCCCTACTACGTTGTTGATCAAATTTAAAAGCAGATACATTACCAAAAGCAGTACTTAAGAGTGGTTGTCTAGGATCTCTATTTGATCTCATCTTACAAGAACCATTATTAATGTGTCTTGCTAGATGAGTCATACCATTTGTACTTTCTCCAACGAACCTGAACTTGCAATAATTGCATATTGTTGTTTCTTGTACTCCATGTTCATCAAGAACTTTCTCAAAATATTGCCACACTTGTGACCCACCTCAAACCCATTTTGTCTTATTGTGGCTATTAGATGCTCCTTATTCTGGAATAGGATGGATAAGGGGAGGTGTAGTGTCAGGGGGAATAGTAGGTGTAATGGTAGGAGTATAACAATTAGGAGGGATGGAAGAACAACTAGGAGGGATAGAAGAACTAGCTAGAATGGAAGAAATAGGAGGGATGGAAGAATTGGTTGGGGGAGAAGAATTGGTTGGGGTGGAAGCACTGGCCATCTCTAATTCTCTAATAGTAGATAACAAAACAAACCAAATATTACTAGAGAAAGAAGAACAAATTAAAGAACAGAACAAACAAGAACAAATTAAATAACAGAATAAAGATAGGTGCTAACAAAGACAAATTAAATATTACTACACAAGAACCGATTAGATAATAGAACAAATGCAAGAACTAATAGATTAGATAATATAACAAATACAAGAATTAACAAATTAGATAATACAACAAATACAAGAATTAGCAGATTAGATAAGGAACTAACAAATTAGATAATAGAACAAATACAAGAACTAACAGATTAGATAACATAACAAATACAGGAACTAACAAAGTCAAATTAAATACACGAACTAATAGAGGCAAAGAGAACAAATTCAGTATAGAAAAAATTACATGATAAAACTACTAATAGAACAAATTAGATAACAAACAAATACAAGAACTAACAGTCATATTAAATACATGAACTACCAGAGGCAAAGAGAACAAATTTGGTACATAACAAACTAGATGATAGACTGAATTAATTAACGAAACAAATGAGATGATAGAACTAAAAGCAACAAATTTGAGAAGAGAACCAGAGCAGTCGAAGCCGAGGTCTTCCATCAGTCCCACGAAGAGAACTAGAGCAATTGAAGCGGAGGTCTTTCGTCAGTCTCACGAAGAGAACCAGAGTAGTTGAAGCCAAGGTCTTCCGTTGGTCCCACAAAGAGAACCAAAGCAATCAAAGCGGAGGTCTTATGTCGCTCCCGCAAAGAGAACCAAACCAGTCAAAATGGAGGTCTTCCATCAATCCCACAAATGGAGAGCAATGGGCAAAGTGGAAAGTGGCAGAAGAAGTAGGAAAATACAAATTGCATAGCGGCGAAAGAAGCAGGAGACAATGGAAGAAGCAGGAGAGCGGCGGGGAAATTTTAGGGTTGCAGAGCGGCAGAAGAAGTAGGAGACAACGGAAGAACCAGGAGAGCAGCGGGAAAATTTTAGGGCAGCAGAGCGACAAAAGAAGCAGGAGATGATGGGCTGCTGGCTGCAAACCTAAATGAACAGTTTATCTGATGATACCAAACCACGCAGGACCACATGATTAAAATGGCAAATGACGATGGCTTAAACGGTCTCGAACGGGCTGGGCCGGGCTTTTAAGAATTTTTGGCCTAGGCCCAACCCAAAATTTCATAAATCTTAAAATCTCAAGCCCAGCCTGATTTATTCACCAAATTCTAAAGCCCAATGGTACAAAATTTCAGCCAGGTCGGGCTATGCTTCGGGTCTACACATGTTTCTTGCAGCCCTATTCATATTCCTCTCATCCTACGGTTATGATTACTCCTTTCAATTTAGCTTGGCTCCAAAGGGGCTTGACTCGCCCTGGCTCGGCTAATGCTGGCATTTTCCATTTCTTTTTTTACTACATGCTAAGCTCCACTTTTTTTATTAATTGTTTATAAACACACACAAAAAATGAAATAAAGACCATGTAGGGGTTAGTTTTAATTTTTTATTTTCTTATTTTTATTAACACTGCATTTACAATTTGGAGAATATGGCGCTTTAGTAAATACAAAATTCTCCTCTTGTAATTTAAGGACATTTTTAAATACTTAAAATATAATTTTATTTTTGCACCTTAACAAGGATTTGAAGTTTGCAAGTACTACCCTGTATCTTTTTGAAAAGATTTGAAATGCTTCTAGTTGTTCACTTATCTTTTCTATTTTTGGGAAATGAATGTAATTTTTTTCATGTCTCTTTGATATCCTTAGGGTTGCTCACCTTATTTTTTTTGAAGAAAAAAAATGTTAAGTAAGATCATGTCCCTCTTTAAGGAGATTTTATATACTGAAGTTTTTTTTCCAAGTTATATACTTTTAATAAAGAAAAAGTGATACAAGTCTTATCATGTCTATATTCGAGAAGATATAAAAATTTTAAGTTTATTCACCTTTATTTTTAAATAAAGACAAAGATGCAAGTCTTATCACCAGTCTTTCTAAGATGATTTGAGATACTTAAGCTTTCTCACCCTTTTTTTGTAAAGATATAAAAGGATACAAGTATCATATCTCTTCCAAAGGAATTGAGACATTTAATTTATAATTAAAAAAATAAAATATTTTTAACTCGCAATTAAGTTATAAGATTTATTTTTCACTTAAAACAAAATAAACCTAGAATTTAATTAATTCAACATTCCTAATTTTAAGATATTATAATAATAAATTTGTAATCAAATCAACAACAAAACACCTAAAAATATTTACGTTATAATCCAACTAGGGAAAAATCATCAAACACTCTTATCCAAATCAACTATGCCTTGTTCAAGGGTAACAAACCACACGAGTGGGCCTCTCGTGCCTGCCATTCCTTTCGCTTCCCCCGCTCCCCTAAGACTAACAAAATTGATTGCTTTGTTTCATAAGGAGGGTCATACCCTCCACTAGCTTGATCATTACCTTCATCACAACTAACATGCTACATATAATCTTGAGTAAACCTTGCTTGTTCAATTTGGCCCTTTTAATCAAAATTTTACAAGCTCCTCTCCTAAGTTCGCCAATAAACTAATGTCCAAGATTTTGTTGATAAATTTGAGAAGTTGGCTAATTGGGTCTTGGCCGAAAGATATTCTAGTTAGAACTTTTATTGGAGGATTGCATGACAATATTGCCAATGAGGTGGTTACTCAAACCTTAATTGAAACTATTTGAATCGCTATCACTTGTGAGGAGAAAGTCAATAACCAATAGCATCACCTTTAGCTTCCCGCCCTACTCTCCTATTTCAAGTACTCCTACCTCCACATCCTCCACTACCACAATTCTTATTAAAAAAAACTCCCTCAAACTGAGATGACTACTCACCGCTCTAAGGGTTTGTATTACAATTGTGATGAAGAATATGCTGCTCGCTACCATTGCAAAAAATTCTCATGCTTATTACCAAGGACGAGGGCCTTGTCACCAAGTTTGATGACAATTTTACCATGTTGATTAATGACATTCATCCTATAATATCCTTCCATGCACATCAAGGTATATATATTCCATATATTATGCATGCTAATGGCCAAATAGAAAAATAATAAGTCCTTGTATTGGTTGGGTCATTTCTTCATAAATGAGGGAGTTGCAGGCACATGGGATTGACAATTTCAAATTGTTATCCATTTGAAGTTACGGTTGGTAATAGTGTCAAACCAAATTGTATGAACATTTGATGTTGTACCACATTATTTGGCTAGGGTATCCTTATTATTGTGAACTTCTACCATCTTCATTTTTAAGAGCCAGATGCCAAAGTAGGGATTGATTGACTTAGTACATGAGGAAAGTTAAAAGGGACTTTAATCATATACAACTCACTTGCTGATAATAAACATCCTCTTACTACACAACCACTTAAGAAGTTGCACCTATTCTAAGAGTCTTGAAGGTAGGGCCTAGTAGAAGCTATGTTAGATTGTTATAAATTAAAATTAGGGTTCCTTTATGTTTACTTAATTAAGATTTATGTTATGAGTAAGTTAGTATCTAACACTTTGTTAAAGGTAAGATGCATATTTTAATTAGTTTCCCTAATTAAATTAGCTTCCATAGAATAAAAAGCTCTTTAGCCTAAAAATTGTAACACTTCTCTAAGAGAATAAGCAATGAGCTTACAAAAATAGTTAGTTTATTACTCCCTCTTCCTTTTAATCTTTTCTCCCCTTTCTACTACATACAATTCTACTTATAGCAACGAGCTACAACAAAATTCTTATAAAAAACCAAAAATAAATTCATATTATGGCCTACGCAACAACATAGTCAACTCAACAAATAAAGCTACAAAATGATAGAAAAAGAAAATACTTGTGTTTTGAGTATATGCCATTCACTCTCGATTGCTTAAGAATAAACAAGTTACTTTGATGAGAACAACAGTTCTGCCGCAACAATGCGCACAGGCAATCAGGAACCAACTTTTTAAAGTGCATCCAATGAGATGTTTTTATCATCTAATTCAAGAGTCAAAATTCCGGCAAAAAAAGGGCTGTGCCAAATAAAGATATATTAAAATCATGCTATTCATGTTGCAATTTGGCAGACTATTCTTAAAGTTCAGCCCTCAACACCACAAGATTCGAAAGATACACACGTTGTTTGAAGATTTCCAAGAATGCCACAGAACACAACTTCTGCACATTGCTTCATAAAATCATGTCCCACCTCTCTCTCTCCTGACACAACATTCTAATATTTAATGCAATAGTCAAAATGCATGTCATGTCAAAGCTTTATAGTGAGACAACTAAGAAATCAAAATAAGCAGCATGGTACAATTCTGATTTATTTTCAAATTAACTGCAGATCCTACTCAGACCTTATTTACCAGATCAACTCCGATAGGCCACTGTTTATGAAGGATCAAACCAAGATAAAACTCAAAGGTCACCGTTTATGAAGGATCAAACCAAGATAAAACTCAAATATTGGAGCGCAAACACTCAACTATAAAGACGCAAGAGTGTTATATGAGTAGTAAAACTGCTCAACTTTTTTATTGTTTAGCTCAGCCAAGTGTCAGTTGATACATCACAAGAATCAACACGAATAATAAGCTTCTTATACATGTCCTTACATAAATCAGAGTATACACGTGTAAGGTTTATCAGAAAAATCAAGTATCAACCGAGTCACCAGTAGCCCCAAACATACTTTACCATGATAAAATATTATTTGAGGCTGATAATCTTTGGAAGATTTTTATTTTATTGAAGGCAGGAATACATGGTAAGGAAAGGAAGGTGGTAGAGGTACATCATACGAGCTTTCTGGTGTTACCCTTGAATTGGAAGACCAAACCCAGCTGGAAGAAGGGATGTCCACTGGCCGGATAGAGGATATCTTGCGGTGGCTTTAGCCTGGAAACCGTTGCACTGAAGACTCATATTGCTGGCTAAAGATGGGAACTTGAGACATTTGAAGAGACAGTTGGAGCAGCTCTTTAATTATAAAGATTTGTCTTACCATCATGGAGTTTTGTTAGGAGTTTCATTTCCTTTAGAATCTTGAATAGCCAATAGGAATTTATAATTATAGAGATTTATCTTATCAGCTTGGAGTTTTGTTAGGAATTTTATTTCTTTTAGAATCTTGAATAGTCAATAGGAATTTAGCCTTTATCACTCGCTTATATTAAGGATTTCTTTGTGACGATTTCTTAATTTAGAATTTAAGACGAAGTCCATAAAAGCCCCAACGTGGCAACCTATGAAGGTGGCACGTTTATGCTTTAAATTAATAAAAGTTTAGATAGTTTCTTTTGAACTCATGTTGAGTGTGAGGCTGTGCCTTTACACATCAATCTACCCGTTCAAGTGTTAGGTGTGCCCTGCCTTGACAATTACCCCGGCCAAACTCTGAAATAAGGAAATTCAGCTTCAGAAGACAGACTTGTGTCATCACACTCTCAAGTGGTTTGCGTGGTTTTTGTTGCTTTCCTACAAACATACTCCCTTCACTGTTGCATCGCCCTGGTTTTCACCACTGTGCTTCGTCATTAGTGCAGACATGTTTCATAATTTGCAAGTGTTACATACTGAATGATTTTGTTTCTTCACGACCAAAGAATACTACAGTACCACAATTTATTAGACTACAAATAAGCAGCAGATTCACATTTCCCCGCAATGCACATAATAAAACCAGCAAACCTTCATACAAGCATATCAATTTATTGTCCATAAAAATTATTAGTAATGGTAATAAAATTAAGGATAACAGTCACAGTTTTTTAAACATGCTAACAAATAATAGGGATTATTTTATGGCAGTCAGCAAAAAAAATGACTCACTTTTCATATCAAGGAGGGTATGCTTCATGCCTATGAAAAGAAGCCGACCTATCCTCCTTTAATTGACTTTGCATTTGATATTTTAACTCTGCTTAGAATATGCATTAGGCAACAACAAATGTAAACACCTGGCTCTGGACACGTATGAAGGTAAGATGAGACAAGGCCATGTAACGATGTGCACACCGCAAAACCTCCTCTAACCTTTATATTCTCGCCCACCATTGCAGAAGCTTCCATGATTGCACTTTGTGCTGTTACTTCTCCATTTATCTTGGGGATGATTAAAACTGATCTTTACATTTATAGAAAATATTAGGCATTCTTATTCAAGGATAGCAAGAATATTAATTGTTACAACAGAACTAGAAAGACAGAGTTAGTAAAGGTCTCAGAGACAGATAATTGGTCTCTTGTGATGATAAACATTATCAGAACCTTAAGTTGGATTTCCTCCTTTGCCCTCAAGGGACTGCCCGTAGATACTATCAGTGAATAAACAAGAGAACTTGAAACATCTTGACAAGATTCAAGATCCCTCGCCAACATTCCATAGTGCAATCACCATTTAATTAACCATCTCAATTATTACATGGCTACTAGGGAAAGAAATGTGGCGAAATAAAAAACTTACCTGTAAGTGGTCAGGACTAATAACAGAGCCCAGAGAACTTTGACCGCCTTCAACAAACAGTCGCCAACGATAGAGCCTAGAAGTTATACACATTACAATCATACAAATAAGGCAAAATATCTCAAAAGTTTACAATGACCATAAATAGACTCCAGACCACTGATAACTGGGATGAACATTTACTTAGCAAACCAAATTGGGCAATGTGTAGTGCTCACTGCAAAGAAGAGAAGTTCGAATGTGTATTCTACAATTACATTAGAAATGATCACAGTTGAAATAAGTAACTTATTTTATAGGGGTGAAAGTATTATCTCATCTCTAACAAACTAGACAGGCAGAAGATAAAATCCACTGCAGGGATTTCACATTTTATCAAGGGAAACAAGCTCCGGACTGGTGCCATAAGAAACTGTGTGCAGGAGCGCGTGTATGTGGGCCTGCTTGCAAGTGCACTACAGCAGTGACCAAGTACTGAAATATTTCGTTCCTTGAAACAAAGTTTGTCTCACAGTTAAGCTCAATAACAGCAGCCTTGGTCTCATTGTGGGCTAGTGCAAGTTAACCTTCAGCAGCAGTTCATGATGAATTTTTTGACATTAGAACAACCCTCTCTTCCTCAATTCTTTCTGTACAGCATATGTAAGAAGCAGAAATGTAAGGCAGCAGTTGAAAGAGAGTGTAACAACAACTGGGTAAGCAGTGGGGTAAGTGGGAGATGGACACAAAAAATCTACCAACGTCTCGGTTGCAGCTAACAAGAGCAGAATTCACATCCTTGATGGGCGCACTCGCCCTTACCCTCAGTTGCCTGATAAGATATATATGGTCGGAAGTAGATGGGTCGGCAGCAGTGAACCTCCTCGGTAACAAGATTTCACCACAATAACATTGAGAGTGATCATTGCTGCTACAAATTGAAGAGGCAAGTCTCTAACTGGCAGCATGGGTTGAGCTGTGCCAATTCAATGGCGGATCCAGGAATTCCAATCAGGGTGGTCAAAAATTAAATTCCATACTAATCACAGAACTAACCATGCAGTGGTGCCTCTAGTTTTTCTGTGTAGTTTCACCTGAAAATGTGATTTCAGTAACTTAAAAAAAAAAAATGAGATAGTGCAATTACAATAACTAATAAGACATTTACCACAAGAAAATAAATATTACAAGTGCAAGTTATCAAAAAATTTTGTCTAAACCGGCCTTTCTATGGTTGCATTGGTTGCTTAAAAAATAAAACAGCGAAATCAATGTAAATACAAAATTTTCAAAGCAGTTATTCATGGACCCAGTGGCCCACACACAGACTTCACCAATATGCAAAGAGAATACATAAATCTCATCTTATAAATAAAAACAATCTCAAAGAAAATTTTAATTTCGTTCCATTTTCCCAGTAAAACAAAAAAATGGCAGCCTTTCACACAATTCAGGGTTCAAACTCAGTATATTGCATTATAGTAGTGGGGAGCCCATGTTTCAATAAAAGAAAAGATGCAAACTTGTTGTTATGGAAGGGAAAATGAGAGGAAGGTACCTAGCAAAGGGCTAATTAAAAGAGGAATAGCTGAGGA